>VZSZ01002944.1:0-118940 GCA_013398815.1 Ibidorhyncha struthersii | reverse complement strand
GACTTGGGGTATTACAGCTCGGCTGTAGCGGCGGTGGGGGACAAGCAGCAGTGATAGGCAGCGTCTTGCCGAGTGTTTTCCTTGCACAGGTCCTTCTGCAGAGCTGGGAGTTTTCCACCTGGCAGTGTGCTATACGCACAGCAACTATGGCAGGCGCATCTTGGAAGGATAGGGAAAAATGGGTAACAAACAATCTGAAAGCCAGCGTGCGCGTAAGTGAGCTGAAGGGGGGGTGGTTGGCAAGGTGTCCCTCTGCCTTTCCCCCTTCTGCTTCAGTAGTCTCTGACAGAAAGAAATGGGGCTTTGCCAGGGGGATACTGGTGGAGCGGAGTTATGGGGAATGGCCATATCCATATGCCAAAGGGACAGCAGTAGAATGCAATTATTGCTGAGCAGAGAAATCAAAACTTGAAGCCTTCATGCCCTTGTGGTTGCTTACTGGAAACCTGCCTGTGTTTCCCTGTGAGGAGCACAACAAATCTTGTTCCTGTTAAAATACTGTAGTTGGCACTGGTACTGATTAGTGCTTTATCTCAATTGTCATCAAGGATAGCATTATTTTTAAAAAGCAAAGGGCGGTTTGAGAAGTCGGTCTTGCAAGATTTAATTTGTCGACCAAACTAACCATAAATTCGTTTTTAAAAATTACGTTTTTTTCCTTCAGAGTTTTTTTTAATAATTACTTTTTTTTTGTCAGCCAAAGAGCCATACTTCAGTATCTGATGAAATGTTTTTTACCAAGTTCATTGGAAAAGAAGGTTTTCAGTTTAATATCCAGGTCAAACTGAAGTAGAAATTCTGAATTGCCCAGCTAACAGAATTCATTTGCGTGCTTAGAAATGATGGCTGTGTAACATTACTTAACAATTTAAAAAATCTTACCATTATTTAACTGTAAACATTTAAATGCTTGTAAACACTTAAATGCTTTCAGAAAGCTGAGAAAGCACTTTTTTTTTTGTTAAATTGCATGTGAACTCAGCCTATTTAGTCCAGAAAATGAAAGTTTCACTTTTGCATAATGGCAATAATGCTACTCTTAAAAACTAGTTCAGTAAAAGGCTCACATATGCGTAACTCTTCTATATGCATATTTCTTGAAGAAAGAAATGCCAGAGTTTCAACTGTGCTTTATACGATTCAGCATTTATAAAATGTTTAGCTGTTTCTACCTGTTATGCTTATGTTGTCAGCTATTTTTGAGTTTGAGGATATCGGATCATCATTTCTAAAAAAGGTAGTTGAAATGTGTATGTGTATTTTTCTTCTCTCCCCGTCCCCTTAAATCTGCCAGACAAACAACACATTTCTTATCAAAATCTGGTGATTGCTCTATATTAATTGTGCTAGCTGAGGCTCAGGAGGAAGGAAGATGCTTGGCAGATGTATTTGTTTACCTTCATAGTGTGTACAAATCCTAGTCTCTCTATTAGTAAATGAATCATTAAAACTCCCTTAGCTATGGGATTCCCAGTTATCATTAATATATGCATTAAGAAAATCTGTTCTGTGTGAATATTATCAACCTGTGAAAGAGCACAAGCCCTTGAATTCTTTTGGCAGTTGGATAGAGCCTTTTGTGATAGAAAATGTGTATACTTTCTCTTTTTCTACTATTAATTACCAGCATTTAGCTACTAGTCCCCACAACAGAAACTTCAGACTGAATTCATTCAGTGGATAGGTGATTCTTCCTGACTGGTCCAGTTTAGGTTTTGGGTCTTTTTTTTTTCTGTTTGCTTGGGCCTTTATGATCCTTACTTAGTCTTACTAAGGTATCGCTCACTGAGATTTCCCACCTGTGCTCCGCCTTTTCTGGCAAACAAAGTAGGATCCCTAAATCTTTTCACAGGACTTCTGAATCCTGGGTTGGAAGTGCTAAGGAAGACCTTTGAACTCTGAAGTACAACCATACTGTTCTGCACCACTGTCCTCTGATGGCCTTTAGCTAAGCTTGTGGTCTCCATTATGGGGTCGGTTTACTCTGGCCCATGGTCAGACATCCATAATTAACTTTGCGATTTGTTTTGTGAATTGTATGTAAACACCACATACCAGCCTAGTAGAATAAATTTTAATACCTGACTAGAATGGGTCAATGGATACATGTTTTAGGGTCTGTTCTTCTTAGTGTGATTTCTGGTTTGTAGCTGAGTTGCAAGTCAGTCTGATTCTTTCTTAGGGTCAGTGCATGCTCTCTGAAGGACTAATAAAAATATTCATTCTAACACTGGCTTATCCATAAAGAAGCTGATTTCAGATTCTTCTCTTTTTGCATTTGTCTTAGAAGGGACAAGGCAAACTTAGAGCTATGTTAACTGATGGAAGATGTGTAGCTGAATGAATCGATGTACGTGACACAGCTTCAAGATACTGAGAATAGTGTTGGATCTTACTTTGCTAAAAGCGTCTGAATTGCATCTGGAGGTAGAATTCCACCAAGAAGGTAAAAAGTTATGTTGGATCTTAGAGAACTGGTTGTTTTCAGTAGTGTTGCAGCATACAATATTTCCACCCCCCACCCTCCCCAGAGGAAAAAATATAGAGGACGCTGTACCAGTACCTAGAAAACAGTTTGGTTTGGTGGTGGTTTTTTTTTAATGTTCCTATTTTTTCCGCAAGACGTCTGTTTCTCATTCTCTGAAGTGGAAGTTTTATCCATAATTTAGTCTAAATTTAGTTCATTTCTAGTAGTTTGTCTCTTAAATCTTCAGTGAAATAATCTTTAAGAAATATTGAAACGTTTTTGTGTTGTATATAGGTTAGACTTCAGATATTGTGTGTTCCACCTTAACTCAGAAAGAAATAAAAGTCCAGATAAACAACTGTGACTTTGAACTAAAGAGTAGAAATCAGAGTAGAATTTCAGTCTTCCCTGTTAAGTATTCACTTGAAGGTTACTTCAGAAGATTTCTTCAGGCACTCTTATTTTATTTCTTAGTGCTTTGTGATGTTATTATATAAGTAGGTGTTTAGTCTATTGCTGATATCTGTGGATTGACAGGTTTCTTCCAAACTTCTGTAAACTAACGTTCACCTCCTTATCCCGGATTTTCTTGTAAAGTAGTTTTTTTAGTTGATGAGAAGAGACTTTGTGAAAGATACTTTCCTTATCTGAGTCATAAGGCGACTTAGTCCTCTTTCTTCAGTGATCTCTGGTTGTTCCATATACACTTCTGGCAATTCTCAGGCACTGCAGAACTGTGGTTTACCTTGGTTTTGTTTGCTGATTCTTCTCTGGCGTGGGTTGCTTGTTTTTTCTTTTTTTCTCTTAGTGCAGGTACTGACTCAAGGATCCAAAAGAAAGCAATGGGTATCTAAAGAGAACTGTAAATGTTATGTGGGACTATAATATTACAGGCCTCTACTGGAAGTTTTCTTCCTGTTGTGAGCATAGCTTATACCAGCTTTAGAATTAGTCTTTGAGTTCTTCAAAGACAATAGAATTCAGAGAAGGAAGAAAAGCCCCATAGCTGAGTTGTGAGATATCATTTGTGATGCTATCCTTGGGTCTTTCCTCATTAAGGCAAGTGAGGAGGGTCTCTGTCTGTTTTGCTTCACTTTCATGGAAGTTGTGGTATACTTCTATGAGGTTTATGTGTGAAATAAGAAAAAGTAAGATTTTTTTTTTTTTAATGGAAAGATAACTGTAGGCTTTTCCAGTCTTAAACTGTAGTTTTGAAGTCAGTCACCTGCTGGGTGACTATTAGTGTCTTGTTGGACAGGTAGCCAGAACACTGTAACTGTAATTGCCATTTACAAGACGAGAACAGATGTAGATTTTTTTTTTTTTCCAACAGGTACACTTCACATCTGCACCAGTCTGTAAAGCTGATATAAGAGTTGCTTTAACCTAAAGCAACTTAGTGAAGAGACCTAATGACATGAACTTAAATAAAAGTTACATATACACAGGTGTTTCCTCAGGCATTAAAACTTCCTTTCTTTAGAGGCCAGCATATCCACTAATGATGTCTTCTGCAACATGCCCTTCAAACATCTTGCTGAAATAAATGTTTGTACCAATTCAATTTGTTATAGTCGCTTGTTTTTGCTTCCTAAGTAGAGCACAACTCTGTTAATGCAAGTATCCTGTTATTGTTCAGCACAAACTGTCATTGTGGGACTATGTCAGTTCTGTTCTGTTTCCATTTATAGTTGAGACAAATTACTGTTAAACAAACATTTTTCCATAGGTCCTTTAGCTGCTCCCATAAGGCAGATTAGAGTTCCTATTCTAAATTGGAAGCCCTGGCTGTCCCCTTGAATTGTTCCATTTAGTGAATGAAGAACTGCTTCAGCAAGAGGACTAACTCTGGAGAAGCTGTCTGCAGTAAGAATCATGTTGCTTCATTCATTGTATTTCACTGATGCTGCAATCCTTAATAAATACAAGTATCAGTTTTAAGTTTCTCAGTTAATGATCAGATTTCTCACATAAAACCAAACTGCAAGGTACATCAAGTTAATGAAGCTTTATTTTTATCTGAAAATGCTTAATCTGTAAGACAGTTCCAGCTATATTTTAGCACACTGTGTAAGACTTCTAGTGAGACAAACTTACCTCGTGTGTATTTTCAAGAAATGGTTTGTCGGGAGTGCAAAGTGGTCCTGTACCTCAGGGGATCTACTGAGCAGTGGAGGTTCAGGTGGGACTGAAGATTTTATTTGAGGCATTGCGATTTTACAGTGCTACCTAGCTAGCAGTTTGGATATGATGACATCACAGCATTAGTGTTGCTGCGCCTTGTTTTTATTTTTAAATATTATATAAAATAGCCTTGTTAACTCTGGCTGCTCTTAGGCAAATAAGAGTCTGTCTTAGCACCATAATGGTTGCGTTCCAGAGGAAAAGACTGTTGGTGGTGCTGTGCCTAAATGCGTTCGTTCGTTCATCCATCCATTTCCTTTGCTGAAAGTACATGGTGCACAGAATTTGCAGTATATTTCAGTGAAACTGGACAAGGGGAGGGATGTTTTGGCAGATCTTCTGCAGTATTGTCACTCAGATACCTTTTTTTAGGAAGTAAAAGACTTTTATTCTGTCTAAATTAGATAGTTGATGATTGCTTTGGGCTTTTTATGACCTGAAAATTGGGGGCCATGTGCTCAGCCCATATTCAGTGCTGCAGCTCTTCCTTGTATCAAGATCTAATTGTACCTTAACGGTAGATGTTTTAGTAAGTATTAACTGAACATCTGTATGAGGACTGTATATAAAGTGAAGATGCTGACAGAGGGTTGTTGCAACATAGTGTTTGGCTTTTCTCTTTCATATGAAAATGTTTTATGTAGGGAGCACCCAGTTGTCCCTGAAACATCTAATAGCAGAAGAACATTTGGATGGGAATAAATAGTGGCTGTAGTGAGACCACCCAGCTGGCAAAGGTGAAGCTTGCTGAGAAACTTTTCTGTCTGGTCAGCCTTTGGGAAATATCTTACTTTGGGTCTGCCTTTCGTCTGTCCATAATAAGCAATCTAATATGGTGATCAACGCAAAGAAATGCGGGTGTAAGATGAAATGTATGTGAGGTTAAAGACTTTATTTTTAGAACGTGTACTGGAAAAAGAATTTTTATCAGATTTCTCCACTGTGTGTCCTGATGGAGGTGCTCTGACTTTGGGTTCCTCTATCTTAAGTCAAGTATAAACAGAATAAAGCCTTTAAAATTACTCATTTTTTGCTGAGTTGAAGACCTTGCTTCAGTTTCCTGAGAAGAGAAGCTACCTTGAGTTTCATTTTACTGTAAAGCTGCATCTGACACTTGCTTTTTTGTTTGACTTTGCATTTTCAAAAAAAGGAGTCACGCTTTACTTTATATGACACTGCTAAAAATACATCTTGGGAGACCAGGAGCCCTTTTACTCAGGGTCAGAGATGGAGGTATCAAACTTCTAGGTCCTTTTTAAGCAAAGGGATCTTTAGTGCTTATAGCCTGTGAAGCCAGGCTGTTGCTTTCCTGAAATGTAAGATTCTGCAGTCAGTGCAAGTATATCTGTGGGACAACATAGAGAAGAAACCTGCAAAGCTATTGTGCTCCCTATTTCTCTTAATCTCCCAACACCATTGTTTTAAGCCATCTCCATTTGCACTGAGGGATTTTTGTACCTAGTGACCAGTAATATTTTCCTCTGTAAGTTCCTACCTGACTAGTTACTTTCCCCCCCCTTTCTTTCTTCCCCTTTCTGTTCCTCTTTGCTGTTGCGGCCTCCCCCCCACCCTGCATGTGGCAGTAGACTTTCGCTCACTTTGTCTGTGGTGGTGGTACATAGCTGCATAAAAGTAGACTTTGCCTTCTGTGACCTGACACCAGGCAGAAATTCAGCCAGGGTAAGAATAGAAGAAAGCCCTGTAAGCTCAGCACAGGAGTCCTGAGTCTTTCCATTATTAACAATTAAAGATGATTCCAAGATGAATTAGGTAATGGATTAACTAACTAATGAAAAGAGAACGAGGATAAACAAAGAGAAAGATCCTGCCTTGCAAGAATTCAGATTATTAGGATTACGTGCTGCCTGCCTGTCTGGGAAAGGACAAACAAGCTCCCCTGTGTCCATTGTTAATTTAGTTAGCAGATAAGTTTATCCGGCACATCATATACATTATCTTTTGCTGTTGAACTGAAGCTTTGCAACGAGGCGTTGTTTACTGGGGAACGGGTTAAGAAACAGAAGCATCCTGTTTAGTCCTGCCCAGCAGCGCTTCAGCTTTTTCCCTAAAACAGTAAGCAGTGAAAACGGTTTCTTCCCACCTCCTACACAGTGCCCTAATCAACATAATATCGTGGCTTGATCTAGACCAAGAAATGTTGTTTGAGTAACATATGAAGACAGTAGCATGGTTTTGTTTTCATTGTTCCTTTTTTCTGTTTTGTTTCTGAGGTGTGAGGTACTGCTCTATTTTTTTTTATGGGTCTATAATCATATCCTTTTTCTTATCTCAAAGATCATTCAATATTACCTTTCTGTTTTCAGGGTAACAAATAGTTTAAGTCACAGTTTCAACCTAAATCATCTCCCACAAGCTGTGGGGATCTCTGCACTCTGTACCTTTTAAAGCCATTATACAGAAAATGGCATATGTACAATTAATGTAAAGCCACAGTATGCAGCATTTGTGGTGTGGATTCTCTTGAATCTTTTGTAAATTTGCTTTTATTCATCTCTGGTGGTTAAAAGTAAAAATAATAAAGAATATGTATTTTGATATGGTTGGTGTTCCTCCTGAAATGCAGGAAAACACACCTCTAAGAGTAGGCAGAATAGTTTCATTGTGCTAGAAGTCATTCAGTAAGAGGACAAATTTTAACTCTGAAAAGAGGGACCTTCCAGTTGGCAGTACAGTGAACAAAAATACGACACTTTATAGAAAGCCTCAATAGATTGATGCTTTTATCTGCAAAAAAGCAGTGTAGGTACTGAAGTGTTCTGTAGAATGTAGTCCTTCTGAAGTTAGAACTACTCACCTTCAAAGTTCAGCTCTCTGAAATGTGTGCTTTGTTTCTACAATATTACTGTAGACTAGTAACTGAATATGGGTGGTTCTAGAGTATTTAGTGATGAAAATTAAACCTTGTTCTGGTGTTTGATTTCCTCCAAAAAAATGAGGTTAGATTTACCTTCATTATGACGTAACTGTCAGGTCATCAAAGTAGTTGACTGGAGTATGGCTTTGAGTAAGTATTGTCTAACTCGATATGTACATGCAGTAACTTTAACTTCTCTAATGGGCATTCTGCAAAACGGTGCATTTTGTAGGTGAAGAATGGCTCAGGTTTTAATAGTGTGTAGAACCCAAAAACTGTCTGTTGTAAAGTCAAGGAAGATGCCTTTAGGATGCTGGTAGCTTTTTTTTTTTTTTTTTTTCTTCTTCCAGAAACCATTATAATGAGTGTACTGGAAATACCAGAAATGGGTAGGTTTGACTTCTGCAGCAATTAGGTAACTTACTTGCCCTGGTTTTGTGTTGGTGAAGGGCTGCATAGGTCAAAAAGTGAAGTTGATTCTGCCGTTGCATGCAGTTTACTGTCATTTTACAGTTTCAGGTCAAATTCTCAAATGTTAAGAAATGCCAGAATTAAGGTTGAAGAAGCAACTATAGTTTGATCACCTTTTGTTGCCTACCTTCTTTAAGTTACAGTCCTTAATTATATAGCTGTGTTTTTTTGGTTTGTTTTTGTTCTCCAGAGAAGCATTTGACAGAATACATTTGCCATGTCCACTGGGGAGTCTGTCTAGCTTGGGAGGCAATAAACCTAGTCTCCAGGGCAATTGTTCCCTTTGAATAAGTTTGGAGATATAATGTAAATAAAGCGAAAGACTGAAAAGATTTTGTTCTTGCCTGATGAAGTCATCTGAATCCTGGCTATGTAGTTTCAGTGGTATTTCTTGGTTTGGGGGGTTGGGGGCTTGGTGTGTGTATGTACACAATTGATAATGCAGTTATCTTTGAACATACAGTTTGCTGTGTAACATTGTCTGAAAGAAATTAAGTTCTCGGGTGTTGTAGATCAGGCACCTGAGATTGGTAAATAAATCCATCCTTAATCATATGCTTTAATATTGTATCTGTTAACAGGGATAGTAACCATGCTACTTCAGTGGTCTGAATATAGTGTCTGACTATTTCAGCAATATTAATCTAACATATCAATGCTCTGCAATGATCTATGAGGAAATCAATTCCTGCTTTCAATGTAGCATTATATGCAGTATTTTTTTTTTTTTTAAATAGGGAGCATGATGAGTAAGAACAAATAAAAAACACTGAGTACTGACCTGATAAGTGTGAACTTGGCAAAGATTCTATGGGGGGGAAAGGGATAAAAGCCATGCAATTAAACTATCATAATATAGTTCAACGCTCATTTCCAAACTCCAGGGCTTAATTCTGTTTACTCGATTAAGTTATTTCTAATGCAGTTTGTGTGCTGTTTCCTAGCTGTTAAAAATAATAATTGCAATCATATCAGCAGGTTTGGAAGCTACTCACCCGGCAGACCGCTGCTATTTGAGCTAGTGGTATCTAATAATACTCTGTCGTGCTTTATAGGGATCAACCCTAGACAGTATGATCCATGTGCTTATGCAGAGGGTTTTATGGATGTCTTTGGACTGTGGAGGATGAGCTGTAGAGGAAGGCATACTTTGACAGTACAAGCTGCTTTTCTGCTTTTTTTTATTTGTCACCAGCAATATACCTTTTACGTTCTGCATAGTTAGCAGTGTTTTATCCAAATCCTATTCACATGTAGTCAGTTATGATTTTTGTTAGGCAGATATTTTAGCCAATCTAAATTTGTACCCTTTTCAGTACCTAATCTGGTGTCTTTGTCTTTCTCTCCTGTCTCTCTTCCCAGCTCAACTACTCTTTGTAGGGTCTCTTTGTTATCTTCACCCTGTGCTTGTTAGCTCGTTGTTCTCTAGTGTTTGTGATCAGCCAGTCAGTTCTCCTGCTTCACTGGGTTTGATTTTTCTTTCTGGTGCTCTCCGATGGAGTCTCTGTTCAGCCATCCTATTCCTGTTTTGGTGCAGGCTTCAGTTGCCCTTCTGGCAGCCACCACTTCCACTGTTGTTAGCATTACAGCATGGTTCGGGTTGAAAGAGACTTTTGGACGGCATGGAGTCCACCCCTGCTCAAAGCAGGGCTACTCCTAGGTCAGGTTGGTCAGGACCATATCTAGGCAAGTTTGGATTATATCCATTCTTGTCTTCATCTACTCTTTCCCCTCAAGCCCCTTCTATCTATGACTTTAATCCTGCCCCCTCCGCATTCGGTTAGAGTATCTTCTAAATTGCTGTTACTTAGTAGTGGGATCTTGGAAAGGATAAGGCAGCTTCCTAACTTTATTTTCTGGTACTTTGACCCAGCATATTGTGCACTTGGAAGTGAAAGGAAGATTCTGTTTGATTCCAGGCTGGATCAAGTTCAGGAGATATTTTAGCAGATAAAATATATGCTCTTGGCTGAAAATCATGTATTACTATTCTCCCATTTCCAAAAACTTGAAAGCATGGCTATATTCACATTGCTGGAAGGCTGATAACATGTACATCCTGGATACACAGGTCAGAATTCAAATTCCAGCCTCAAAGTATGTTAGTGCTAAACCTTTCCAGAGAAAATACTGCAAGTTTTGGATTTATTTTCTTCTCTAAGATAACCTTCTTCAGTAAAGTGTTGTGTTTTTCTGGGGTTTGTGTTTTTTTTATTTGTTATTGGCTTAAGTAGTTTGGTTGAAATAAGAGTCCTGAAGATCTTAGTCTATGACTTTTCAGCCTGGTTTGCTTGAGAAGGTTCTACACAGATTTGGAAAAGGAAGTGGGAAGCGTCAGGCAGTAACAGTTACTAGCCTTTCTTTTAACAAGAAATCATTGTCTTTTGAAATAAAAGACTTACTAAAGTGTAAAAATGAGGTGAGTCACAGTGCATTTAGTTTCTTATTACTTTGGTTTCTGTTTTCAATAGCATGCTTATATTTTTACAATTTGACTTAATCTGACTGTCTGCTTACATTCTCCTCCCCCGTAACATCTGCTGTTTAACCATGAGGTGCTATATCCATCCTTGCTTTAAGCCTGCTGCTGCTTTTTGTAGGACTACTGTACTCTTTCATGTGCTGCTCCTATCTGGCCTGGAGAGTATGGTCTGGTAGATGATTGCCTTTTGGGAGTTAGTGCCACAGAATAGTGTAATAAGCTACTTTGGAAGCTTAGCTGCTATCGTAATGACATTGTTAATTTAGGAAATAGCTGCAACGGTTAAAAATGTTAAACCTGTCACCACCTCCTATTTATTAATGTCCTCCTCTTGAAATTTACTAACCTACAGCCATCAATATAATGAAATGAATGCCCTTGCCTCCATTCAGATCTGGAGATTTAGTTTAAACCTATCTTACAGGCACATCTGACCTCTCCCTGAAGAGGGCAAGGTGGCATTTCTGCCGCAGAGTAGGTTAACCCACAACAGAGACAGCATGGGCGATTACTTGTACTAATTTAAACCTTTTAAGCTAGTTCAGTAGGGGCTTCATCTGTAGGACTCTCAAATGATAGTGAAGCAGAGCCCCTCTATACTACCCTCTTGCTCTGGACATTGGATTGTGTTCCGTTTAGTATTCAACATTTTAAAATGCAGGGAAACAACTTAATATCTATCTACATTCCTGTAGAACTTGTCTGCCATATTTCTGTCCACATCAAGTTGCTTTGTGCATTGTTGGAGGAAATTTTATTGAAATATGAAAACCTGCAAGCTGCCTAACTGCATATTAATAGAACTTTGTAATTTTTTTTCCCCATGGAAATAAATTTTTTAGTTGTATAGACCTTAATTAGTCTTACCTCCAGGTGTTACTGTAACTTAAGCGATAACTGACTTATAAAATAAGAAGAAAGTTTGAACTAAAACTGAGGGCACATTGAAAACAAATTACACAGTATTTTATGGAATTCTGCAGTCTAGCTAGAAGTCTCTCTTCTTTTAACGGTCATGTCCCTAGGTATTTTGCCATTTAATTGTAGTGATGTTGAGAATTTTCTTTATATATTTACAACTTGAAGTGACATTGGCGTTTTCCTGGCACTGTGATAACTTAATTTTGTGCTTAGGGCCATAGAGCAGTGCTTGCTTGTGGTGTAATACACTGTGGTTGCTTTCCTTTTGTAAAGTAGCAAGATAAATGTTAAAGTGTATGTTCTAGCAAGTAACTTAAGGAAATGTTTGAAAGATCTCCTGTGCTGACATCAAGTTCCTTCTTAAGAAACTTAAATAGCTTGTCAATGAAATTATACACCTGCTTCCTCTAATGTATTTGTGTAACTATTTTCTTTGGAACTGTAGGAGGAAATAAATGGTTTCAAATAAATAGTGAAGCTCTTGACTTCAAAGAACTTCCTTCAAAAATGAAATAACTTCACTTTCCTTTCTCAAATGAATAAAACCCAAACATACCTTACTTTGTTACTTTTTCTTATCCATGTGTATAAATCTACAGGGATTTTCATCTTGGGTCTTCTGTAGGAAAAGAGCTATTAGTGTAGGACACCTTGAATTACGTTATGTTAGGAGTGTAGTTTAGTGATGGACATGGTAGTTGTTAGGTTAATGGTTGGACTCTGTGATCTTAAGGGTCTTTTCCAACCTAAATTATTCTATGATTCTGTGAATTAGTGTTGGAAAAGATTTACTGGATTTATTCTCATCTGTTGCATATCATTATTATGGTGATGTAAAAAGAAAAGTTCTCCTTGGAGATGAGCTCCCTGGATGAGAAGAGGCAATACAGCTAAATTTTTCTGCATTGATGCTGCAGGGCAGTGTCTTTTCAACGGCTGCTTACCTAGAGTATCCCAAAAATAGACTAGATAGCATCTGTTCTCATGCTCTGCTTAACCAGGACATTACTTAAGGAATATAATTAAAACATAATAGTTTTCACTGGCAAAGACTGCTTAATTAGGATGCCTGCAGATACTTGATCTTCAAATAAGCTTATATATACAAGAGATCAAATGTTCAAGTGTTGGATGCCCATTTGTTTTCACTGTTCTTGTTATAACTACAGTATTGAATGCTCCTGCAATTCTGTCTTGTTTAGATTTCACTGGCAGTTCATTTCTTCTGCAAACCTGACCTGTGAGGACTGCTTTCCCCCAATCTCTTAGGATGCTGAGTGTGTGTACTCTTGCTGTGTTTGTAAGTGTATGTTTAGCATTTTCAAAAACTTGGTTTGCTTTGGTCTGTTACCAAAACTTTTTATTAAAGTGTGCTCTAATATTATGCTCTGTAATACAGTGCTTTCAGCAGTCTCCTGGAAATAACGTCACTTCTAAGATTCCTGTTGGTTCAGATGTGCTTCGCAGCAGTTTTTTGGTAGGTTCGGAGAAACGTTTTCAAAGTCCACAATTAGTGAAATATTTTATTCTTATTGACAAGCCAAACCAGGTGTGAATTACATGTGAATACGAGGACTGTGTTTTATATACCAAATGCTCTCTCTAGGACACTAATTGGTCTGACTTCCTCTTGCTTTTAATCAGGGCATGTTATTAAATGTTATAGCATCAAAATCGTTAAGTTATTGGGGGAAAAAAATCCCTGTCACAGCGAGATAAGAATTTGGTTTTTTTCATTAGAATAAAGTTACTTGAATTCTTTTTTTAAGGAACCTTTTCTTCACAAGCTTGTTTATTGGTTAAAATAGGTTAGTATGCTTACACTGTAATAAAGTACATTGCTTTCCATCCTGTATATGGTATTCTGGGAAGGATTTTTTTGGAAGAGAATGTTTATTAGAAAACAGAAATACTAATGTATGTTTATATGGCCATAACATTTTAACTTCAGTGTTACATGTTTGGTTTAACGCTCTTAACAAGCTTGTTCCAGATTTGAGGGAGCTTGCATTCCTCGCCAAAAATAGTATACTAATACTCTTTTTAAAGGCAGAACTTTGAATTACTGGAGCATCTGACATCCAAGGCATCAGCTTAAAAAACTTCCCTCTTGCCACTTGTGGTTGCAGACTAGTTTATAGCTAATTAATGTATTTCTGAGACATTTAAAACAATGAGGAAAAAATACAATTTAGAGTAAAAATAATTCATTTTAATAGTTGGGTTGCTATTACAATATTAGATAATGTTTTCTTTAATTCAATGATTTTGATTAAAAAGTGTGGGCTTTTTTAGATGTTATATGTAATCCGAGGGGAATATGGAAATAGCAGGGAGTTACTTCACCCTGTGCTGTAAAGGAAGACAAAGGGAATTCACCTCTGAGTCAAAGGGTGGTACCTGGTTTAATTGTGCATACCTGGTCAAGTAGCTACAAAATCTTAGTAATATGGAGAGTATCAGAATACTCTTGTAGCATCCTCCCTGCCCCCCTTTTATTTTTGTAGCTGGTATTGTGATTGACAGGAGGTCTAATTTCCCCTCTACCTTTAAAACAAATCCAAGTCCTTTCTGCAGCCCAGACTTCGATTTGGACAGAAGTTACTCGTTGGGTTAGGGAGATGTGTTCATTTCTGACCCCTGCAGGTGGCCGGTGAAAACTTTGCAGTCTGGGATTAAATCACTGAAACAGATACAGTGTCAGCTGAAAGGCAATCCAGCAATGCTCCAAGGGGATTTTAGCATGACTTTAATAATGCTTCGCAAATGAGAAAAAAATATGCTGTCAATTTGCTGTAAAATGTATTCAGACGAAAACTGCACCTGGTCAGGATGCAGTTTTGTTTGTGTTTTCCCCTGTAGACTAGTTTTGATCATGGGGTAAAAATATTTTAGTCCAAGGTTGAAATTCAAGTGATTACTGTGGTATCTAGTTGGGATTATAGCTTGGTTCTGTTCTTCTGTATGTGCAATTAGACAGCTGTCTTAAAATGTCCTGTGACATCCTGAGTCAAAATAATCTTGGTTTTTTGACTGCCATTTTAATTTTCTGTGGAAAGACCTTGTCTTGAATAGTTGTCTACTCTATCTTTTTTTTTTTTTCACATGATTATTTTCTATTCCTCTTAAATAAGAGATGGGAGAGTCCAGGAGAAATGGTGCTCTGCAGGATTTTGCACTTGCACAGGAAAGTGATTTCAGAACTTGAGGTTAACTTCTGTTGTTGTTGTCGTCACTGTATCTTATTTCTTAATATTCATTGAAGGAAGTCTTACTGCATTTACATTCCACTATCAACAGAGTATCTGTAAAGCGGAGACCCAGAGTTGTTTAAAATAAAGCCTGTTGTGTGGCAAAGCTGGAAAGAAAATGAAGGGTTCACTGTAATTTGGCACTGATGTTTATTTGGCAGCCCTCCTGTCTTTTCCTGTCTTGGCTGGTGTTCCATTAGTCAGTGCACTTATATATGGATCGCTTAAATTCCACTTTTTTTTCAATAGCCAGCTGAAGATGTGATGCATCAGGAGGACTATGGAAGAGACCTGTGATATGCTATAATAAAGAAAAAGACCCAAATTTGTTTTCCTCTTCTGAACAATCCATAGTTACTCTACTATCTATTAAAATCATGATTCTCTGGATCAATTTGTGTATTGAACTTCCTGTCAGTTTAAAAAAGAATGAATCTTATGTAAGACCAAAAAATTTCATGGTGTTTCTTCTCAAGGTTTATTATTTCAGTCTGATTCATTTCCTGTTTTTCTGCTAATGCACTGACAAAAGCAGAAACAAGTATGCTTCAACTGTTTATAAATCTAGAAAATATGTAATTTACTGTATTACAAGTGGCTGTGTGTAGCTGTAAATGATGTAAAGGTTTATACAGTACTTCTCTCTGTCAGCCTCTGGTCATGCGCTTGCTTCCCTGGCTCCAAGGCTTCATGTCTCAGTGGAAATTCTGTTCAGATAGGAGAAAGATGAAGATAAGTTAGAACCTCTGTTCTCATATCATAATGTGAGAACAAGGAGATAATCAGTAAGATTAGTAGCAAATTAAATACCGATTTTAAAGGAGTAATTTTTTTGAGCTGAGTTTCATTAGGCTGTTGAGCTCATTACCATAGACTTTCTCAGGGATTCACAGCATTGAGAGAAATACTTGATATTTTATATGGATGGCAATATAGAAGGTGCAAGAATATACTGGCAGGGAGGTAAACTTACTTTTTGGATTTGAAAGCAGTCTAACAAGAGTTCATGTTTGGGACTTGGTCCCAATGGGAGATTTTCACCCTCATCTGCACCATGGAGTCTTACATGTGCTGGACACAGGAGCCTGTACTAGTGAAATCCAGTGTAAATGTTCTTACATTCTGGTGAACTTTGAGGGTAGTTGGGAATGTCGATGATTATTCAAATGACAGGGTGGGTTTTTTTCCATGGTTAGTGATATCTTGAAATGTATTAAAATTGTAACGTTTCTATACAGTCTTATAAAATTTATGATGTTTGAGTTAAATATAGATTGGTCTTTATATGATATATATTAAAGGTATATTGAAAGAGTATGTCTTACATAAAAGCTAAATCTCATTCCTTTCAAAATGGACTGGAAAAAGAAAAGCACTTCCAAGAGGGTATTTTCTTAATCATGTTGTAGTTCATGCTGTGACTCACAAATTTATGAATTAGGAGACAGTTGGAAGTTTGCAGTTTCTTTTACAGAACGTAATCAAATGAAGTAACTGCTTAAATGGCTTTTTAATTAAATTTGGGATTACAATAGCCTAGTATTTAAATCCTTTTTGAACTTCTGTTTCAGAATTTGTGTGATAGTATAGCAGGCTTGATCTTCTATGTGTTTATTTCTCAGTTAAGGAAGACTTTGGAGAAGCAAAAGCAAGGCCTTCAATCTTTTAAATTCTATTTATAGTGAGCTTTTCTATGTGTAGATTAAGTTTTATTAGATGCTTAACTATAGAAAATTTCATCTGAACGTATCAACCTTTATTCTGTTATAGTTTATGAAGTTAGTGCTAGAAATGTTATTAAGTTCCCTGGGACTGTGTTTGTTTTTTTTTTTTTATCAAGTATTTGTCTTTCCTTCTAGATATGTGGGTCCTTCAATAATGAGAAAAGTGTACTCTTGAATGGCATTAAATACCTCCAGGCTACCGTTACAGACTATGTATTTTGCTGAGCAAAGTAAAATTTAAGGGCTCTTTCTTCAGTGATGTCTGTCATATGGAAGATATTGTACTGCAAAATGAGCAGTGCATAAAGGGGAGAAGCATAATCTTTTTGTAACAGGCATTGTCTATGGATATTTGAGAGAGACTATGGGGATACGTATGAGGGAGGAAAAAACATGCTTTCTTACTACTCCAAATGATGGTGGAATTTATAAATGTTTTTAAGGATAGCCATGGTGATGAGAGACTGGACTGGTGTGCTACATATGTTAGAGTACAGGTAAAGGAGTGCAAGTTGTGAAGTTGCTGTGGCTTAATGATGCTGAGATGTAGGAGGCTGACCATTCATGCGATCCCAGGCTAACTGAGGTAAGACACATTGTCCTCTGTCTGTCATCAGGCTGTTCTATGCATTGTCTGTGTGAGAGTTTGGCAAGTCACATTATCTGTCTGCCTCTGGCTCCTATCTGTAAAATAAAAGCCATGAACCCTTTCCCTCCATGCCTTGTTTTTAGAATTTACACTGTATACAGAAAGACACACTTACACATATGCTAAGTGTATGAGGTAGTGGAAATGGTTGTGATAGCTATTCATTTTGACTGGGGCCGCTATCACCAAGTAAGCAACAAAGAATTCATCTTTTTAGGAGTATATGGCTGTATGTGTATACAATGCTTGGAACTGACAGTATCTTCTATAAATAAAATTGTTTAATAGTTCACATTATGAAATCAGGCATTCAGTTTTTTTATATTTAATTCAAAATGTAGTTGGTCTGAAACACTTATTTTGTGGCTCAACTTAGATATTAAAACAAACAAACAAAAAAAACCCCACTAAATACTGTTTCTGAGAACACAGAGGAAAGTTTTCTTATTGTTTAAATATATAATCCTTTGCAACTGCTCTGAGGAAGCTGTAATGACAACCAGAGGTGGTTACCTCTTTTTTTCCTTCAAGAGAAGCCTTGCTCAATTTTTGTTCTGTCCCTGTGAAAATGTGCAAAGAATGGTGATTTTTTAGAAAATTGTTTTGAGCATTTCCTTTAAGGACTGGTTGGTGTGGCACCTAAATTCCTGAGTATTTCACATACAACCAGACTTTTTCAGCTATTGTAGCTACTGGCGAGATACTTAAATTTTATCTCCCAGCTGCCAGGTATCAAGTCAGTAATGAGAGACTCAAGTGAGAAGGGGGAAATGCTTCCTGTCTGCTCATGGTTCTCTGACAGGTTGAGAAGCTTGAGACAAAGTGGGAAATGCCTACCTCTGGTTCAGAGGCAGTAAGGAAAAGGTGGTGGGTGGAGACAACAGAGGAGGGAGAAGGGAAAGGGAGAAGTGTATACCTTGAGGACCTTGAGGACGAGTAGGAAGAAAAGGCTGCATGCTGGGATAGAGGAACGGGGGGTAATGGAGGCTGAAACTACTGAAACAGCTGCTTTAAAACTTGTTTAGATCAATTCTCCTTTCTTTTTATGATAGCTTTCCCCTTTCCCATTATTGTTCTCCTTCTGCCATGCATGTGTTTTTGTAGCTCTCAAGCTTGAGCATCTGCAAAAGAAAATGATAGAGGGAAAGAAGGAACTGTTCACAGGTGTTATCCTTAACCCCTACTCAATATTGGCCAACATCTGTGCCAGCAGTGTCATGTGGGTTTGGTTCCTGGGGAGGGAGGGATGGGAAGGCTAAATGAAGCTTAGCCTGGATAGCCCTCTAAGCTACCACCCTGTGTCTGCTGTTGCAGGAGTGTGGATTTATTTCAGTTTCTTGTGTTCTTCCACTGATGTGTATTCCACAATCTCTAGTTCAAAAAGCACTGCAGCAGACTGTAGTCTCCTTGACAGAAGATACTTTTCTAGGTTTGTTTTCCTCTATATAAATCCATTGGCCAATATTAATCAAATCTGCTATGGGGATAGAAGTCTCAAAGCAAAACTAATTCTAGCTAATGCTAGCAAAGTCTTTTCATTTGGTGTCTGCACACTACTAAATTGTATAAAATTTGTATAAGAGAACATTCTCATGCCCTAACCACAGAAAAAAAATATTTTTGACATTTAAGTCATTATAGAGAACAGCTACATTTTTTTTGAGAGTGCTGGGATATAAACTTAGGATAGCAAATGCTAGAATGAGGAGTCTGTGGTAGCCTTATTTGTAGAGTGTTTATGTGGTGTTGGGCAAGGCCCTTATAGAGTAGTTAGGTGTCTTCCTGTATGCCCATCTTTAGATGTGCAGGTGTTGATCTGCAGGTAGCTACTGCTGTCAGTGCTCAGCATGAGTTTTCAATCTATGGAATTCTATACTGACCCAAAACAGCCTTAAACTTTGGCAGCCTGCAATATCTTAATCTCATTTCAGGTGGCAGGTAGCCTTGGTGTCTGTTTCCCATCTTGCAAATTTGGAAAAATAATCTTCCATTGCAGAATCACTGTGAAGGTTTCACAGGAGTGCTCTGAAGATTGATTTGTTAATGTTTTTTGAAGTCATTAGTCTGGTAAAACAAGTCTTACGGACTTGTGTGGTATTTGTGAATTCAGTGTTTTAGAACGTCATTGTAAAGCAAAAACTGTACAATATGTGAGATATGTGACCTCATTTAATAGGGAAAAGAGAAATAGCCATCCGTGGAGTGAAAGTAACTCAAGAAAAATCAGTATGTCTGTGTTATCCTACAGGAAGTTCAGAAGCCAGACCCAGCCTTTAGGATACTACTTCCAGCTGGCTTGGTTCCCCTCTCCCCAAGACCTAGAAATAGCTGCTAGAGCACTAAGTGGCATCCAAACAGCAGCAGTCTTCCATCTTCTGACACTGGAGTTCACCTACCTGGTGCTATACTCGCAACTTGTCCCTGTAGTAAGCAGCCAGCTGCTTGGGTGGGAAGCAACTGGGCCCACTTAGTCTGCACATCTGCCTACAGCACCCTGGCAGTTGGATCCCTGTTGTGGAAGAGATGTCCCGATGTCTGTGAAAGTGGTGGCAAGGATCAGATACTCACATCCAGCCATCATATGTGCAGAGGCTGGACCAGCATTTGCATTGCCTTCCAGCGCATCAACTACACAATCAAGTGGACAGACAAGGGATGCTGAATTTAGTTTTTATGGGCCGCTTGCATTCTGGTATCCTTAACTTTTGAGCACTCAAGTGTGCAATGTTCCAAACAGTCCTTAGTGTAGCTTTGTGTGCCTCTGTTATCCATAGAGTACTTGATAATGTTGTATGTCAGAAGCAGATAACATATTTATTGGGGCAAGGGCTTTCTGGGAGGCAGAAGGTGGATAAGATTGTGTCTTCTGTAACCACATCAGCACTTGTGATTGCTATGCAATTCCTGCCAGGTATGGCATGGCTGTATTGGACTTGTATGTGGTATAGTTAAGTACCCTATGCGAAATACTTGACTCTGCATGAAAAATGTCGTCTTAATGCAAAGATTTTATTGTCCTGGTTGCTAGAGAAAGACTTGGTAGCTCTGCTTTCTTGGTGTATCTTGATATTCTAAACAAATGTAAAAGTATTAGAAAAGGTGTCCTTATTAAGATAGAAATTTTAAAGTAGGAGCCCTAATCGTCACAAATGCTGAAACACAGGCGTGATCCAAACTTGTATATTAATTTCCTTCTTTGTTATCCAGCCAAACTTAAGTAGGGAGTAGATGTCACTTTACTCAATTATTTTATGCCAGGCTAAGGGAGTACCTAATGAAAAAAGGGCACCTTCTAAAAAATATGTACTTTTTTTTTTTTACTGTCCTGAGAACAATGTGTCACATCCTCCCACTTCATTTCCCTCCTTTCAGTAATTTGTATTCCACAGTGTTATTGGTGAGGTGAAATTAGTGAATAACCAATATTGCATCAATATGCCAGGTGTAGAGACTTATGACTCCTCTGGTAGTTTATCTTTTGCTCCACCCATTTCATATTTCTTCTGTCTTTCTCCTTTTCCTCTCCCCCCCTTCTGTCTCAGCAGCACAGTGCTCCCTAGGGTTGTGGTTCCAGAGGTGACTCTGTAACTGGACATTTGGAGGATGTTAAATAGAAAGGAGAGGCATTGTACCCAGACAGGGCAAGCTGTTAAGTTCTAATAACTTGCTAGTTGTTTCTGACTCAAACTCTTTCCTGTTCCATTGAAAAGCCACAGATGTAGCTGAAGCTGTTGTAACGTCTCTAACAGGGAAGTGTGGGCAGATATAAACTGCTACTCTAGTTATATCAAAATTTAAACAAAGCAGTATCTTTTTGAATGTAGCTGTTATCTTCCCAGTGTGCAACAATGTCAGCCTGACCAGTAGTTATTTAAAAAGGCTGCTCTCAGCATACACTTCAGTTTCAGTTAAAGCCTGCTAGTGTAAGTAAATAACGACAGTCTTGTGATGTGAGACAGAACAAGTCCTTTTCAGACATAGTGTTGTGACATTGGAGTTGACTTGGCAGATTGTTGTAATTTATTTGTATTTATTATTCATATTCTCTACCTGTTTTGATGTTAGAATCCTTTTGAATGTGCCTTGGTCTTTCTGCTTCCTGAAATTCCATTGCACAGCTGTTTTACAATTGGGATAGCTACAAGGTGATGATTTTCTTTTGCTGGGCGACAACAGTATTGGTCTTCCAAGGAGGATTCTTTAATAGTACTGGCTAAAAGTTTGCACCAGTGTGCTTCTGTAGTTGCACACAACTTTAAAAGAGTGAGGAATCATTTATGTTCTTTCAATCCAGTATTTAATGGCTTTCAACTGGTAGAATGATTTGAGGATGAGTGCTGAACAGTGGGATTGCAAATCAAAAAGGTCAGAAATAAGGACAGAAGGGGAATTGTTTGATAATGGTGATCCTACTTAAAAGATGAGAGCTGGAGAAAGACTCAAGGAAAAAAGGAGGGAAAGAGCAATTAAAAGAAATTCAGAATTAATTTCTGAATAACTTTTCAGTTTCTGTTTTTTTTTTTCCTTAATGCAGGGTTGAATAATTGGTTAGAGAATAGTCTATAAGCCCTCCTTACTGAAAACAGACTTAATATACCAGAAACATAAAAAATTTGCAATTTTTTGCAAAGTAAATAAATTTTGTGGAAGTATCTACTGCTTTGAATCGCAGACTTGAATCTTCTAAATAACTATTAAGTTATAAAAATTCCCATTTTAACTTACCTATGTTAAAATGATCTGATTAGAATGTCTCACTTCTAGACTACTAGAACTTTTTTGACATTTTCTATGCCTTATATTTCAGGTAAAACTTCTTTTTCAGGTTAAGCTTCAAAATCATAGAAAAAGTTAATCCTACAGTGGAAACAGATGTGCAACTGAGGTTTTTGCAGGGAACTTTGATTCCTCAATAACACTGATTGGGCCTGTTTTATTCTCTGTTTTGGCACTGTTACAGCATATGATTCATTTGTCTCATGCTAGCTGTAGCAAGAAAACCACACGCATATTGCAGCATAACAAGGTTAGGGAAGTGCATTTCAAATCAAATACAGAACAGTCAACAAGGCTATTTACTCATTCTGTAGGAGTTTTGTCCTGCATTATAAAGCAGACTTGGAGAAAAAATTAATCTCTTGCACAGATGTGTTTCACTTTCGCTGTAGGCAGTTCTATGCTGCCTGAAGAATGGAGCTGGTGGTAATACTCTGTTCTTGAAACCTTCAATATTTTTGAAATTTGTTTACCCTGGCTGTTTCCTTCCCCCACCCATCCCCCCTGAGAAATCATACTGCATTTTTTAAATTTGTTTCAATAGTCAGCAGAAAGGTCTGGGTTGAAATTAGAGCCTAGGGTTTATAGCTGTGTAGTAATCCTTACAGCTGAGCGGAAAGAAGCTGTGATAGCTGGACTTCCCAAAGAGCACCTGTCATCGTGTCCAGGTATTTTGTATTGATCTTGCTGGGAGATGGCAAGCACAAATACAGGTTTGTCCAGATCACAGTCCACTGAGTTGGAACAGGACCTATTAGTAAACTGCAGTTAACTCCAGGTAATGTTTGATAGTGTCACCAGGTTATCTAGAGGCAGACGTGGCCCTTTATGATTATGAAACTTGAAGCTCTTTGGGTTTGGTTTTTGTTCAAATGTCAACATCATCTCTGGTTTGTCTGGTTTCTCTGTCAGATGTTCATTTTTCTCCCAGGAGCTGATTTTCATTCAAGAACAGAATGATGTTGTCAGTGGCTGTGGAAGCTAAATGTCGTTATCCTTGAATGTTCATGTGCAGGTTTGTAAAATCCACGTTTTAAATTAAATCTGTTTCAGCTACTGCTGTCCTCTGTGAGGGTTCTTCTGTTTTGTGTGGCACTTGCTATATGTCAGGCAGAAACTCTGATAGAAATGAGAAGCCCTTTATTATAAATGTGTGGGGGTAGCTGAGAGTAAGGCATGGAGATGGCTTGGAAGGTCCTTGTACAGTGAGGTGACTGCAAGTGTCCCTTTGCGTACAGGCTCGAGTTTGAAGATCTGTGACGTGAGCTGTCACACTTGTGAACGTGCCTTCATGTCTGTATGTGGCTTGCTGAGAGTGAATGCTACCTTTCTGAGCAAAAATTCAGAATGTTACTGGTGTTGGCTTGGAGCAGAGGTGACGCCTGGTAGCTGTAAAAAGCTGAGTGAATAGAGGAGGCTTTTGAGTTAATTTTTGAGATCTTTTTAGTATTATAGTCCATTCCCAGGTAGCCAGTGTGAGGTATTCTGCCACCATTATGGACACCGTGTCTGCAGGCAGTTTCAGGAATCCCTTAGTCTTAAGTGATCTGCAGAGTATACAAACTGTTAGCTTTGGCTCCAGTTTCTGCATTTAGAGTAATTCAAATGACTGTTTCTTACTTGAGGCATCTATTTTGTTTTTGAAGATGGAAAAGATGACATGCACTGCTGTCTGCCCTTATTCTGTCTGGGTCAGGCTGCGTGGCCCAAAGGGATAAGGTGTGCTGAGGGCTTGTGCTGCTTTCCTGCCGAGCTGTTCTGCCCCTCTGCCTCACCTGCTCTCCGGTCGCCGCCTAGCTGGTTGCTTTAGCTGACCTCTTTGGCTCCCCCCACCACTGCTTTGTTCTCTTCCTGGCTCTGGTTGATACAGAGGATTCACCTGAAGGCTGGAAAATGAGCCAGTCACATGGAGAGACTGTGCCTGATACAGCCATAGTCTCGCAGTGAAAAATTGAATTTGTCCTCCCCCACTTCCTGCTCTTCTGCATTTGTTTTCCGATTCAGGAATCCAACCTCTGAGTTACATTAAGTCTCTTCATTGTGCTATGTAACTACTTCCAAAGCATCTTTTGGCAAGAAAACTTTGACGTCAGCAATGTTAGGGTGAGGTTTTGCATTGTGCTCATGCAGTCACTCTGGTTGGTGTGGATAATGGCATGCTGGAATTGAAACAGAGGCTGGAGATGGGGGGAGATGGGGGTCATCATGAATGGTGTTTGTAGCCTGCTACTCAGTGTGTATTGGGTGTATATCTTCTGTGGGTAGAAAGTACTTGATGAACTATGTATTGTCCCATTTGTTTATTACAGACATCTCAGTTTATTTTTGTAGATATTTGTGGCTGACACGCCTGGCTTGCTGGATACTGCTTTAGCTCTTTAAACTGGGATTACAGTAACAGTTCTTTGCTGGTGTTCTAAGAGAAGATATTTTTTGGAAGCAAACTAAATGTATTGCTTAAGGAATTTTTTTCCAGTGTTAACACTAGGTTTTGTTAAGCAAAAGAGAAGAAATCTGTAATCATTTACTGCAATTTGAAATTCATAATGGTTAACTTGCAAGTAGAAAGAAAGCAGATAATTAAAGACACTGTGTGAATCCGTGATTTTCCAGAGAAAGTGGTATTTTATTTTTAAGATGAATAAAGGATTGACTTTTGTTGTTGCTGATTAAACAAATATCTTTGACTTGGAAATAAATATGAAAGCCTGTGTGTTAAATTCAATTTGAGATACTTGTTTCATCTAAGATGTATCTGGATGCAAACAGTTCAGGAGAGCTATATTTAAGGCCATCAGCGTAGAACTGTGGGTGTCACTGTGACAGGATTCAAAGTCAAGCTGGAGGATTGCAGCTGATTTAAAAAATAAACAAGAAGCTTTTGTAGTGTTTACAAATTATTTACTCTGCTTTTTAAAGGAAGAAATCATCCTGACATTTGAAGACTGCATCTCACGTTTAGGCTAACAAGTACTCATGGCCTGAGGCAGCATCTTCTGTACTAATTCACTGTTTCTGTGGTCTAGGAAGCTTTTAAATCTGACTTAAGGTGTTGGGGTTTTTTAAAAAGTTTTAGTAAAAAAGGTATATAGTTGAAGGTATATACTGGTGTTACTATTTAAAAACCACAAAGTATGGTTTTACCTCAGAACCTGAAATTAACACAGGTTTGTTTGGAGACTATAATTAGAAAGTGTTTAGCTGTTCTAAATAATGGAGAAAACAAGCACAGTAGCTTTTCTAGGAATTGCATTATGCTTGCTTCATTTTTTTCTTTTGTGCCTGTAATTGTTTGAAATGGATGATGTGTCACAGTCTGTTGCACAAAGGGGCTTAACTAATGATGTTTCCGTAATTGTGTAGAAAGAGCTGTTTAAGATGACACTGTGTGGAGGACTAGAAGTAACATCCAAAAAACATGTATTTAAAGTCATGTTAGAAAGAATATGTGAATCTACATGTGTAAATGTGTGTGTGGGGGTGGTGTGGAGGGGGAAAGTGTTAGGGAAAAAATGCTTTTGAGAAGGGATTACAAAGCCGAGGGCAGGGGGATTTGTATTTCAGAAATACTCCCTGCGTTATGGGGCCTGGCAATGGAGGTGTAACTTGCTAATTTAAAAGTCGATGAGTAAATGAAATAGTGCGAATACATCTTGACCCACACTTATTTTTCTCTTTTCCAGTAGTTGGTCACTGAGTGTGCCACTAAGTGCTGCTGCAGCACTCCTCAACTGGCAGAGGAAAATCACTGTGGGTCCCGTGCATTTTTTTTTTCTGACTTTGTATTCTGCTGTTAAATGTATCAAGCACAGCAGGGAACGTTTCAGTATTTTTGTTTGTTGTGAAGCATTCTGACAATCCAGAATGTCACAGCATTGCCAAGGTTTCATCAGCACCGTGTGACCTGGAGTATCGCCTGATGCGCAGGACTGTAGGGCTACTGGCTAACGTGGTGTGGCTTGCAGGGGATTCACAAGTTACCGTGTTGCTTCTTGCTTGGATGCCATTAACGAGGCAATGAGGACAAAGAAAGTTTCACAAGAGTAAGTCTTTAAAGCCATGAGTGGGTGTTTTTGCACTAACTTTTCTAGCCGTTTGAAATAGCATTTTTTTTGCATAGAAAAACTCTGCTTAGTCCTCAGTCTGTTACAGTTACACTGCATTGCTGTCGGTAAAAAATGTTTGGAAAAACTGGCATCAATCTGGCTAAATCCTGCTGTGTGCTGACATAGCGTATTTTTTGACATAGTATATGATGTTGCTGTAGGTGGAATAACTGTGCTGGCAGAATAACTCCTCCTGTTGGCATATATTGTATTTCCAGCATAAGTACAGCATCAGTTTTACTTCTAATGACAAGCATTCAGCTCTTTCCTGCTTTGTGCTTTTTAACTAGTGTGTACGTTATTTATAATCCTAGTGGAGTCTGTTTGTAAAGGCTGCTAGATCATTCCCTTTCTCTTGCCCTGTCTATGCTGAATGGGCTCTATCTTTTCAGCCTGAGTTTTTTTTTTAATTATTATTAATTTATTTTCAGTGGGACTGGAAGAATCCTTTCCACTAATTCTTTTCCCCAAATTTGCGTCAGTAAGATTGAACTTTTCACCTCATGTATTCATAAGCAAGGGTCTGTAGGTTGATGGCTAGTCGGTTTGTCTTTACCTTCCTTTTCTAAAGTTCTCCTTTCGTTCTACGTTAAGCTCAGCTGTGAGAAGTTTCGTGGTACTTCTGCCATTTCCTGACGCCAATGGTTTTTTCTGGAGACAGCAAGTGTTTCCTGTCTGGAAGCTAGAGGCAGTGTTCCTGGCAGGATGGAGTATTTTTGTTTCCCTGGCTAGACCTTTCCCTGTCTTTGTTTTCGTCTCTCTGTTTTTCTTTTCCTTTTTTTTTTTTTTTTGTTTTTAAATCTTGGTCTGTATTTGAAATTGCATTGGTTTAACTAGAGCAATCGTTAAACAAAAATGGACTTGGTGATTTGATATACGTCCCTGCAAGATTTTTTTAGTTAGCATACTGGTAGAATAAATTCATAGGCCAGACAGTAGCAGAATTGGACATGTTATACTAGGTTTTGCACTAATCTTACTCTTTGAGTGAACATGAGCAGTTAGTTACGCTGGTGTAACTCTATGCCTGAGGGCAGTTTCAGCAGTTATAGCATTAGCCATAACAATTCAGAAAACCCTGTCCCTGTCTCTGTCCTCAACTTGCTGCTGCTTGAATAATCCAAGACAGTCTATTCTCTCAGTCACCCAAGGTTTTCTGAAAGTTTTATATTGAATTATGTTTACCAGAATTATTGGTAAACATAAATAATTTATGGTTTCTCTGTAAAGAGACTTCGATCAAATGAGTCCCATGCACAGTAGCTATTCAGTTCTCGGGGGCTGAGATACTGTCACTTTACAGTGGCTTAGTAAATTGCTTTAAGTTGTCTCAGTGGCTTTCAGAAATGGACCAAGTTCTTTTCCCTTCCCATCCCATCGTAAGGTAACACAGCCTAACTTAATCTTACTGGAAGAATTCAAAACTCTTATTTACTTGCTCTCTTTTAGTTACTTTAGTTAGTGTACTCTAAGTTTTATCAAAAGTATATCTATATATCAGTTTTGTTAATAAAATAGCACCAGAGCAATAAAAAGTAATGTATTAATAGTTTGCAGCACTTCTTATCTTGAGGCAAAGATATTTCAAGATGAGTGTGCATTTTGGGGTGGGGGGGTTGCTGTTTGTTTGGGGGGGGGGCATGTCCCTCCCCTGCACTGCAGATAGAGGGTAGTTACACTGGAGGAAAAAACGGAGCTGGAAGATGCTGCCAGTCAGCTGGTCAATACTGTCTTTCCTCAATGCAAGACAGAAACCTCTGGCTCTTGCTGAGTTTAGAAATCAATAGGAGCTGGGAACTGAGATCTGTTACCTCTTATATATCCCCCCAAACTGCTGTTTCTATGGTATGCTATTCAAATTCTGTCTGTGCGCACTCTCTGGGACTCCTGCTCTTGGTTTCAGATCCCTCTACTACAATAGTTGTCCCACCTCATATCTTCGTACATTTTATTTGGTTTGTTTTTATAGTAGGGCAGATTTTAAAGCCTGCTTGAAAACAAAAGCTTGTCAGAATTCAGCAAGTAGCCATTACTGTTTGATTGGGCAAAATGACAGACCTGGAATTACATCTGCATATTCTGGAAACTTGTGAGTCTTGGTTACTTTCATTTTGGAGCAGTTTCTCTGTAGGAATGATCTCAGCATTCAGGAGTGTTGCAATGCTTTCCATTTGCAGGAGTGGTGACACTGCAGGAAGAAAACTTTCTGATATTATTTCACTGGTGTATATATTTACTCTGATTATTTTGTAATGTATAATTTAGAATAAAAAGCAGCTGCAGGAAATTCTGAGGTGTCATTCAGCAGTAGTTTTAAAGAGTAAAACCAAAAGTGGAGAATACTTGCTTTCAACTGCAGTAAATATAGAGCTAAAAAAGTCTGAAAATCTGCTTTGGGGTTATCTTGCTATTGCTGTTGCCAGATAAATTGCTTTGTTTCACTTATGCTTTTGTTAAGACTGCATTGATGAAGTATCTGCATCTGTTCATACCGTATAAGCATTCTCAGAAGACAGAATTCAGAATTAAGTTCCTTAGTTCTTTTACATTGACTTGTCTTACAGGTGATTAGGACTTTAAAAGCAGAATTTACAGTATATTTTTACTTTAGGGATGGGAAAGATTTTAGGCTTATGGGAATTTTTGTCTCAGGCAGGTCAAAGTCATTTGTCAGTCTTTAAATGATTCATTCATATAGGCTAACTTTCTTTTCAGCTGGTGGTCAAAAAGAGTGCTTAGTTTAAATGAAAATGTTAATACAGTTAGAGTAAAACTTTTTTCGTTGCATAGGCAGCTTGTGCAGCTTTTAATCCCTTAATGTTGCTTCCACTTTCCAGACCACTAGCTAGTCAGATATTTTAGAACGTTACTTCAATGTATATATATAAATAAATATCTCCACAATATTCAGAAGTGAAGATATATGCCCATCATTGCACAAAGAGAATACACTCCCATCATCTATGCAAGAAAAAAATTGTAGTGTGAGGATTTTAATGATTAAAGGATTAAAATAGTTAAAAGTTCTGGTGATGTTTTGTTTTCCTTCCTTTTTTTCCCTTCAGTGTCTCCAAGACTTTAGTTTCTGTTGGCTGAGCTTGGTAATATGTTTGCTAACAGTAATGCACCACAGTACATAGGTTAAGCTTTCGACACAGCAAGCAAGTAATGGTTGAACTAAGACTGCTCTGCTCAGTTAGATAAGGGAAAATTGATCCCATTAGTCTTATTTGCAACAGATGTAGGCCTGGAGATTCACGAATAGAAAGCATCACATCTCCACTGAGTTCTTAGCTTTGGTCAACCGTTGCACTCAATATACCCAGATTTAATGCTGCTGGTTTGGAAAATTAACTTTTTTAGAATTTAAGGAATTCTTGCCTGTTTGTTAGCATAAGTACAGTGTAGGCCCTTAGGAGGGGTTCCATTTTATCATGGCTGACCTTATGAAAGTACTGATGAAATCTTTTACTAAACATTTGAATCGTGGAGGAAAAGATGTTTCTCTTCTAAGCAGTTTTGATTATGGTGTGTTCCTTTGGGGTTTGAAAGGATGGTGACAAAAAAACCCACTACCCAACCAGACTGAGGGGAGGCGCTTTAAGTGCACTCTCTTCTTGACAAGCGTTATCTGCAAGAGGAACAGTTTTGCTGGAGTTGGCAATCAGTTGTTCAGAGACTTTCAGAATGAGTTGAGCAGCTTGCAAGACTTCCTTTCCTAAGAGCAGCTGTCATGGACACATACAGGATGTATTGCATGTGCATTTCTAAGGAAGAAGCATAACTATTTTTTTTAATAAGTTGTTGGAGATCTTTCTAGCTGTCAGGATTGGTTTGTCATGTGCGACATACTATTGTGAATTTTAAAATAGAACATTGTATGTCAGTTAACTTTTGGCAATTCTGCAGTGTGTACTCTGCAGGCTTCTGTGTATTTTAAATACTTGTCAGTCTTTTGATTTTAATGCCCAGTCAGTCTGACTGTCTCAGGCTTTGAGGCCAAGCGGGTTCATAGTCCGTTTGCTTCATTGTTTTACAAACAATATTGCTTTGTTCTGTAAGTGAAAATCGAATTTCCAGATAATTGACACAGGATTTTATTCTGATTGCACTTAATTTTTCCTTAAACTTTGACATGGCAATAGTGCTGTATTTTTAAGAGATTAAAGTGTCTGCCTCAAAAGTGCATTCTTGTATAATGTGTCTGTGATGAATATCAGGGTTTTTTTATAACATGATTTAGAATATGGAGTAATCTGGATGTAAAGTTGATTAGAGAAACCAGAATGTTTTCCTTTTAATGTTTGTTGAAAGATGCTTTACAAATAAATAGCAGTCTTCTTGCTTTAGTGAACATCTCAGTTGAAGTGTAGATTAACAGCTGGTGGATTAACACAGAAAGTGTAGATTAACATCATTGCACGTGATGAGGGAACTGATCTAACCTTTTGTCTGCTTTTGGTATCTAGTCTTTTGTTGAATTTTTACAAGGTGTTACATAATGTCTCTAAACTAATGCTAATTATTAAAAGACTTTCCTAAAGTAAACTGAGTCTGCATTACAGAAACTCCCGTATATTAAAGCAAGTCCTTTTGCTCCTGGAAGATTCCTTGTTTCTCACTCAGCCCTGGTCTAATGGCCTATGTGTGTCAAACCTTCAGGGACAAGCCAGCCTAACTTCCATTCAATTTAGGGATAAGGGCCCTGCTCTGTTCTCCTTATCAGTTCCATGCGATAATGGACATGTCCCAGATCTTGTCAGCACCTTCACTGAGCCTGCTGCAAGCTCCAACGTGAAATTAGTGAGTGAGTACTTGGTATGGTACTTGCTGGCAACTGAACTCCCAGGCTTTTGAATTTGCGTAAATTAAAAAAGTGAAATGACTTCACTGAAACTGTTCTTCTGTTGTTTAAAGATGATGTGTAAAGTCTGAGCCTTGACATGCCAGATTTCTAAAGAAGTTATTGAAAAACTTGTCTTTGCGGAGTTGTGGATTTGGGAGTCCTATTTTTGAAATAGGCCTCTGCAGCTATCGGTAGTCTATCATAGGCGTAAAGAAATGAGAGCCTATTAACTAAATGATCGAGTAATTTTCACTCTGAAAAAGATTTACTAGTAGGAGAAGCAATTCTGGTAAGTTTCATAACAAATGGTCTTCATGCTTTAAGAGAAGTATGCACATATGTGGCCCTTAGAACAAAGCAGGACAGGAAAGTAAAGATATCTTCCTGCAAAAGTGTCTAAAAGTAAGAATTGCTTTTTGCTTAGATCAGTTTTGTAAAACATAAACTACCATACTGGTGCCCTCTTCTTCAAAAGAGAAAAGCCATAATGAAGTAAACTTATGTGAGTGTATTTTTAAAGTAGTTGTACATAGCTCAGTTTGAGTTAAATGAATTACTTAAGTCACTTCAACTTCATGTTTTTGCATCCTGGCATACTGTAACATCACTGTAAATGAGAAGTATCTGTAGGTCTGGGTTTGTTTGTTTTAAAAGCCTGAGAAACCTTCTAATACAAATTTCTTAACATTCTTTGATAGAATAAATTTTTCAGTTTAATCCAAATAGCATCAACCCTTTAATTTCACCTTTTATTAGAAATCAAAGTCAGAAGACATCGCCCCCCCCAATTTAAATATCTTTACAGTCTTCTAAACATTAAATGGAAAATGTTTCTATTCTTAATTATAGTTTTTGAGGGGAAATTCATTGAAGGAGTCATAAGTGCATTCTGCTAATTGTGGCAATTAAGCATTTCACCAATGCTGTGTTATGTTACTGTTGAAGGATTTTATTTTTCAACTTAGTGGGTATAAAGGTTCTGCCAGAACCTTTGTTGTTTCAACATAATTTCCATTTGTTTACTTCCAAGTTGCAAAGTGTTGGTTCTGATTGTACAAAATCGTCTGGGATTAAACCAAGTAACAGTCCTAGCATGCTCTGACACATTGTGCATTGACGTGAGTATGGTGGGTTTTTTTGATGGGACATAGCGCTACAGAAAATATTGTCAAAATATGTCAAAATTGTTAAGCTCTTTCAGACTGTTCCTCACTCTATTTTAACTCTTAGTGATGCCAGTTTTCTAGTTGAACCTGAGGTGTCTGTAAAGCACCTCCGGGAAAAGTGTTTGATTTCTTTCCCCCAATTTTAAAACTATTGTGTAATGAATTGACATTTAAAGAATGCCATTGAAACAAGAAACTTGATTGCTAGGTAAAAATCTGTGCATTGGTATTTAATTAACTAGCTTAAGCTTTTGCATATTCTTGGTTTACGTTTTATTTCACTCTTTTTACAGTTCTTACACAATGGAGTAAATGAAAAGGAAAATGTGTTTTTGATGCCTCTTTTAGACATTTAGAGATATCTCTGTGTTGATAGCATCACAACTTAGAGATTCTAGGATACTATGTGATGGACAGGAGATGGTCATCAGAAGAGGGAGATGGAAATGTGTCTCAGATCTGTGATGCATAGTTGGTGGATGAGTGTCGAGCTCGGGTTGTCTTTTTTTTGTTGTTTTGTTCCAGCTCTCTTTAAGCTGGAGCAGCCCATCTCAGAAAGCAGCTACAGAGAATAGATGTTGGGAATTACAGATGTCAAAGAAGGAAGCTGTCAGCAGTCAGTTTAAATCAAGAAATAGCACTCAGTATGCTAACACAAAGTCAGTGCTTAGTTAAATTGCCAGGAGGAGCAAATGCCTAAAGTGAAGGGTGTTCGTTTGCAGCAGGAAAAGTCTAAATTTGCCATTTAAGCACCAATGACACGAGGGAATGTTTAGGGAGGATGTAGCTATGTTTGTGGTGGTTTTTCTCCTTTGCTACAAAAATGTTTAAGCCTGCCTTCATTTTGCAAATGTGTGTGAAGCTGCTTGTCCTGGTGGCAGACTGCCTCATTTGTTGCTCCTGTACACTAGGTTGAACAGGGAATGGAAGAGCAGGCAGCATGTTGAGCTCGTGCCTCTGGTGTGTTTGGAGGAGCATTAGGAGCACAAGGGAATTAGTCTCCGGCAGCAGGTGGCTTATGGAAATAGGGCTTTATCGCCCTTTTCTTGTAAAATGAATAGGGTTATACTCAGTTGCCCAAGTGCATTTCCTAAAAGTTTTGAAATTGGTAAGATGAGACAAGCAAATGTCTCATGTCATGGAGAACCATACTAGAAGATGTTTTTCACTCCAGTCACTTCTGAGTGGAAAAGTTCTCCCTTTGCAAGATTATTCTGATTTCCTTTCTCTCCTCCTCCGTTATATGGTCAGCAATAGCATTTACTTAAAGCAGCATGGTCAAAAGGAATTATAGAAGGAACTTTACTGCATGTTAGGTTTCCCCAGCAAACAGTTTAAGAAGGATTACTGAAGGAGCAGATAGCAGTTAAGTGCTGAGCTTTAAGTAAGTTAAGTCTGTAAATGTCATTTGTGCTTTTGGAAATCTTCAAATGACAAGGTGTGTTTGTGCTGTGGCAACTGGTGTTTTGTGGTAGTCTGTGGCGCGAACAGAATGCAGAGCATGGCTGGAATTTGAGCTTGTGGTAGGGCTCTAGGCATGGCGGGAAGCCAGAAACATGGTCGGTAAGTGCTTTTGAGGAAATGTTGAGGACAGTGGTGAACTTACATTTTTAGGAGTTATACTCTGTGTGTGGTTTTTCTATCCTTTCACTGTTGCCTGTATTAGTTTCTTCTGTATGTTGACAAGAGTTTTTTCTGGTCAGTCAGAGTGGTGCCGAACTCGAAATAAGTGTTGCCTCTCAAAATCAGATTGTTTGTTATTATTACTGTAATTGTGTGTCTCAGCTCCTTTCAAGTCTTTTGGTTTCAGAGCTTCATTTTTCATACAGCATATCTCCTTCATGCAGACTCATTGATACTGGAATAATACAGGCGTTGTGTTCTCTGGCTGTACAGAATCAGATATTTTTTTCCTTCTTTTTGTCAGCAAAAGCATGCAGATTCTGTGTTGGGTTGGGCAACATGAGAACTGGCCAGTGCTCCAGATTGCGTTAGTAAGGCTTTTATGATTTTGTACAGCTCTGATCATTATTAGCATTGTAACATTTGTCTTCATTTTTTCCTGTAATAAATCATCTGCTGAAAATCTTTTCACTTCAGCAAAGTCATCTCTGAACGTCACTAAAATGGCAATCCAAAATTACTATATGAGGAAGAGTATGGCTTTTAAAACTAGCTTAATGCATTTAAATCTAGAGAGCGTAACTGATGATTGTCCGAAATAACTGGCAACTTCTCTATTCAAAAATCCTGTCAAAGTTTACCCATTTTCTTTAGAACAGCAGTCTGCTACTTCTGAGAGACTGCTTATCAGATCCCATTATGCAAAGAGAACTAACTATAGGACATACTGGTCTCTTTATTTAGAATATGGGAGAATCTTTGTTTAGTTAAAAAAACCTGTACAATTGGTTCATCACCAGAGCTGCTATTTCTTGATTTTGTACATCTGCTGGAACTGGCAAAAATGCTGTAATACACATTTTTTCCTCTCCAGAGAAAGGGAGGAGGGGAAGGCTTGTAGTCATAGGCTCAGCTGTGTTACTGTGTTTACTTCCTACTTTTTATCTAACACCCCACCCCCCTCCAAACAAACAAACAGCCAAACCCCAAACAAAAAACTAACCCCACCTTCTTGCCTGAAATGAGTGCTTTGATTGCTGTTCATGTTGTTCATGGATTCTCCTGGCTTGGGGAGGATGGCACTTTCCGCTGTCCTGGTAGTATCTGTGTGAACATACAAATGTTAGTAAGTATGTAGTTATAGTAATGCTTTCACTTCTAGACATATAAACAATTTATTGTCAGCCATAGGCTATAGGATTTGTGTGTCTGTACTATGTTTCAGACACTGTTTACCAACTGCATGTATCTATGATACAGTATCATGCCAAGATCCTAGAGAGAAGGGTGTTCCCTTCTGTCATCATTGTTGAGCAGTTTTTTCAGGTTCACCTTTTTTCTTTAGATAAGGGAATGGTTTAGTTCATTTAATAAGAAACAGCGGCTGTAAAACCATTAGATTTGTTTTGGGAACAGAAGCAGGTAAAGCATCCAAGATTCCTTTTGATTAGATTTTAGGCTGAAAATGTTCCCTTAGGAGGGAAGGCAGAGTATGTTATGTTCTTGAAATATGTTTTGTTTTAGACAGAGAGACCCTGGCAATAAAATAAGAACTTTTGGATAGTGTTCTACAGAGGTAAGATTTTCGGGGAGGGGAGGAGGAAGGAGGGGGAAAGTAATAATAATTCAGCATTTGAAAAAATAGAATAAATAGAATATAGTAGCTTTTAAATTTTCCTAAAAAAAAAAAAGTGCAGTGGCGCAAAATGTAAGACCTCTTTAGCAAAACCAGGAGATGTGGGTTTTTTTTTGGTTGAGTGTTTGTGTGNTAGTGTTTTGGGGTTTTTTTTTTTTTTATTCTTACACTTGAGGAAGGTAGTGTTCTTGTGAGGTACTACTGTAATGGATGGTAGTATAAATAGAGTAGTGTTGACTTGGCTGCCTGCTGGTATGTACATAATATCAAGCTACAGTAGTCTGAAGAGGACATAGTGGTGGGTTTGCTGCACTCATTGCTCCTGTGAGCTGGACAGCCCTTGGGCTATTTCTGTGTTTCCTCTTTGGAGAGGGATTCCTGTTTCCGCTGCTGGTCAGTCTTCCTCTGAAACTTCCCAGTCTTCACCCAGTCATCTTGGTGATCCTGTCCCAGAGACATACAGCTCAGGGTCGTTTTTCATCCGGTCTCTGGCTGGTGGGCAGACTGCGTGGGCTCTGGTAAATGGAGGCATTCACCTCAGTCAGTGTTGTTTTTTTCACCTCCCTTCATCTTCTCCATACCAAGATGTGTAAGTTAGAAATTATATTTTTGTATCATCATCAGTGGTCCTCTACATTCCTTTGTTTCTACCTTTTGACTTATTTTTAGTATCTGGTTTCTGTTTTTTATCGTCCTGTGGTAAAATCATAGAAACCCAGTGTACCCCTTTCTGGGAGGTAAGTTGGGAGATGCTGAGGAAAGAAGTGGTGCCAGCAGTAGTTGCATCCCGATATGCAATGCTGATGTCGCATAAGAAATGCCTTCTTTTATTACAGAGCAGTTCACTGAGAGTTAGAAAAATTCCTCTTGTACAATCAAGCTTCCAAGAAGTAGGAATATTTGCATGTTTGGGGAAGTTAGTGGTTTTGGTTGGATGTGATCTGCCACTTCCTTGTAGCAGTCTCCTCTGTTGGAGGAAAATAGAAAAACACCTTTCTTTCTCTCTCCTCTTGGAGCCATTGAGTTAAGCAACAGGGAACAGAAGGAAATCCTTGCCATCATTTTGTACATAGGGAATAATTGAAGCTTGATATGTGATGGGAATCAGTTTTTTTTGAGGCTTTTTTCACTTTTTTAGTAAAAATCAGTATGATGAAAAATTCAAATGTCATCACCTTAACTCTGGTCTTTGCTTGAATTGCAATATGGAAGATGAAGGGCAAGATGGTGTTAGCTGTCACTCACTCCACAGCTCTGCTTCCTGAAATACTCAGGTGCCTTACATTATAAATATGCATCTGCATACTTCTCTGAGAACGCTTAGGTTTTGAGAATATCTTGAGCTGTTTAGCCACAGTGACTTAATTTCTGCTGGCAGTCTAAATGGATCCAAAACACGCACAAAAATCTCATTTCTTTTAATTAACTATATTGGGTTTGTACATGACCTTATGACATGTGTGGAAAATGTAAGGTAGAGAAAACAAAAGTTTCCAATGTTGTAAGCCTGTTACTATCCTTTATAGAAGAACTTGTTATACATTTACTTAGTTGTCACCTTGGGTTATGGTAATTTCTACACATGCGTGTGCACACACACCCCCCACTGCCTTAGGGAGCAGTGGAGTGAAGATGCTGTTCTCGGCACTGCTTCAGTGTATAACAAAGGTATTTCTTGACCACAGGGAAATTTCAGGGTTGTTAAGATAAGAAGGATTTAAAGGATAGAAAAAGCTGACAGAAAGAAGTATCAGGTCAGATGGTGAGGAGAAGATGGTAGTAATATGAATAACAGGTCATGAGAATGCTGTGATCTTTCAGAGCCAAAAGCGATGGATGTGATTCTAATCTATCTTTTTTCATCTCTCCTGCTAATATAGGGAATTCCTCTGAAGAATTTGCTGGAAGTGGATACGTGAATTTTCTGCATGAAGACTCTCAAACTGGATTACATAATAATATGTCTGTATCCTCTGACTCTATTATTTTGATCCTTAAAAATGATTAGGGTTGTATATGAAATTTAACCCGTTTCTGATGAGTGACCTAGACATGAGTTTACATCGGCAAATGGGCTCTGATCGTGACCTCCAGTCTTCTGCTTCCTCTGTGAGCTTGCCGTCAGTTAAAAAGGCACCAAAGAAAAGAAGAATTTCATTGGGCTCTCTTTTTCGAAGAAAAAAAGACACGAAACGGAAGTCTAGGGATTTAAATGGAGGTGTTGATGGAATTGCAAGTATTGAAAGTATTCATTCAGAAATGTGCACAGACAAGAACTCTATTTTCTCCACATGTACCTCTTCCGATAATGGAACAACCTCTAGCAGCAAACCAAGTGGCGACTTCATGGAATGCCCCTTGTGCCTTTTGCGGCACTCCAAGGACAGGTTCCCGGAGATAATGACTTGTCACCATAGATCTTGTGTGGATTGCTTGCGTCAGTATCTCCGGATAGAAATCTCCGAGAGCAGAGTTAATATTAGCTGTCCAGAATGCTCAGAACGATTTAATCCTCATGACATTCGTTTGATATTAAATGATGACATCTTGATGGAAAAATATGAGGAGTTTATGCTTAGGCGATGGCTGGTTGCGGATCCTGATTGTAGGTGGTGCCCAGCTCCAGATTGTGGGTATGTATTTTTTCCTAATATCTGTTTAAAAAAAAAAAAAGTACCAGCATAAGTAGGTAATGTTCATAACACTGTGCTTTTGGGAAAGTCAATGGCTTAACTTTAGCATTTTGTTATGTGTTGTTTGAGTAGGCAGCAAGCAGAATCCTCTTTTAAAAAAAAAAAAAAGAAAAACAAGCAAACACCAAAACAAACAAAAACCGAAATAACAAAAAAACCCAAACAACCAAGCCACAACCCACCTTCTTCAAGTAGAATTTTTTTTTTCTGCATAGAGGGAATTTCAGCAATGTCATGAAACTTATTGGTAGGTGGTTGCTATGTATCTATACAGCAGGCAAAAAAAATTTATATGTTGCACTGCCAAGGCAACAGTGCAAAGCGTAGACTAAAAAGAATTGAAAATTTGGTGACTGTACTTTTAACTTAGTCTATTTCTTAAAGCACAGTGGGTATTTTGTTTTGTTTTTTTAACTGTGAAAAATTAGTGAAGGTTTTCTTCCAATAAAAAGGCCTCTCCAGCTTCAGATATCTTCCATCTTGTGGCTGGTTGAGACACCACTTGTTGCCTGTCAACAGGATTCTGATGTAAGATAATCAGTTTGTTTCTGCTTATTATCTGAGGGATGTAATGTTTTAACATTGCTTTAATACTTCAACAGTCCTGAAACCATTCTGAGTTCTGACATGAGTAGGCTGAATACTACTGAGCAGCTCATCACACTTTTCTGCTGTTGGTGTCTCATTATGGCATTCTTCAGCAAATTACTTTTTTAGAGATCATTTGTGTTATCATAATGTCTAAAGGTTATAGCCATGACTGTGATCCGGGTGCAGCGCACATTAAAAAAATCACAGAAGATGACATCTCTATTTCAAAGCGTCACAGATGAGCAATAAGTAGAAAGAAGAAAAGGAAGAATGCTGGAAGAGAATAAGCAAAATAGGACTACTAGGTAGATATTCCAATATTAATGTACAGGTGCTTAATGTTTAGGAGGCTTTCAAATTTAAATGATATGTTAAGAAACATTTGAAATACGATTTTGCTTTCATACTTTAAATGAAACAGTTTGCTGATGTGTGTCAAAAGCAGGGACTGGAAAGATGGTAGGTTCTTAGGTCCTTTGTTCAAAAATTAATGTCATTGCTGTGGTACAGTTTGAGCAGAGAAGGAAAAATGACTTGAGAGATGGATTGGTTGCTTGAGCTTGTAACAAAGTCATGTGGACAAAACCAGTACAGCTTGCTCTTAATATTTCAATACTGCAAAAGAAAACAACCACTAGAAGGCATTATTTGATAGACAGAAGTATGCTTTGCTCAAGTTTCCCTGAGTGTTTGTGTTCAGAACAGACTGTTATAACTTGAGGTAAGAGAAAGCATGTAAGAACTGTTAAACCATTTTCTGTTAAATCATGTTTCAATGATTCAGATACTTTTTTAGTACTTCAGTAAGCAGACTAAGGCAGATTTGTTTAATGGAGTCTTTTCACCTTGCTTTTTTTTTTTCCTCATCTGTTTTTAAAAAATCCTAAGTATCTTTAAATGGTCAGAATTATAAAAATAAAAATGTGGGTCTTCAGAGCAAAGTTAGAGTTCCGTGCAATCACGTGAGACTACAGCAACGTATTAGTACATAGCAAATATTTAAGTCATTGCACCAGAACTGCCTCCTGCATGCTTCTTATTCTGAGGGTGGAATCCTGTGGAAAGCACAGTATATTGCCAGGCAGCTAAACTATGCCAATGTTTGTGTGAGGGGAACAAACTACTACTATCTGGGCAACCTTGACTGTACCTTTTGATTACACAACTTTTTCCTAATATATTTCACGTGTTAGGGAAATGCTTCACAGTGGTAGATGGATTCTGTTTTTAATGCAGAGATAATACCCCCTCACTGAATTCTCATTACTAATTTAAAATCAGATCAAGATGGTTACTTGGATACTTCTCAGCAGGATCATTATGGTTGTCATCCTAAAGAAACAAGAGCTCTTGTGATCATGTTTTGTCTTTTTTCCTATCCTTCTGCTGATCGCTTTTGAAACATTTAGCACCTTCAAATATGTTGGGCAGAGAGGGTTGAGTGTTCAGCATAAGTTAATCTGAGAAGTTTTGGGGAAAAAAAAAACGTAATACTTGAGCAAAAGAAAAACCTGTGAATAATACTTCTAGCAAGAGAAATACCTGCATATGAATCCTACAGTTACCTTTTTAAATTTGGCCTTCCAGGCAGCCACCACAGCACCGACTGGCAAGTCGGTATGTGGCTAGCTGGGAGCCTGCCGCAGCACTGGTCTCTCACCTCCCTGTTAGCCAGGGGAGCTGGGAGAAAGCACCCAGAGGGAGGTGGGAAGGAGAAATGGGAGCAGAATAGAAAGTGATAACGGGGTTTTTATGTTGGTGTGAAGCATAGGAGGATGGAGGAAGGAATTGTACAGGCGTGAGGTTTAGGGAAGCAAACACTATTCAGACTTTTACTGAACAGCTTATGCTAACAGTGTTTAAAAGATGAATTATCACATATAGTACACACAAACTTCAAATCAGCAGACATTTGCTTTAACAAATGTGGTACATTTTACTGTATCTTTAACTGTGGTACAACAGTAGTTGCAGTTTCTAATTGCTTTGGCAACTGTAATCAACTTGTACAATATGCAGTTAAAAAAGGTCTTTTTTTCTGAACAGTTTTTGATGTGTAGTACTGGCAGCATGCATTAAGATTGTGATGGTAGTTTACCTGATTTTAGCATGGATCAGGTATTTCATGAAGGAGCTGGATGGAATGCATTTACTAAATTTGCAGTTAAACCCAAAGTAGGAGAGGAGCAATAACTTCAGAGGGTAGCATTATTTCCTGAAGTTGTCTTTAAAGTTAGAAATGAGTACTGTAATAAATAGGAACTAGGTGAAAAAGAGCATTTTGGTAGGAAAAATTTACTGCACAAATAGGTAAAAGAAGGAACTGAGTGGATGGTGTATGACAGTGCTTCAACTCTCCTCAGCATTGATGAAACATCCTGTGTAATATTGTTTCAGGGTTTGGGCATCATATTTGGACAAAATCTGGACCTGATCAAGAGCAAATAATTATAAAAACTTTGATCCCTGAGGGGGAAAAAATGAGGAAGGAAAAAAGAAAAGGAGGGAAGCTAGGTTAGTCTGTTACAATGTTTTGGGTTTTTTTTTTCTACATTGTGGGCCCTTGTGTTCTAAGGAAACAACAAAGAATAGTTAAGAAGTAAATATCTCTTTCAGCTGTCTTTCACTTTATTTGGGTTCTAGGGATGGCATAATGGGAACCAAATAGATCTTGAAACGAAGTTAACTGCAGTTAGCTGCCTGGAAGCTGTGGGATCTCTAGCACCAAAGCAGCCTAATGCCAGAAATGGTCCATACCGCTGGCACCACGGTCTTTCTGGCCATGGGCTACTTCATCCTTGGCTTTTGTTGCAAGCTCAAATGCGTCCTGCCTGTTTTGTTACCTGAAATACTGTAAAAGTCTGGACCAGCTGCAACCTACCTGCAGTGGGTTGGCAGGGGACACTGGCAAACACGTGATCTTTCCCTGGGGAAGGAGCATGGATAAGGAAACCTCTTGGGCTTTGTTCCAGACTAAATTTTTGAGATTCTGTTTCTTCATATCAGTTTTCTGATGTCACTTTAACAAGCTTTAGTGAATTAGTATTCCAAATGTGTTCTGTGTTTTCTTCTGTCTGAATTATTAAATGGTTTTGCTCTGAGATTGTATTGCTGACATTATTAGAAGAGAGCGGTGATTTCTAGCTTTGTCAAGCAAAAAGCAGATTGGGCAAAAGAGTGCTCATTCCTCTTCTCGTCTCACTGTACATCCTTTCTTCAATTAATTGCCCTTTGCTGCTGCTTTTTGTTTTACTTGGTATTACTTTGAATTTGGTTGTCTGTCCCTTCTCTCAGTGCAACAACAACTTCCAGCTTTCAGATCACCAGTAAAATGAACGCAAAATGTTGAAATTAGACCTGTAATCTTGTACAGTTTGAACTGAGATTTGCTCTGGTCTAAAAAGCTACTTTCTAAAGGTATGCCAATACATCAATCCCAAATGTGGAGTGCTTTTAGGGATGTGCCCAGTCTTTATTAGCAGTGTGAGGCAGGATATAAATTGATACTTCATTCTGTGGTCTGCTCTTGAGATTCTTTGACAGAACATTAGTGAGTCTTGGATGTATCCCTGTACGTTGAAGTGTTTGGATCAAACTCTGTGTACATACAAAGCAATTATCTCTTCAGTTGCTGTATGGGGGAAAATAGAGCTGATTAACTTGACAACAATATAGAAGAGTCTAGCAATTACTGAAACAAATTTTTACTTGGAAAGAGAGAAATACTTGTAAACAGACAAGCGTATATCTCGGTTTTATTTGTAACTGCATTATCTGTAAATTAAATGCTCCTATTTGTTTGCAGAACCTCTTGCAGGGGGAGACTCAAACATGCAGTTTTAAAACACTTAATGAAAGGGATAGGACTTGCATTAACTTTACAGAGCTTCAGATTCAGCTACCCTAAAATTAAAATAGCTAAATTTTCAGATACATATGTGAGTGGGAATAATTTTTCTTTAGTATTATTACTGATAAAGAATATTTTGAGTTAACTTTATGCAATTGCTATAAATTGGGCAGGGGGTAAAAATAAACAATTTACTCTCTTAAAATAAAACTACCTTCATTTGAACAGCCATAAACTTAAGCTGTGCTGCATTTATAAATCTGAAGTATATTCAGGGGGACTGTTCACATGAATAAAACTATAGATCTGTTTTAAATGTTCATACCAGTGGATGTTGTGTTGTTTTCTATGTAAAAGAAAGCTATTGCATAAAATAATTGAAAAAAATTACAATGGGTAGGGATTAAGGAGTATGTGTGTATATATATTTATATTTAGTATTAACATGAATAGTAGTACACACTGTCTGTATTTTTATCATGTGAACTTTAAAATGCAAACTTGTCATTGTATAGAATTGTTCATGTAGTGTCTGATTACAAAATAGTCTAACACAGTTTTATGTCTCAATGTTGTTGGAGCTTTTTGCTCTACAGTATTTTAGAGTGAAGGTGGCAATAAGACCCTGAATTCATCTCAAATTCTGCACTTAGAATTTGAAATGTATTTTAAAAAAGTCAAAAAAATGAAATTGTCTTAATAATTGAGAAACCAAAATCCTTATTTACGAAATACTTGCTTTGTTGTCTTGATATTTTAAAATATAAAGAGTAAACAAATATCTATTTAAAGTAGATAGTGGTGTCCGTGATAAAAGGCAGCCGGTAAAATACTAAAATGTCATGCAATACCAAGTCAGATGCCTTTACAGTAATAGATTACACTACAGATCACTTAGCAGGGATCCTCCCAGATTATAGAAAGGGTCAAGCTTAGACATGCACATAGTGACTGGGACACTTTTGAAACTGTAACTTTTTCGAGTTGCTTAAATACCTTTTTTGGTTTTATTGTCCTGCTGTTCTAAACTGTGGTTCCTTTGTGACCGTAAACCTTACAGTACTACATTCCGCCATAAATACAGTATATTTCAGTACTGCATGAACTTATTAAGGTGGGGTAGAGCAAAGTGTTACATTGACTTCAGTATTTCTGTACAGTCTTAGTCTAATGCAATAGTGATAGAGTTGTGGAAGGAGGTGGTAAGGAACCTGTGCTGCCCACCTAATGTCAGCTCCTGATATCCACTGCCTTTATACCTGCTTCAGCTCTGGCAGCTGTCTTGTCTGCTTCAGTCTATAGATAGGACTGTTTTTATTAACAAAATCTTCTCTTGCCCTTCTTGATCATTCAAGATATGCTGTGATCGCTTTCGGATGTGCCAGCTGTCCCAAACTTACGTGTGGACGAGAAGGCTGTGGAACTGAGTTTTGCTACCACTGTAAGCAGATTTGGCATCCGAACCAGACCTGCGATGCTGCTCGCCAGGAGAGAGCTCAAAGTCTGCGCCTGAGAACAATTCGTTCTTCATCTATTAGTTATAGCCAGGAATCTGGAGCAGCAGGTATTTGATTAGTATACTGTGTCTGTAAAATATATTTTTAGTGCATTTGCACAATTAACTCTAAAAAGGAAATAACTGAATAATAGCATGGTAGATACTAGCTACTTTGTTTCAGAAACATAAAATATACAATTTTAAGTTTGAATTCAAATTTTAAATGTTATAAGTTGAAGTACTCTGTGACCAGAGCACCTGACTTCAACCTTAGAGGCTTGTCAGCATTTTAAATTCTTACTTTGTAGCTGAAAAATACAAAGTCAAAGGAACTTGCTGCAAAGCATTCTCTGTTTTTGGCACGCTGACTTCATTAGTTGTATCATTTACGCACTGGGAACACTTTCACTGTAGGTGAAATTTCACAGGGCTGCTAATAATAAAAGCTGTTAAAAATAAAACTCAAAACCACTGTTTTTCTGCTTTCAAAATACATTATTAATCTGATGCCAGCTCTGATGTTTGGCATCTATGTTTGTTAGTACTAATTTGTGTTTTTCAATAAAATGCTCCTGTGTGTTGTCTACCAGAAAGCAAACAATTCCATCTCTTAAAATTGAGCTTGTTTGTAACTCCCCCAAAAAGAGGATAAACTATTTTGCAGAGCAAGAGTCCAGTTTGCTGTTGATAAGAATTGGCTCTGAATTACACCAAACTCTGATCTATTTGGCAGCTTTTGTGTCTGCATGACCAAACAAGGTGGATATTTGGGGGAAAGGGTCTCTCTTGTACCTTGAATGTAGTTAGAGTCTCTAATTTGTTGTTTGTGCTGGCTTATTTTAACAAGGCACCCCATCTTGTCTTAAAATTTGGCCTCTTGCTCTAGTTTTCAAATAGATTATTTTAAAATAAACTTTAAATAAATTAGCACGCCAGCTCATTTCCTTTCCCCGTCAGTCCTTCCCAGCATGAACAGCAGTAGTTCTGCCATACCTGTGCTGTATGAACTTGCTCAGTTTGGTTACTGCCCCGTAGGTTGTGCATCTGTTCCCATCTGGGAATAGCTAGTGCATCCTTTCAGCAGCTCACTGTCCCTGTGCACTGGAGGTCGTAGAGATACTGTTTTCTGCTGGTCCTGCACCTCTTTGGATACTCTTTATATCAAACATAACCCCTCTTTTCCCTTTGTCCTACCTAGTGGCAGAGAGGCAGTAAACTTGGACTTAGGCACTAGGAGCTGCAGGTTACTTCTGCTGTGAGTAAATAGCTTGTCCCTACGTGCAGATGCTAACCAGTAATGTGAAGGAACGAAGATCACAGCTGTGGCTGTGTCAGTGTACAAGTATTTCACTGTTGCTAGATGACCCCTTGTTTGTTAATGGTAGAGCTAGTCACTTAACCACATTTTTCAATTTTGACTTGGGAACAAGAAGAGCCTCCAGAATTTTCTTTGCTACAATATCTTTTTCTAGGGAGTAAGTAAGTATTAAGTAGGGCTGTAACAAGGACTCAAGAGGAGGTTGGTGATACCAAAGAAATGCATTTAATGTGGAAGGGGAGATGGCTTTAAGATAAGAAGAAATAACAGAGTGGAGACTGGATATGCAAGTAAAAGATTCATAACAGCATGAAATGTAAAAGAGGATTATATTTAAAAAGACCGTATTATCAGTCTTGTATTAAAATACATATTTAATGTCTGACTAATATATATTGCATTAAGCTTAGAAAAACCTTGAACAGAGTGTATGCATTAACTATTTAATTACTTGAATATGATCTAATATGCCTTGTTTTCATTAATTTTACTCTGTCCAATGTTTACAAATACAAAGAGCTATAAAGTCATTGCCAAATCAAGATTTGTAAAGCAGACTTACAATACACTTCTGTTTTTCAGATAATGGTTCAATCAGTTTTCCCCAAAGTATGTCTGTATTTTGATTACATCTGCTTGTCTAAAGAACTGATACATTTTTAATATTCATTTTTAAACAGCTGATGACATAAAGCCATGCCCACGGTGTGCTGCTTATATAATAAAAATGAATGATGGAAGCTGCAATCATATGACTTGTGCTGTCTGTGGCTGTGAATTCTGTTGGCTCTGTATGAAAGAGATCTCAGATTTACATTATTTAAGGTACATTTAAGAAAAAAATGTCTGTGGTTGATAATTTGTTTTCTAAAGTATCTAGAAGTAGATTCCTGGGTGCTGTAAGTTTGGCTTTCTTCCTGTTGGAGTAGAGAATCACAGTTGAAGTATCCATATCTGAGAATTAAATTAATTTTCAATGTACGTATTTAAATTAGTGCTTTGTTATTTTTGTTTTTAAAATATTTTAAGTTTCATGCATGCAATGTGTATTTAGTATGACAAATGAAGCGCTTTAGATGAACATACCCACTGTTTTTATTGATATCTTAATACTGCTGTATTGTCTTCGTAGTAAGCAATACAAAAACTCTGATTATATAAGTTACCTGTGAACCACAGGTTGGCATGTGGTAATATGTAATACGTTTCTGTTTACATTGCAAAATATGCTGTAAAGGAAAAAAAATAAAATATCTGAAGAAATAACTGATGATTTGGTATCCATAACATCTGTAACTTGAAACTAAGAACAATAACTGTGTAACTAGGGAACAGTTCAGTAGTGTATAGTTATGTTGACATATTTACAATTTCTTTACAATTTTCATAATTCTTTCCATTAGCCCATCAGGTTGCACATTTTGGGGAAAGAAACCATGGAGCCGTAAGAAGAAAATACTGTGGCAACTAGGGACACTTGTTGGAGCTCCTGTAGGAATTGCCTTAATCGCTGGCATTGCTATTCCTGCTATGATTATTGGAATTCCTGTGTATGTGGGACGTAAGGTAAAATGGGCTACAACTTCTAACGTGCTTTGGGTTTTACCTTCTACATTGTATGAATTGCGCAATTAGTTGGCTATCTTCACCAACCCTTAAAAAAAAAACAACAAAAAAACAAAAAAAATCCAAACAGCCCCCAGAAAACAAACCAGCCCCTGAATTGTTTAAGGACACTTATTTCAATTGTACAGGATGGAGAAGCAGTGTTTTTAAGAATGTAGTTCCTCTCAAAACAGGCAGAGCAAAACACCAAACAATTTCCCATTTCTGCATCTTGCCAGGGAAGTTCTTGCATGCTTTTTCAAAATTGCTCTGTTTTTAACTTCTAGTTTCCCTTGTGTCCCTTAGAATTAAACAATATTCAGAGGAGTAGGATGGCAAAAAGAAAATGATTCTTGTTTTTCTTAAAATTAGATAATTACCAGTATTTTAGTATAAAATTCTGCTAGTGTAGGTTTGTGTGTGCACACATTTAAGCATTTATATTCAGCAGCTTGTTAGTTGCCTTAGACCAGTCCACCATGTGGAGCAGTATTCAGTGGAGGTAGATGCTGTCTAGCTATCTTCATTTTACTGTTTGTGGGAACTGGCTAGAAATGACCATGTTAATCAGAAGGCAGTTGATGTATTTCCTTTCAAAAAGATAACCAATAGCTTTTAGTATAAAGTAAATAATAAATTGCAAGGAAAACAAAAGATAATTACATCTCCTATTTGCAATTTAGGATAACGTAGTAAGTTATCCAGATATTTTGGAAATGGGCTTTTTGAAATGGTGGTTTGGTTCAGCAGGTGCTAAGTGTTCAGTTACATGTCCTGGATGGCATAATGAGAAGAGTTGTTTTTCTGCTTTTGTCTGTGTGGATTCTCAAAGTGACTGGCACAGACACGTAATTCTGCATTTTGGGGGGGGGGGGGGGAAGTGTTTCTCTCTCATGAGCTGTTGCTGCTAGTCAAAAAGTCCAGGAATACAGCTTTTCCACTGTATTCTTTTTCATCCTTTCCTCTCAATCAAGTACTCCTACCTTCTGCTACAGTTGCTTTTTGATCCTTCTATTCTGTTTCGCTTTGGTCCCATACAGTCATTGGAACCTTATAAATGATAAGAGGAAGAAGGGAGCAGTTACCTGTTTTGAATTACTATTGCATGTTCTGTTATTCTCATTAGATTTTGGGATAGGTCCCCATCGCTGAGCACCTTTCGTGTATTAATGGTAAAGTCTCAAAAAGTTAGTTTATGAGGGCAGCCTCATGAGAATATGGTCATTTTTTTTCTGACTCCTGTCACATGTTTGCACTTTTATTCAAAAAAACATCTGATGATGGAGATTCCACAGGCTCTCTAAGCCTAATTTTATTAGTAAAATATATTTTTCCAGCATTAATGTAAATTCTCTTCCTACATTAAATTCTTATTGCCCTGTCTTCGGCTGACATAAAGAATCCTTTTGCTTTGCAATATGCCATTAGATATTTGATGATTTTTAAGTCCACTTTCATTCTTATCTCTAAACAAACCTAGCACTTCCAGCTTTCCTTGACAAACTGTCAAGAAAACACACTGGTTTAGACCTCTGATTCTCATCTTCTCTTCCAGATTTCCTTCCAGTTATCATACCGCCTTTGTTTTTGTCCACTTTCAATGTAGCAGCGAAGCTGAAGCATTACTACTACTGAGTTAAATGAAAGGGTGATCCTGTGCATGTAACTGCCAGTTACCTCTTTCTCAACAACACACTATTTTCATTTTGTGTACTTCAAAACACGTACCCTTCCCCACCGTACTGGTAACTGGGTCTCTTCCTAAGGGTAGTCTTGAACTGATTACCATTGTGCTGCATCTTAGTCATTTCAGGCCATTTTGTCAGCTTCTCAAGACCAGTATGAGTTCTGGCATTCCTGCAACCTTGCCATATTGGTATTGGCCTGAAACTCAACACGCACATTCTTCTGCTTCCATCTTCCAGGTTAATTAAAATATTGAATACTCTTGGATCTAGGGCACATCTGTTGGAAAAAGTATAGGATGAAGAGTTTCACTTTGGGGAGTAAAAAAAAAAAAAAAAAAAAAAAAAAAAANTTAAAAAAAAAAAAAAAAAAAAAACAAAAAACAACAAAAAAAAAAAAAACAAACAAAACAAACCATCACAACTGAGGTGTTTTCTGTAGGTTTTACATTAAGTTAATGGTATATTTCTCTAGTCCGTTTTTCAGTCTGGACCTTTATAAGCTGTTTGTGTCATACAAGGAAACATCAAAATTTTGTTCAAGTCAGTGCGTGACATCTGTTTCTTCCCATCCTCAAGGGTAATTATCTTGTCACAGGAGAAAATTAAATCAATGTGATTTCTACCTGAAAAAAAATCAGTGTGGTGTCTTTATTTCCTGCATTTGCTTTGGTGTCTACAAATTACCAATTTTCAGGAAATTAAAGTTCGGTTTAGTTCACTGGTCTTTAATTCCCCAGCTTCTTTTTTTTTTTTTTTACACTTTTTTAAAGATTGTCATTGCAGTTTTAATTTTTTCCAGTTTTCTTGATTTTACTTTTTTAGACATCTTCTATGAATAATAATCTTCAAAAATTATTGTTCGTGGCTCTGAAACTGGGCCTACTGAGTTTTTTTTAGATCAGCTCATGTAGGTACACTCTAACCTGCTGTTTTCCTACAGATCTTACTCCTTTGTCACCAGTCACCTGGCTCACAGTTGATCTTAAGTGGCAACTGAAAGGGAAAAAAAATGAACAGGCCTCCAGTTTCATCTGCTGGCTGTCATTCCTTTTTGTTAAATAGCAAGTTGATCCATTTTGGTCTTCCTCTTACTAGCAGTGTACTTGTAGAATAATTTCTTCTTGACTTTGTCCCTTGCTTTATGTCTCCTATTTTAACCTTTCTGATTTTTGTCCTGACACCCTCATGCTGTTCCTTTATACCCATTCATAGTAGTATGACCTACTTCCTCTTTTCTTAATGCTGCTGCTTCTGTAAAGGAAGCTTCGTTGTTCTTTTACAACATTCTGTCTGTCTTCTGCATTGGAAGAGTTTGTGCTTGTACTTTGGTGGAGTTTCCTTAAGAAAGTGCTGGTCCTCTCTTCTTACAGATATAAGTCTTGTAACCTATCAGTTTTGCTGCATTTATTGAAATCCCTCTTCTGGCCCAGTATTTTTATTCAGATATTCTTTATTCTTTACTCAATATTCTGAAGTCTCTTATTCCATAGTCATTCCTACCAATGTAACCTCCTATCTTGGTGTTTTCAGTCAAATTTTTTCTCTGTAACCACTCCCTTCTGTTCCTTTTTGTTGCTTTATGTTTAAGGAATCCCAGTAGTCTTTATAGATACCTTTGTTTGTTGTATGCCTTTTGTTTCAGTAGTTAAAATTGCCAATAACAGTAAAATTCAGTACCTGAGTAGAGCCTACTAATTGCTCAGGGCCTCATGAAACACGATCTTCCTCGGTTTTTAATTCTTACACACTTGTACTGTGAGGGTATTCATGTTCATTTTTTCCTTTTTAATCCATAGGTATATTCCACATTCAAGTGCTCCCTCAGTCTGTGTTGTTCTTTGTATAATGTACCTCAGAGCAAGTAAATGCATTCTCTTTATACAAAGTGCAGTGTCTTCTCTGCCCTTTCCTTGCTTGTCTTGCCTGAACAAATATAAATACTTTGTTTCTTCCAAAATGAGAGCTACCCTACCAAATCTCTAATTCAAATTATGATTTAGAAAGCACAACATTTAATAAAAATCCCAGCTTATTTTTAGCCTTTTTTTTTTTGCAGTAGCATACTGATATAAAAATATTATGATTATCCTCTCAGGACTCTTGTGTTCCTCCTTAGATGTAGTAAGGATTAACTTAGCCTTATGAGAACTATTAAGATAGCGACCTTTGCAATTATGTCTTAATCAAGAACGGTGACAGATGAAGTGCATATCCCTAGAAAACCGTGTTCTTAGAGAGACTAAATTAAATACACAAAGTGGGAAATTTCTGTGAAGCAGTGATCTTCAAAGATCTTTCAGGTTCATGTGGGATTTGGAGCGGATAAGTTTGAGGCAGTCACATTTCAGAGTTGTTGCAGACTTGAAACATTAGTAAGGGTTTGGGTTAGCAGGTTCCTTGGTAAATAGTAGCACAGATAAGAGTGAGGTTTGCTAAAATATTTCCTGTCTAAACGGTTCGTCATGAGAAGGTGTCGGAGCAACAGAGTTCTTGCTCTGCCCCCTTCCAGGCTATGTTCGGTGAAGGCTGCCTTTCTACAAGGCTTTCACAGCTCTGTTATGTCACCCTCTGTTTCCATAGATCTAATAATCTGTGAAAGTTTCACTCCATATTGTTCAAGGGAAGGATGGCTAGGAATAAGAAGTGTCAATTTGATCAGATGTGGTAATTCTTTGATCCTGAAAATTGTCTATGTTTCTCAACCATGTGTTTCCCAACGCTGGTGTAATGATTAAACAAAAAAAACAACCTGTTCAATGAGTTATCTCTTTTAACTTGAGGCTGAAAGTAAGTGCCTAGTTGCCGGATGGGAGGACTTCTAACTTTTAACAAGTTGCCTAAAATTAAGGAATGCATAAATCTTCTTTTCTTTGAGATATGGGATAAACCATGACGTAGAATGTGGTCTCTGTGGAAGAGAGCAGGGTACAGATTCCAAACTATTATATGTCAGTTCTTCATCCTTGCAGCAATGTATTATTGATGACGATAATACTCTAACAACCCTTTCTTTTCTTCTCTCAAGATTCACAATCGATATGAAGGCAAAGACATTTCAAAGCACAAGCGAAACTTGGCTATAGCAGGTGGTGTAACCTTATCTGTAATTGTGTCTCCAGTTGTAGCTGCAGTAACCGTAGGTAAGCAAATGTTACTATTTTGTCTATCAGTAGCACCTTGCAACCAGAACTCTGTAAGCACTCATGAATAAAACAGCAGAGAAGTTCTATAGTTTCATTTTGTAGGTGAAGGAACAGAGGCAATGATGAGTCTGAGGTTATACATTTATTGGGGCAGAATGGAGAATACAGTACTTCAGGAAACACTGCGTTAAAATGAAGAATTAAAAATAACTTTTATCTTGCAAATTGAAGCTTCATTGTCATATCTAGCTTTTAAAAATGAAGTATTTAAAGCCTTTTTAAATGACTGACCAAGAAAAAACTGTTGTCACAGAGTCTATTTGTATTTGAATAACTTCTTCTGTGTTGAGAAAAGTTTCATATGAAAAACATAGTCTCTTACACTTAACATAACAGTAATTGACAAACTATTTGTTATGTTCTGGGAGTCAGTTTGAATTCTATCACATTATTTCTCGTAGGGATTATTGAGGATAGCATTTGAGGAAAATCTGGCTGGGCCTTACAAAATGCTTGCCGTCTTACCGTGTAATTTCAAGAACACTGTAAACAAGCCCTGGGGTTTGTTTTTTTTGTTTTGGTTTGGTTTTTTTTGTAAGGAGTGGACTTGCGCAGTGCTGCCTTGCTTCTTTATTGCAGCACAGGCATCTTTACAGCTGTATAGTAAGCTGCCGTGGATAACTGATTCACAATAAGACACACCGTTTAGTTTTAAGCGGATCAGTCCCCTGATCCGATTCATCAGGCAGTTGTGTGTGCAGCGTTCCCCCTTGTGCCAGAAGTAATGCTCAGAGAGGAATGAGTGGCCCCAGGAAGATGGGTTTGGTTTTAGCAAGTGATGGTTTATACTGGACGTGAAGCTGTGGCTTCAAACTGCTTGTTAACAATGGTGGACCACTGTGCAAGTGCAGTCTCTGGTGTCTGTCTGCGTTGCATTGCTCTCATGTAGCTATGGTGTCAGATCCCTGCTAAACAGGTAGTGGGACACAAAGCCTCATAGATGTATTTATAGGTCTGCTTTATCTCATTCTCTCAAGCTTTTTCTTATTTCTGACCAGAGGTAACTTGGCTTTTTAGGGAAAGCAGTTGGGTTTTATTTTGTGGAGTTTTTGCTCTTGCCCTGTTGCCATTAACACATGGCCTCTGGTCTCAGGGCATTATACAGCTTCCAAATTAATGACCTTGAGAGTACAGGTTTCATCCTTGAAATGCAGAGGAATTTCTAGTGAAAGGGACCCATAACTGGAACCCTTCTTTTAGGTTAGACTGAGGAGCCTTTGCACTGGGCCTGTCTCTGTCCTGGCTTTTACAGAATGTGCCAGCTTGCAATTTTTCAGTCTACCTTTTTGCTGTACCTTCTATGTATTTCCATCAGCAAAGCCACAGAATGGTTTAATTCATATGTCAAAGGAGTAACTTTCGCAGTCCACTAGCAGTGGTGGGATGGATGTGTGTGTATATCTACATACACTTTAGCCCTCTGTGCCTTTCACTGATTTCCCTTAACTCCTGCCACCCTGCTCCACAGAACTGTTTACTTTCAAGGAAAACTTGTATAATTAAAACTTTTAAATTGATTTAATGTGATACAATAAGTATGACAGATCCCACAGTAATAATAATGCTGTCTTATTAAATTGATAGCAAAGCCCTGTCTGACTTGAGTGCATGCAAAATCAAGCCCCTTATTAAATTAGTAGAATTCATTTTTAGTTGAATAATATTTGCAATAGATCTCTGCTATTTCTGCTTCTCAGGTGAAACGTTACAGTCCCCAGTGGAGCTTATATGAACCTTTAAAGTGTTTTCATTTTGTTTGTAAAAGATGTTATGGACATACTGGAAGTATTAATTAATCAAGCATTAAGCTTCTCTGCAGACCATCACTAATAGAGGATATTCTGCCTGCTGAAAGTACTTTCCTGTCGTTTCACCTTAGTGATTTACCAATATTTCTTAATTTTGCTCCCTCCTGATATCTTTCAAGTGTGAAATATTAAGTAATCATGGAAAATGAATTCAGTTTTATGAAAGGCTCCAAAATATAAGTAATATTTAATTAAATACTGTACTTTCCTCTGTAGGTATTGGTGTTCCTATTATGTTGGCTTATGTGTATGGAGTTGTTCCAATTTCCCTCTGCCGAAGTGGAGGCTGTGGTGTGTCAGCAGGCAATGGAAAAGGTGTAAGGATAGAATTTGATGATGAAAATGATATAAATGTTGGTGGAACAAATGCAGCTGTAGGTAAGAAAATTCTGTGTTTCATTTTCTATACCTTTTGGCTTTGTGACTTTTATTTGACGGCCTTAGATACTAGAGTACTTATTTACAGAAGAGGTACTATACAGTTAGGACTACTTTCACTTTTCGCTGAAAGACCAGCTCTCAGATGAGGATAGCGTCTTTGTGTTTGTGTTGTGCTGTGCTGTAAGACAAGCATTAAAGCTTTTCTTGCCCATTTTAATCAAAGCCAGACTCTAGTAAAGTCTCTTCCATAGGTAAAAGTTTTTAAGATAAAATTAATGCTGCTTTTTCAGAATACTGGTTTGTGGAGCTTGCTGGCTTTCATCTTTTTATCTATAATAGGGGAAACTAAATGCTGATCTGCTGCTATTTTTATTTTAATTATGTAGCAGTATCCTTTGTGATAGGGTCTCTTTGTTTTCCTTGACTCCACCTTACCTGTCCTATCCAACAGTTAACTCTTTGGTATCTGAAGGATGTGACATCAGGTGTAACCATTATAGCAACTCCAAGAAAAGTGTCTTTTTTTTCTTTTTGACAAAGTTATCTTTTTGTCACAGTATGTTTTATAAATCCTTTTTCGCAGTATAATTTCAGAAACAGTTTCCATGGTCACATTCTAGAAACTACTAAGTTTTGCTTCCGTGACTGACAAGCCTTCTTTATTTCTGTCTAGATACCACTTCAGTAGCAGAGGCACGTCATAACCCTAGCATAGGAGAAGGAAGCGTTGGAGGACTGACTGGCAGCTTGAGCGCAAGCGGTAGCCACATGGATAGAATAGGAGCCATTCGAGACAACCTAAGTGAAACCGCTAGTACCATGGCCCTGGCCGGGGCTAGTATAACAGGGAGTCTCTCAGGAAGTGCAATGGTTAACTGCTTTAACAGGTAAGAGACATGCTTCCTACTGTACCGTATCCTGCTCTACATGTAAGCAGAGGAAGTGGTATTAACTAGGTTTTTTGATTTTTATTTTTTTAAATTGGTTCCTATTAAAATGAACTGTCTCCAGGAGATAGTTCATCTCTGACAAACTTGCTGATTTCCAAGAGATCTTGCCTGACCACAACCCCCAAAGAAGAGTTTGAATTTTTTGCAGGGTGAGTGGGGCCTGAGATCTTGTTCTCCTGCTACCCAGGAGTCAGAGGGAGGCACCTCATGTCTAACACAGTGTTGTTCCCTGCTGCATCTCACCCCGAAGTCAGAACTGCTGACTTGTTCACTAGTCTATCTACAAGTATTAAGCTGTGGCTTCAGAACGTGTGGGTGGAGTATGGATTCAAAATGGACTTAGGCAGGAGGGAAGGCAGCTGGGCACCTGGCCTTGCTGAGGTGGCAACTTCTTGTCACTTTTGTGCAGGATAGTATCAAGAGTTCCCTTATGGTGGGACAGGTGTTCCAGGCTGTGACTGCTGAGTGAGGTATACTTATCCTCCTCTCTAAAGAACTGAGTGTGGAAAACAAAACAAAAAAACCCTTCCAATTCACTGTCAGAACATAGCTAAACAAGGCATCTGAAAAAAAGCTTGTAATTAAATTTCTGGCTTATCTGCTCAACCCAATTTAGTATTGCTCCGGTTTCTGTTATTCCTGTTGCAGTTGATAACAATACAATATAAAGCAGAGTACAAAACACAGTTCTCTACCTGCTGTTTGATTAGTAATAATTTTGCAGCTGGAGAAACATGGCAACTATCATGTCTTAAACTCATGTACCTTTCTGATTGTTTTTTTCCATTTTAATTACAGTATGCTATCTGCAACAGAACTGTAGTTAAACCTGGAAGTTGTTCTTGTAAATTTCAGGGAGGAAAGAATCTAGAAGCTCTGGTTAACATGCAGCATTTTGCTTTGTTGGGAAATGAGTCCGGTTTTGCTTTGGGGTATTTTCATTTTTTTAATCAAAAAAATAGTCATTTTTGACAGTGGAAAGACAGAACCTGTTTCAGTAGGGTAAATATGCACATCTGTACTGGAGTAACTAATAAACTCTACTTACGACTGAACGGTGGAGGAACACTACAGGGTGACACTAATTTTTAACTAGTGTGCTGTAACTGTAGTAGCACTACATGCAACTCTTTCTCTTTCTCTCCAAGACTGGAAGTACAAGCAGATGTGCAGAAAGAACGATACAGTCTGAGTGGAGAATCTGGCACAGTTAGTTTGGGAACAGTCAGTGACAATGCCAGTACCAAAGCAATGGCAGGATCCATTCTGAACTCCTACATCCCTTTGGACAGGTAAGAGAAAAGTGGTGGAAACAGAAGATCAATAAGCCTTGCTTCTAAAAGGATATTCTAAGCATGTCTCAGCTGTTCTACTTCAACAATTACCCTTTGAAACTGCAGATTTTGTAACAAATTGAATTACATGCAGCTGCTTACATTTTGCCAGGGTTGTTTCTAAATAACAGCACAATTGCTGTAGCTCACTAAAGGGTTTGGTCTTTCAGACTGTTTTTCTTTGGGCTGTTTATTTGGTTAAAGACTTAACTTCTCTAGAACAAGTTACATCTCTTAACTTTTGCTATGTATCTTGGAAAGCAGGGAGAGTTTGTTTTGCTGTGTTAGCTGGCTTGTCTTAGATGACCGCTTACACTCAAGGATTCTTTCTTGTTCTAGGGAAGGCAACAGTATGGAAGTGCAAGTGGATATTGAATCAAAGCCAGCCAAATTCAGACACAACAGCGGAAGCAGTAGTGTTGATGATGGCAGTGCTGCGGGTCGTAGTAATGCCGGTTGTTCATCGGCCTGCTTGCCAGAAAGTAAATCTAGTGCCACCAAGTGGTCCAAAGAAACAACAGCAGGAAAAAAATGTAAAGGTAAGCTGAGAAAGAGGAGTAGCATGAAGATAAATGAGACAAGAGAGGACATGGATGCTCAGCTGTTGGAACAACAAAGCACAAACTCCAGTGAATTTGACTCTCCCTCTCTTAGCGATAGTATTCCATCTGTAGCAGATTCTCACTCGAGTCATTTTTCTGAGTTTAGTTGCTCAGATATGGAAAGTATGAAAACTTCCTGTAGCCATGGTTCCAGCGACTATCATACTCGCTTCACCACAGTCAGTGTTCTCCCAGAGGTGGAAAATGATCGCTTGGAAAACTCCCCACAGCCAAGTGGAATCCCTGTGCCTGTTCCAACAGCCCCAAGCACCGATGTTCCACAGCTGAGTTACATTGCTGAGGAAAGCATTAATAATGGATCTTTGACAGATGTAGATTTAGGTGTTGGTGAAACACTGAAAGAAACAAACAACAACCATTCACAGCATGCTGTGGAATTAAGCACTGCTATTCAGACTGAAATTTAAGCCTATAAGTGCTGCAAAAATATATTTACCACTAAAGAACCCTGTCTGAAAGCTGGTTGAATTACATGCGACTTCCGTACGTTTCGGGTGACCAGCAGAAGCAAGGTTTTGATACAACTGCATTTTATATATACTTGTCTGATAAGGCAAAATACTTCGTATGGATCTTCGACCTGTGTGAAGAGACATGAAGGCTTTAACCAAGTGCATTACAGCAGTACAAATACGTCCATGTTTTGTATTTTTGCCACAACTTTGCTTGAAAGCATATACTTGGTGTATTTAGATAAAAATTGGTTAATTCTTAATATGTTAAATGCTGAAATGAATAATATGTCCTGCACTGTTCACTTGGAAAATATGGGGTTTCGGATAAATGGGTGTTAGCTGAGTGTTAGTGACATAAAACCATTCTTGTGTGATCTCTCTTTAAGGGAAGTAAAAGTTTTGCAGAGACCTACACAAACATATTTCAACAGTGAATATTTGTAATGATAATTTTGTTTCATAACTGGACACTCTGTATTTAGAATGCATGCAGAATGAGCCGCGTATCTCCAGATGGATGTAGCCTGTGTCAGAAGCGTTTGTATGTGTGTACACTTTGAGCAAGGTTATGGCATTTTACATAATTTTGAAACAGAAGAAATTGGTACTTAGTATACGGTGGAAAGGAGATGTCACCTGTGAAGAACAGTGGGGTTACTTATTTATTCACGCAACCAACCATGCAGCAGACAAGGCTACTATATAGTGTATAAAAACTGTAAAGTAACAATCCAGTGATTTATAAGCATTATAGAAAAGCAGATGCAGTCACCTTTCATTGGGGGGAGAAACGGTGCCCCATCAATTCTTGGTGCCTTTGGAAAAGACTGGGTTTGAAGTGCCTGGTCGTTTGAGGATTTTACTGTAGTGTTTTCCAGAATGTCCTCTCTGGCCACCTTGGATCACAAAAGAAAATCCTAGTGAATAAAATGACTGTGGTAGATAAATGTATAATAATAATGAAGTATTAGCCTACCAAAGACTCACTCAGGCTTTAGTGGACATGACATCTCTTTGCAAGACATGCATATCTTCAGTCCCAGAATCAAAGTGCGGTGCAATGACTGCCCAAGTGCAAAGATGGGTTCCAAATATGCTGGCTTTTTTCTTTTTCTGTTGCATATGGAAGATGTACAGCTGAACACAAGCTGAAGTTGGCCAAAGCGCCTGCACTGTTAACATTTTTTTGCTATGTAATCCACTAAAACGGAAAAAAAACTTGTGACTATCAGAATAACAGTTAAACTATGTTCTGTCTTGTGTTTCATGTATTGCCACTATGGTGCTACTGGAAGTTTGGTTGGATAAAAAGAAAATGCCATGAGCTGCGGTCCTCTTCCATGACTTATCCTCACCAGTTTCAGTAATACGCTTATAACACTAGTGCCAGTTACGTTATTTGGTAATGCTTGTTACAGTATTTGTATATTTGCAATTCAGTTTTGCTCAACAATATGCGTGTAAACTGCATATCTGAAATAAATGTCTAAATACTGGCTTCTAGTGGTTTAGTGTGCTGATTAGCCATATAAAAATACGCATATTCCCAGAAGGTGCTTTTTTTTCCTGTAAGGTGCCGACTGCTGTCATGTTTCTTTGCCTTTAAGCACTTCCATTTTGTTAGGTGTGCTTTGGAAGTTGAATGGTCTGATACTTCGAAATGTAAGAACTAAAGTTAGTTGCATTTTGTACAAGACTTCAACCTGATTTCATCTTGCAGAATAGCAATCTGAGCTGCCTCTGTGGCAGGACAGTAAATGGTTCTCTGATAGGATGCAGCTCCGGCATAAGCATGTTACTCGTTAAACAAAATTGTACCATCTTGGTACAAGTGGACAGGCTCAGGTTGCTGAGCTAAACTCAACTCTGCTTTCTTCATCTGAAGTGATGCTTTTCTCGGTTCACACAGTCTGTAAGAAGTTCATTCTGAAACATTGCAGACTGGTCAGAGTTTCCGGGTAGCAACTGGTATTTTTTGCTTGGCTGAACCACCTGTTCATTAGGCTCGGTTTCTCACCTGCATCATGACAGGATCGGGAAGAAACTACAACATTGGGATGCAGTACAGAAGACATAGCTGGATCTGCCTCATCCCAAACCCATATCTAAGCTATACTTATATCAGAGTGAGTAACAAGAGGGTAACTGGTACACTGGGTCAACTCTAAAGCTACAATTAGAGCATTATTTATACCGCTTCTGATGGCAGAAGAACTGGGACGAGTGGAACATAGCGTACTCAGAAATGGTAGCAAGGCTTTATAAAGATAACCAGGCAGATGGTTGAAAAATCTTAACTGGATTTAATGATCTTAAAAATAACTTCCTAATAAAAGTTTGCTTGATTAGATGTTTAAGGGAGAGATTTCAGTTGCCTCACTGAAAAACAAACACACAAAAATTACCAAACCCAAACCCTATGAAATTGCCTAGTTAAAATTTTTTTCAATTATATTTAAGCCAAATCACAGTGGGAAGGGGGCAAAACAGTGCTCAGCAGAAAATAAGATGGGTAAAACACCCTGCCCTATACAGGTGTTTGGAAATGAAAGTTTGGATTTTTGGTCCTGCGGTGGTATGTCTGTGGCATTTGGAGCTGGAAGGTTGTCGGAGGCACATCCCAGGGCCTGCCCCCTGTCCCCCTGGCTGTTGTCCTTGGTGGCTGGGCGCTCTGTGCGGGGTGGGCTGTGAGTCTTTGCCCCCATCGCACTGGAGGTTTCAAGAAATGAAAAGGTGCCAAAGACTGGGAGATGGGCAGAAGGTGGACATGTGCGGAGCCGAAGGAGTCAGCAGATCACCTTCTATGTTGCCTGGCAGATGAGCAGTGATGGCACATTGCTGTAAAAGGCACCAGCATTTTTGGATGCCTCTGCCTTGGGTGGGGACTGATCAAAGTGCTACTAGAGCTTTAAGAGGTTGTTTTAAAGATTATTATTTTTTTTCTTTTTTTTTTTTTGGTGCTAACCAGAGGTGGCCCTCCCTTAGAAATAATACTACTTGGCTGTTTCTACTGCCATCTTGTTTTCTGGCAGTCACATCATCTAAAAGTCTTGTTTCTTTGAGCATAAAGGGACAAAAGCTACATGACATCCTCCCTTGTCAAGTGTTTTGGGAGGAAAAGATACAAACGTAAAAAGTTCAGGTGCAATTGAGGCAGTCAAGCAGAAACTTGGGAATGAACCCGAGAACCTTTCTGAAATTAGAAAGGTCTAAAGAGCAGCATTAGCACCTTGTCTGCTCCTGTTTGCCCTAAAGGTGGCACCCGCTTGGTCTTCTCAGATGGAACAATCTGATGTTGCTGTGGGAGGAAAATGTTCCCTCCCAGGTCTGTTTCTTGGTGAGAAACACAATCCTGGACTGGTGGCATTGTCTTTGTTACCTTCAGTCTCAAAGGGCAGGAGAAACAGAGAAACGTGGCCATGAGGTACGTGGTAGCCAAGAGGCTTTTATGGGAAGCAAAGGAAGTTAGATCCACAAACCACAAGAGTAGCGCTTAACTTTCATGCCTAACGGAATTCAACCTATGAGAACCCCGAGTCTTGAAGATGACTCAGAAGATGTTATTCTTTAGTCCCTATTTGTGTTTTGTTGCTGTTCATATGATCATATATTAAGGATATAAGGTGTAAAGTGAGGGTATAGACTGTGGACAGGTGAACGTGATGTCGAATGAAGAGCTTCCAGACCTCCCCCAGGAAGGGGCGTGATCTTGTACTGTTCCGCTTGCCTGTGTGAATGCTGCCCTTGCTACCAAAGCTGCTGTCCCCGAAGGAGGGAGCACCAAGCGCTGCTCCAAGTGCACCCAAGTTACTGGCTGTAACATTGCTCAAAATGTTCCCATTATCTGCTTCCCTGAGAGGACCTCTGACAGCTGCGCAGGCAGAGCGCGATGCCACCAGCTCTCCTGGCAGCGAGCACTGCTGCCACTCGTACAGCAGGGATGAGGCTGTGCCCCGTGTGTGCAAGAAGGTTGAAGTGCTGTGGGTCCTGCAGCACTGGCACATTCCCCTGCTGCTGGTGACACCTTCCCATCAGCGTGCGGAGGAGCCCACGGACTAACAGCACTGCCATAAATGCTCTTGCCTTGAACTTGCAAAAGAACTTGCTCAGCTCCATGATGGGTTGCCATCTGCCATTCTTTAGTTCTACATAATAATGGCTGTAAAACACTTTTCCTAGAGCGGAGGGAAAGAGGCCCTCCTGCTACTGCCACATCTAGTTTATTGCCAGCATTACAGCCACTGCGTGGTGGAACCTGTGGGCAGTCTCTTGGACTCCAAAGAGGAGAATTTGGCAAGTATCTACCAGATCATGCATAAGGTTTTGCAACGTCTTTCTAAGTAGATGCAAAGTTTTCATAGAAGGATTTGAATGCTGCCATAAAAAGACTGTTGAGAAGGTGGAATAACTTCTGTGAGGGTGTGAAACCATCTTGTGAAGATGTAATTGGAAAAGGTGCTGGGGCAAGTCCTGGCCAGGACACACTGGTCTCTTTTTTTCATGAGCTGGAGTTCAGCGCACAGAAGCATCCCTGTTTTCAGCTGTGTGCATACAAAGGGCCCTGTGCTAAAAGAACTGCCTCACATGGCGCATCTGATCCTCCTGTTGTTGTGAAGGGAACCTTCGGGCTGCGCTGGCGGAGCCTCTCTGAGTAGCTGCCTCTAGACCTCCTCCTTGTCTCTCTCAGATAAAACAGTTTGGTTCAAATTCAAAGTTACTGCTAAAATAGAATAACATAGCAATGTATCTCATATACTTAATTAGATTGAAACACGGGTATTTTAAACTGCCCACAAGTACTAGAGGCAGCAACAGTTGTCTTTGAGGTTGTTGAAAAATTCAGAGTCAAGACAGAACTGAGGTGTCATGGAATTCACAGTAAAAAAGCCCATACGGTTGTCTTTTTCTCCTGAGGAGCCAGATCTTATGTATATATTTCAAATATGTATACGTATTAATTGTACTTCTCTATCCTTTCTCATTATTTGCTTCCTTGTAGAAAAGAGATCGCAACAGCTTTTCAGAAGTCTGTGATTTTTGCGGCAGTGTCTCTGGCCTTGGTGGGGTGCAGCAGCCCAGACACGTGAGGGACACCGCAGCCACAGGCACAGGGACAGATGCCCGTGGGCGAGCGTGCTCCCTGCTCAGATGTCTGCGCTGCTCCCTACCCTCTGCTTCCAGAGCTGCTGGCTTTGCCTGCTTCCCGTCCAAAATCTGACTAGTTTTTCCCTTTCTGTCACTTCTTGATCCCGTAAGTTTGGTTTCTGGTCCTTCTAGGTGGTGAAGGCTGTACTGCTGCTGGAGGCCGGCTGGGGACAGGGATGTGCTCCAGGAGGAACAGGGATGTGCCACCAGGAGGCCCTGCACCATCCCTGTCATGGCGGTCCCCATCTAGAGCAGGGGAACACGGTGGTCAGGGCAGACAGAGTCCTGGCTCTGCAGTAGGGTTGCCATGTGGCCTTGTTCAGTGTCACTTGTGCATGGCAAACGTGGTTCACCTCCCAGCTCCCACAGAAAGCTGCCGGCGTGGTGTGGCCGTCCAGTGCTGAGCTGTGCCGGCCCCAGCAGGGCCTTGGTGCCAGGACAAAGGCAGAGCTGGCACTTTGGCGGCACGTGGGAAGCCCAAAGGGAGTGAGACTGTACGGCCAAGCAAACCTGTCCTGCTGCTCCTCAGCCATGTCCTGTACGGTGGCGTGTGAGAGAGCGCGTGTGCTGACCGAGTCATGCAGACAAAGCCCTGAGTGCCACGCACCGGTGTAACACTGCTGGCCCCATCGCCAGCTCCCAGCTGTTTGTTTTAACCGTGTGCTCCATGGGACCCTGTTGCGTTAAGATGCAAGGTAGTTTGGCAGAAGATAAACCCCCTTGCGTTCTAACACTCCTCACCGAGGTGGGAGGGTAGGTGCGGAGAGGTTTAAATTCTGAGTGATGTCCAATTCACCACTATCAGCCCGGTCGCATTTGATATGTCAAACTGTTACGTTTCCGGATACAGTAATAGTGGACTGCACCTTCAGCCCAGTCATGCTCATGAACTAACATGGCCACTCTTTGGTCGCGTTCAGTGAGAAACCCCAATGACTGGCTACTGTCACAGTGCAGTTTATTTGAGCAACAGAGATAAAGGTTCTTTATGGATTGCCGGTGATAAATACGCTGTCTGCAAAGCACATGCAAATAAAAGTATTGTTAATTATACAAAACACGCGGCAAAGTTATAAACCATACAGCCTGGCTATAAGTGTAGGAAAGAGACTCTCTAGAGAGATTTGTAAGTCTTCCGAGGACGCACTTGGTATAGTCTAAGTCTTTCCCAAAGGCGTCCCTATGGGGGGGAAGAAAGGCTCAGCCCGTTGACTGGTCCCGGAATTCAAAGGCAGTCGTTGATGGAGTCCTCCTTGACTTTGCAATGGTGTCTTCCCTGATATTGCCCCGTTCTTGGGCTATTTTTTATACTGTTTTTTACTTTCAAGGTGGAGTTTGAGTGACTCTAGTCATAAATACTTTTATTGTGATTGGTGTAAAGTTCTCTCGCATCACATTTAAAGGTATAGTTTACAAAAAATTCAGGGCGCAGACTCAAGGAGGAGTGGTCGCACCTTGGAGGCGGGTAGCCTTTGGGATGGAGGTGTGTTTAGGTATTATAATGACATTATAATGAGCAAAGTTCGCACAAAGGACAGCATTCCGTCAAAATTTGACAAACTGTTGGCTCAGGGTAGTAAGTACGCAGCTTAGCACTTCCATAGGACCATCTCGTTCCCAGATCTGCTGTATTATCACAGGGCTTGGCCATAGGGTCTCCATCCCACTCCACTCCCCGTGTTACTTTGCGATGCTTGCAGATGCGGCGAATTCTTCGCATACCAGCTGCGGCTGTATTCTACCCTAAAAGCCTTTTGATTTTGTACTTTTCCTTAATGTGCGAACAATGCTGTATTTTTGATCATTTTAGTAATTATTCCACAGACCTGTGGGACAGGTGAAGGAGGTGGAGTGCCTGGGAGCACAGCAGGGGAAGAGCATCTCCTCACCAGCCTCCGGCTGATACCTAAAACGTGATCAAACGGCTGCACTGGGCTTCTTTTGGAATGTTGTGGGTTTGGCTCAAGCAGCAGAGGGGACAGGTACCCGCCTGGCACAGAATCCAGCCTCCTCGCAGCAGCTGGAAGCACGACCACCAAGGTGAACCTGCTGTGGCACCTCACTCACGTGCCAGACCAGGTAACGGGGTATCCTCGAGATGTGGCTGCTGCAGCCCCCGCCCATGCGCCGGGAACTGGCAGGAATCATTGTGTCGGGCGAAGCCAGGAGGCGGAGAAGACACAACGCTCCTTTCGCCAGGTCCTGGTGGGCTGGCTTGACACAAGGACTATTATTGCTCACCATCTCCACAATCAGGACATTAACATTCACAACAACCTAAATTAGAGCGGTTGGATTTAGGCACCAGACCAGTGGTGTTGGGGTTTCTGTGGCTCGAGCCACCCTTTTCTCACAGGCTGTGTGCTCAAGTTGTCTCTGAACACACCATTCGTGCGCTGGGCACTTTATCCCCCTCTAATCCCTCCCGCTTACTAGTAAAAACACTCTCACATTGCTGAATTTATTTACGAGGGTGGCATTTAGCAAGCAGGAGCTGAGAAATAGCACAGGACTGCAAGGAAATGACACCGGTGCCCTGCACGGCCGCAGCTGGAGGCTGCGTCTCGCACAGAAATGTGTCACGTCCCAATGGGGAGGGAAACGGGGCTGCACAGGCGAATGAGGGCTACTGATGGGGAAGTGACATTTAACGCCCCTTCAGCCACCGGGGGCTGAGCCCCAGCGCCGAGCTGCCCACCCTTTGTCCCCGGGGTGGCTGCAGCTCGTGAGCGGTGAGCACAGTTACACTCACTCAGGTCGTAAATCTTGATTTACAAGTGGGGAAGGAGTCTTGTTCCCTGCCGTTCAAAAACAGGTATTTTGTTTCTTGTAATGAACAAGTCTAAAAGCTTCTGTTCACCGGCTTCTGAAAGGCCCGGCAGCCACAAAGCGTAGCCCTTTACTTGTGCAACCAAATTACGTGAAGCAGAGCGGGTGCTGATGAGTGGAAAAAACACTTCCCACGTAAGAAGAGCGCAGAGTGTGGTTTGCCGGTAACGGGGCTCTCGCAGCTTCTCCTGCCTGCACCACGGCGCGGGAAGAGTGAAAACAGCGGTGGTGAGGGCTCTGCCCTAAAGCAGCTTTTTGGCCAGAGATGCAACCGTGCCACGATGCCACTCATCCCTTGTAGCACCTCTTAGCGTTGCCCTTTGGGCCACAGCACCTCTTCTACCTGGCACTGCCTTCTCTAAAAACTTCAAAAATAGTTTGAAGGGAGCAAAACAACAACGGTACAAACCGCCATTCCTGGCCCGCTCTGTTCCCTAGCCGCTAGCCGCCCTTTTCAGTGGGTACAGAAAGAAACTTGCTGTCTCTCCACTTGTGTTAAAAATGGAGCTTTGTGTCCATGAGCAAAGGGGTCACTGCGCATGTGCGGGCAGCTCCGCGCTACAGGGTACTGTCACACGGCCATTTGCCATGCGGGGACTGGCCAGCTCACCGCCACCATGGGACCATGCGTCACTTGCCTCTTCCCATCACCTGAGTAACCAACGTTCTCCTCCTGAAGCAGATTTTTGTATTGTTGTGGGTTTTGGTTTGTTTGTGGGTTTGGGTGGAGTTTGGTCTGTGTTTTTTTTTTTTTTAAATGGTGGCTATTACTGCTGGAGGGTGAGTGATGAGCCTGAGAGAGTAACGCAGAGCTGTGATTTGGGTCTCCCCACCACAGCGCCAGGTATGGCATTTGTGATTCTCTTGCCCTCGTCTACAGCGAAAATGCTTTATTCTTAAAAGGATGTAAAAATCAATACCAATAGAACAAAACACATCCCCCTCCATTGTTTTGGGGCCCCTGTGTTTCCACTGAAGCCACACAGAAAGCCACCGGCTGCAGTGTTGAGGTGGACGGCCATATTCTCACTTTTGCCTGGCAGAGCAGCTCAACCTGGCAACCCAGCAGAGGAGATGATGTTTGTGGAGGGCAGAGGCAGACGAAAGCACATGATAAATAAATGCCAAGGGCAGAGCAGAGACAAGCAGATTTAAAAGACGGGAGTGTTGCAAAGCAGAGGAAAAAAGAGCCCAGGAGTGGCAGGGACAGGGACTGCCCTGGGAGAGGTGAGCTCCTGCCCCAGCAGTGGGGACAGCAGCAATTCAGCTGGGGTGCATCAAGAAGAGTGTGGCCAGCAGGTCGAGGGATGTCACTCCACCCCTCTACTCTGCCCTGGTGAGGCCACATCTGGAGTACTGTGTCCAGTTCTGGGCCCCCCGGTTCAAGAAGCACAGGGAACTGCTGGAGGGGGTCCAGCAGAGGGTTACAAGGATGATTAGGGGATTGGAGCATCTTTCTTATGAGGAAAGGCTGAGGCACTTGGGTCTTTTCAATCTAGAGAAAAGACTTGAGGGGGGATCTTATCAATACTTTATAAATACTTAAAGGGAGGGTGCCCGGTGGATGGGAACAATCTTTTTTCAGTGGTGCCCCGTGATAGAACAAGAGGTAACGGGCACAAACTCGAGCATAGGAAGTTCCATCTAAACACGAGGAGGAACTTCTTTCCTTTGAGGGTGGCAGATCATTGTAACAGTCTGCCCAGAGAGGTGGTGGAGTCTCCCACACTGGAGACATTCAAAACCCGCCTGGATGCGTTCCTGTGCAACCTGTTGTAGGTGACCCTGCTCTGGCGGGGGGGTTGGACTAGATGATCTCCAGAGGTCCTTTCCAACCCTGACGATTCTGTGATTCTGTAACTGTAAAGCACAACAGGGTCAGGGGAAGCAGAACTGATTTCACAGTTGATCCCATGGTGAGTGAGGAGCCACTTTCGGTCAGTGGCTGCTCATCCCCAGTGCCACACTTGGAAGGCGGTGGGATGCTACTGCAGCTGCCACTGTGCACAGGCCAGTCCATGCTGCGGGGCCAAGGACAGGACCTTTGGCAGGTGATCCCACCTTTGCTGTTATGCTGCAACTATTTAGGGCTGCAGAGATTTCTCCCTCTGGCCGTGAGGAGGTTCCCTGGATTAAACTGAGGGACACGTTTAGGCAGCCCTGACCTGCCAATGGCATGGGTTTAGGAAATCAACACCTAAAAGTATTCCCTTCCATGCTCCACGCCCCCAAAATTACTTTCAGTGGTCTCATGCTGCCCCACAAAAGGGGGAGGTTTTGAAGCCTGGTAGCCTTGGCTTGAGCTGTTTGGGCCAAATCAGCAGTACAGTCCCTAACAAGTTGTTTGATTTGACTCTAAGTTCTATGTCTTTAGAAATTGTTCTGCCTGTCAGTCAGGCTCCCTCAAATACTGTCCAAACTAAGCAGCCCATCTCAACGAAATCTGAACAAGGCAGGAACATCACCAGAATGACTGCACGTACTGCTGGCCGGGTAGGAGTGTTACACATAAACAACTGGTGTGCCAAACTTCTTTCATTTTTTTGCTCAGCTCATGTACCATTTTTCTTACATTTAAGAGTTGCTAACTTTTTTTTTTTAAGAAATATAGACTATTTGACTTCACCTTTCAGCTATTAAAACACTGTATGTTTCTTATTAATCCCCTTGTACTTTAAAAATTTATATTTCTTTAACTTTGGAAGCTGAGGCCAAAAGTTCCTAGTTAAGCCAGGTATGAGGAATATCAGACAGGAAAAATTTGCAGCAAATGCAGCTGACCTGATCATTATAGATCAGATGTCGTAAAGGTTTAGTGCCTGTAACTTCAGGGGCCTGCTACCCATAGGGCAGGACAATCGCAATTACTGCATCAGTTACTGTTCACAGGCTTCTGCTTCAGAGCTTCACATGGGAGTGAGGTGCATAGTAAGGTGCTAGAGGGAATTTGGACACCTCCCAGACCGGGGCTGGTGCCCAGGATGTGCTGGGAGCGTACGCCCGGCCTGGCGCCAGTCTCAGGAACACTGGACTTCATCAAAGTGCCTTCTCCCTTTGGGATCATGGACTGGAATGAGCTTAAAATATTTTTGAAAACACATGCTGGGAATATAGTTTGAGGTCAGTGTCAAACTATACCAAAGGAGCTGCCTACTAATGAGTGTTCGGGGTAGCTTGAGGGCGGTCTAAATACTCAACCGGCCAAACCTTATGGTCTGCCTTAAACTGAAAGGATCGGACTCAGTCTCAGAGAAGGTGAAAACCCACCTGTTGCCAAGTGCTTTGTTAGCCAAAGCTGCCCTCTCATTACCGTCAGCTGAACAGGGACCTACGACCAGCTCTTTGCTTTAGAAAATGGGTGACTTCATGGCAAAGTGCTGATTTTTCAAGTTGGGGGATGTTTGTCATTTAATCTCATGCCGACTGCACTGACACATGTGGGTACAAGGCTCTGCTCCCTCCCGCCAGCTGGGCAACGGGTTCACTTGCAAACACTGCTGCAGTTCTCCATTTAGAACATCTTAATAAGGGGTAATTTTAGCTTCCTGATCTGCTGATCTCTGTCATTTTTACCTCAAACTAAGCTGACCTCTGTTTCAGCTGATATTCAAGCTGGAAGGTGTTACACAAAAAGGTATCTTCCTGGACTACTTTTCCCTGGACTACTTTTAGGTTTCTAGTTTAATCGCTAGAGATTGACTAATACTGTCCTAAAAATAACTGTGATACTGCATACCCATCGATGAGAACCCACTTGTCTATTTCCTCATGGATAAATGATTTGTCAAGAACACTCCATTTAAAAAAATCTCATTTTTTAAAGCTTTTTTGTCTTTTTAATAATGACTGATCATCTCCTAAATTTACTAAATTATATTTTTACTATGATTTACTGCTGCAAAGATTCTGATTTTTTCTTCAGTGTCAAACTTTAGCAGTCAAAACTGCTGCTTAGAAGATCTCTAAGGAGCTTTTAATACTTCAGGTTTTGGGTGGAATACAGAAAGATTTAACTTCGTCAAGAGCTTTTGTGGTGCGGTGGCTTTTGACATTGGCTCTTACTCAACTACAGTTTTCAAGCCACTAAGACTATTTTAAAATTTCATAGCTGGTTTTTATGCTTTCTTTTACCAAAAGAACTTTTCCCTAATCTGTGTATTATTAATACAATCCTCCAACTGATTACTTACTGTTATTAAAAAAACACTCTGAACTCTATTAAATGAAAATCAATTAAGTTTTCTAAACTGCGTCAGGAAGTTGCACGCATACAATGAATCTTCTCTGAACAAACTAAACTGCAGTGGGAAAAAATAAAAAGAATGAAATCACTAACACAGAAATTAGTGAATGTGTTTTCCACCACGACTGAAGAATGAAATTGGCACTTTGTTGGTTAAGTACAAATGGTAATGCACAGATTAGATGAGCAACAGTTCTCTCTTGAACACATGACAATCTCAAAAAGAGGACATTTAAGAACAAAACCCATCAGTACTGACAATGCTTTAGGAATTGAAAATCTCATTCTTGGTACTCCACTTCAAGACAAAACTCATAACCCACGTGTCAGAATGATAAGCCTAAAGAGTGTGGAACGAGCAGAGAGAATCCACACTTGTACTTTTCAAGAAAAAACTTTATTATTAATATTCACCTGAGAAAAATTTTCATTAGAACAACATTCTTAATGATATTTCTGCAGCGCTAGTGAGTTTGATATACATTTATATCACATGTGCAAAGAAGGCATTGGGATATTTGAAAAATTTGAAAGCTTCATCTTGAAAAAAGGAGCTCTGTCAGAATCAAATATAAAACATAAGTACTGCCTAAAATTAAAAAAAAAAAAATCATACTGGTCCACAAAATGTTTTCACTTTTAGCTTTATAAATAAGTCTGTAAACAGAAATAGCTGGTGTTTTAAAAAACTTGATTACAAAACTGAGTTAAATATTTTTATTGCTAAGTGCAGCCACTTCTCCTGTTTACCACTGTCACTTCAAAACTGATGCAAACCAGCAGTCCTTCCACACACACAGAAAACAAGTCATTCTCTGTGCACTAAAAGTTACTCACTTGTTAATAATTTTAAAAACATACCATTTATTTAATAATTAATTATCTTAATTCAAAGTGTTCCATGACAAGCTAATATATTATTCATTCACCTTTGCTGCTAAGCTGTATTGCACCAAAAATATTTAAATCTGTTTTGTATAGATGAGGGATAGTGAAGAAACAGATGGCCTCTAGTAGTTTATCTGAAAAACGTTAATACTTTTTGTAAACTCATATTAGCAAAGCTATTGCTGACCCGTTTATCTTGAAGACACTTCTTTATCACAAGAACATATAACTCACAAAATGATATAACAAGTGATGACTAAAAGCGTATTACCTATCGTACCATTGATATTTCATGTTATATACAATGTAAAATATACTTTTATATATAATTAACAAAGTCTAAATAATATCCGTATACCAAATAACATGAACTCTGTTACTGAACATAAAGACATGCATTAAATTCTACAGATTAAAAATGTATACAACTACCAGAAAAGAGCAGCAAGTTTTAAATGTGCATATGCTGTCAAAACAAAATAGACTTCAAACAGTCCAGGTAAAGACCTACTTCAACCCATGCAAGTCTGCAGAGTTCATACATCCATCTCATAAACATGAACTGTATGCATGCAACCAACAAATTTTAACTTCTTAAAGTTCATAAACCTTTTTAAGGCTCTCAAGATCTTTCAAAGAGTACTGATTATTCTGGTTTTCTGAAAGTAAGTCAAACAGCTGCCGAACTTGATCTTTTTCATTTTTGCTAAGAAGGGCCAGCACCACCTGAAAAAACACATTATTTTATAATTAGCACAGGTTGACTGAAAATCATAGTATTTGACAGAGATACAAAAATCAGTGTATCATTTCCTTTTAAGACATGAAAATTTCCTTTCGGTTTCTGTTGAACTTAAGTACTCATTCAATCTAGGTTCTTACCTTAAATCTTTCTGCTTTGCTCAAGTAGAAAAGGTGCTGATATACAAGGCCAGGATCTTTTCCTACTACATAATATTCCAACGACCGGATAAAAATCAAAAAGATTTCTCCTTCAAGTTTGTTACTTAGCAGCACTGGCAATTTTTTTGGATCAGTAATTGTTAAAAGATCTGCACAAGCAGCTTTATCCTTACTGGTATTCACTGCATTTATAATCTGACCGAAGTCATAAGCATTAGACGGTTCAGAAATAAGCAGTTTCTCAGAGGTCTTCAGTGGCACACTCTTTTGAACTGCTTCCTTTGAAGTAACATGATCAGTCACAACATCTTCTGATGTGGCAAACTGCCTCTCTTCCTGTTCATCAGATTCAGTCACCTTCACAAAGAAAATGGCAACAATGCATTTTTATGTGGACACACAGATAACCTGAAGCTTCATAAACTGCATGCTTATATCCATCAATAACATCACTAAATTAAAGTTAGCATTTTACTCTTCGTAAAAGAAAGGCACCTATGTTCTTTTATGTCCTACTTCCCCCCAGAATAGTACCTCTCTAATTCATCTTTAAAGGTTTGGAGTCAAAAATGCGTATTTTACATTTCCTTTCACTGCTTGGCACTCCATGGTAGAAAGACAACTAAGGACCACTGGGAGAAAGCTAAGGAGGACTGTATACATATATTAAATGTAAAGCTGAAGAAGAAAAGCAGAACTGAAATCAAGTCACCAGGTACCCATGTTTCGTTTCATTGCTGTGCCTTCAGAACAGTACAGGTATCCAGCAGCCGTATCAGGTTGCTGTTGGGAGTCTTGCTGTGACAGGAGAAAGCTCAGCATGGTCTAACTGCCTGAGTACCCACTTAACTTCTCCTGAGTACCCACTTAACTTCTCCTGAGTTTGCAGCCTGTACTGAGTTTCATGAATCAGTTGCTAGAAAATTAATCATGGGTTCAACTACATTTGCTAAAAGCCATTTCAAGCTGTCAAGAACTGTGGAATTAATATAAACTGACTAAATTCTCATTGAACGCAGTCTTTTCAATGGATGCCAAGGTTTTTGAAAAGCCTGAACATACTGTACTGCATAACACAGTGTTGTGCTGCAAGCTAGACTAGTCATTTTTGTGAAATATTGCATTGGGCTTATAGACATTTTGTTCTAGTTTTTCAACAATCCATAATATCACAAGAGAAATCTTGACTGTCTTATATAGAATTACAGCTTGATTAAAATGGAATAATAATGATAAATCCCAGTTTCTAATCAAATTTTCCTTACTCTTCTTTGCAGTCTGTTTTCATAGAACTACCTTGTACTACAGCAGATAAGACAGGGAAGGCTCTCTAAGCGGGCAGCTGTAATCATGAGAGCAAACATAAACGCTTCCTGCCCCACCCCTGGAAAAATTACTGCTGCCAGTAATGTAGTTAGCTGGTCTCCAAACAATGCAGTCACTTCCCAAACCTCCTCTAAACACTCTCCAGGTCCCTTTGTTTGTCACATCTCAGAGCTTAACTAACACTATACCCGGCTTACGCTAGTTATATAAAATCTCACGAACTCGTGACAATGTGAAGTGTTTCAACAGAACAAGGTGCTTCTGTATTAGTAATTGCAGTTTCTGTTACACCATCATTTTGAAATTACATTATCAAATTACACTATCACTCCATGGACGGGTAACTATGTATTTTAACTATATAGTTTAAAATGAAAAACAGAGAAAATCCCCATTCTTCAAGGACCAGCAAAGCTGCAATCCAAAAATACCAGATGACTGCAAAAAATCCTTTCATTGCCTAATTCCACCCAGAACTCTGCAAGGCTAACATTTTGATCAAGTACATAACATTACATCACATATTTCTTTTATAAGTTCCTACAGATGTTTTACCCATACTCTTGCTCTTTAAGGCAGGATTTCATTCTTCAGACCAGTAACTTTACTACTAGCACAAGAACTGCCAGCACGCCTGCTGACAATGAACCTTTGCCAGCACAGCCCCAGAGGCTCCCCGAGTAGCAGACTTTAAAAGCAAAATTGCTCTTTGACAGCCACATTCCGTAAAGCAGGTATTTCAAAGCCTAAGCAGCTTTTGTTTACAAGGAGCATATATCCTCACAAGTTTAGTGCGATGTAAATGCACTTTTTTCCATTTCTGGTGTGGTTCTGAAAACACGTTGAAGCAGTCCAAGCTTTACTACAGAATGTAATGGACACTGAATATATATTCAAGAATCCTCCAATATGCCCTCAAAATAACTTGAAAAATACAACCCCACCCCCCAAAAATGTAGAGCTAAAAAGTGCAAAACAAATACTTTAATATTATCTCTTCAAATGTGTGGCTTCTGTGCTGCCTGCTTTTAAAAATGAACAGGTATACCTCTTGTATGGTTATTTTCTTCCTTTGCTTTTGTTGACTGCCAGCTACAGCACCGCTGTGAAGGTTAAGCAGTTGGGTTACCTCCCCTAGTTCCTTTTTTGCTTCAAGAACATTTGGATCTATTAGTAGTACTCTGTTGAAATCATCAACACTGGCTTGATAATTCTGTAAGTAGAAGGGAAAATGATTTTTTTTCATAAGCACACCAGTAGAAAAATAAATTTGAACTACCACACTGTTCTTTACAATTAAGAAAAATAAAAATGCTAGGACCTTGACGTTAAGCATACAAAAATAAGCTAAATGCAGACAGTGTAATTTCATTAGAGGGGAAAAAAGGAAACTGAGCATGAGTCTGAGTTAGTATTTTTCAACTAAATACTTCCGTATTAAATATGTAACATGAAATAATTTATTCTGAGAAACATATTCCCTGTATCAGAGAATAGATTATTGAAGACTGCTGCTTTTAAGCATAATTGCTTACAGTGTTAACACTTCCTCAAGATTAATATGACTCCATCAACAGTTTGCATACTTGCTTTGCCAATAAAAGAGAATTAAATTAAGCATGGATTAAAAATACACCTGATCTTTGTGGGCTTCAATCAAACAGACCAACTCCTACAGTTTGAGAAGGGAAATTTTTGATAATACTTGAGAAAATTGGGATTATATTATGAATTCTGGGATAAACAGGATTAGAAGGGCAAGCACAGCAACAGAGTGGCATTAAGACACAGTTCCTCAATAATCAATCTTGTCATTTGTTTAATATTTTTATTTCAAATTTTGATGTTAGGAATTCTGATTTTTTATACTAGATTTCCGGAGAGACAATAGCATCAATTCTGAGGAAGACTGGACTATCACATACAAAAATCAAAACATCTTGAAGGCTGGAGTATCAAAAATAAGGATGAAATGTAGCAGTAAGCAGTAGAAGACCATGGAGACAGTAAAAGATCAACGTAATTTCTTTGTGTGAGGGACCTAATATTTCTTCTGTTCCTGACCAGTATTCCTAACAGACCAGGTTACTGTAAATCATTCACTACCATGAAAAAAATCCTCATTACCAGCTGAGGTATTTCCTCAGTATCTCATCTGTAATAAAAGCACTAGTGTACAATCACTCATATTCTCTTTCCTACACGGAATATTTTGTTCAATACTGATGACCAGTATTCAAGGTGCAGAGACATTGCAGTAAGTCTGTAAGTGACCTGAAGTCTGCTATATCATGAAAGAAAAGCAAGAAAACTAAAATTAGCCTTACCAAATGAATGCAGAAAGGGGGCAGATTGCTTTCATCAGAAAACAGCTACTAATTAAGCTAAACCATTTGAATTACAGATGTGAAGATTCACAACTACAGAGAAATGAGATTCTGCAACAGAATTCTGAAAACAATCACAACGGTCAGCAAAACAAACAACCCTCCTGGATTTAAGATTGCAGCCTGCCAGACTTCTCAACAAAAATCATACAAGACGGTTGTACCCAAAGCAAGAGACAGGACTATCAGCTGTAGGAGATGCGGTCCGGGGTCCTGTGTCCCATGTTACAGGCCTAATTCATCAAACAAGCATGATCTTTTTCTGATCTTCCCTTAACTACATCTCAGTAAATCTATAAAAAAAACTCATTTACTACATTAAATTCCACTGCAGCTTTTGTGGTTAAATATCTGGATATTTATACACAAGTAACACTTCCCAGCTTAGTTAGGACTTTGCCAAACTACATGCTTTTAGCTCTTAAAATTTTCCATTAGAGAGTCATTTGTCAACCTCAAATCACTTTTGCTCTTTTCTCTGGTTTTAAGAATCACTCACATCCCTAGAATTAGCAGTAACGAAGGCATTAAATCCAACCACAACAAAACATTTCAGGAGTCCACAGATCAGACTGTTCTGAAGGAAACCTGAAACACACTGTTCATGGATATGTCTGCAGTAATACAAAAATAGCATTTTTGCTAGGATGTTCAAAAAAGCAGAAGTTATTTCTCCAATTCTTGACATTCTTCACTAGTGTGTAATTCCCTTTTTTTGACTGGTAGAATCACTACGTACCTTTGCTTACGTTTATGTTATTTTTTTAATCAGCTCCAGCAACATAAGGTTACAGATGATTAATACCAGGTAGCTTGGTACAGTTACGGAAAAGATTTTACACAAAATTAAGACTTTTCACGATCTTTGAAAATTAATCAAAGCGAACTTTCAAAATTTCATAGCTGCTGTAACAGAGGAACATATATATCACAAATGAAAGATCCTATGTTCCCTACGGCTTGGAATTATAGCATTGGATGAGAACAGGCTAAGCACAAACAGGTTGTCCTCAGGTGATTTGTAAGCTGAGAGACAATCAGGTAATTTTTTGTTAAGGCATCAAACATAACGGATGTTGGAGGTAAGTATTCGTTTGATAGACACTGCTGAAACTTGGTGGATGATTGGAGTGATCACCTCCAGTTATAAAGAGCAACACGGCAGAAAGCACTTAAGATGCTTGTTTAAAGACACTTGTAAAATTTAATACAAAGTAGATTATGATAGCTGTCATCATGAGCCAACAGAAGTACCAACCTCATAATTCAATAACAGGTAAGAGCTGACAGGTAGGGTAAGGATTGCTATGAAAGAATTATGAAGTGTAGAGGCTAATTAACATCACTGAAGAAAGGGAAGCAACAGAGGGACGAACAAAAGGAACGACATGGTTCAAGAGATGGAATGCAAGATTTGCAGTCACATTCAGGATGGATATGAGCAACATGTCTCCATTTATAACTACCATGTAAAAGGATACTCAAAAAAACAGTGTGTAAGATGAGCACAGTACAGACACCACCACTACTGTGTAGGTGGAAAGGAAAAGGTTGAGTACCAACACTGTCGACAGAGTGAGAAAGCAGGTTACTGACAAAGGTTTGGGGAAGGAAGAGAGAGAGAATGAAGATAAAACCCTGGTTTAATATGACAAGCACTCAAATAAGAGCAGATGCCAAAAGACAGCTTGAGATTGTAGTTTGGACAGATGAAGACTGACTTGGAGAGAATCCATCTGTCATCAGTAAAGATATAGTAAACACCCTGACAGAAAAAACAGGCTGGGATACCCAGAAGAATACTAGAACATTAGAACGGAGTTGAAACTTGCTTAACCAATCTCCAGTCAAACCTCATTTATTCCAATATTCTTGTAGTTTCTCAAATTATTATGAGTTAATGTGCAGGTTTTTATGTTGCAAAAATATTTATATGACATTTTATGCATGCCTAATGCTCTATAAAGTCATAAATCATCAGCACTGCATACTTTGTATTCACCCATTTACTGCAACTGCCTTTGAAGAGGATAAGCAAGTTTAGAAGTGCTTAAGTAATACCTGCCATGCTCTTTTTCCTCACCTGTAATCCTTTGTACGCTAGTGCTCTTCTATAAAAAGCTTTAATATTAGAGTCTTCTATCTGAAGAACATGATCACAATCTTGCTTAGCCTCTTCATATTTATACAGTTTCAAGTAACAGAGAGCTCTAACACAGAAAAACAGAATATACTGCAATATAAGTAAATTCTACAGTGCTGTAGTGCCAACAGTAACTGACTCATAAATGTTCATTACAATACAATTCAGACTCAATGTGTTATTTTTTTAAAGTACATTAAACCCAGTAAGTATCAATAACAGCACTGGATGGATTTAGAGAGTGCCAATTCCTGCAATAAGAGTCAAAATTCCAAGTCTGACTAATGCTTGAAGTTAGGCAGATATTGTAAAAGCAGAGCCTATGTTAGTATAATATGATAGTACAATAGCTGATACAGTAAGCCATTCTGGGTACAAAAAGTGCTCTAGATTAAATAAGCAATACTGCTTTCCACACCTAATTATTACTTGGAAGTCTCCTATTCAAGTACTGGCCTAATCAAATCCTTCTTAGTTTGTGAAAGCTGATAAGATTACAGAATAAAGAACTATACTGCAGAATTAGGTCAACCTTTAAAATAATGCTGTGGTATGACCATGTTCCTACTTTTATTCTCTCAAAATGTACATTTTCTCTGAATTATTACTCTTCATATTTAAGATACTGCTACTGCATGTTAGTTCTTAATTAAAATCATACCAGTATTTTGAAAAAAAAACCAAAAAAGCTGCAAAATGCTATGCTAATTATGAATAGAGTGAGTAACAGTAAAAGTTATATAAAGATTCTAAGGTATGTATCAGTGACATTAATACTTGCTCCCCTTGGAAAATAATGCAGTTTAACAAAAAATAAATTTTGTTATTCAAAACACTCATCAAGTGGGGAAAAAAATATCCTTTTTTACAACAGTGACTGAGGGGACGCAAAATCTGTACTTGCAGTGAGAAAATGTTATTTTTATCCCACAAAGTGGGGTTAGATTTTACATCTTTACCTGTTAGTGTAGATCGTACATTCCTCAGTATTTAACTTCATGCATTCACTGTATTTATTTACTGCTTCTTCATATTTACCCTTTTTTACAAATTCATTCCCTTCATTTTTTAATGTCTTGAATGTCTCCTCAGCTTTCTCACCTACATTACAAAAGGATCACAATGTTACATAAGAAGGTTAGTTCATTAAGGACAGCTGAATAATCTACCCAGACTAAGAATAAATGCCTGAAAACTGGAGTATCTTTATCAGTCTGCACATTGCCATTTCTGTCCCAGATCTCCCTGCTGCACTAAGAAATGCATAAACTACCATCTCTACATTTGGCACAACACATACTTCCCCATGCACCCAGGTAACTATTTCACTGAAAACAATGGGAATGTAACAGACAGTTCTATGCTTTCACCTCCTTCTGTCTACCCCTTCTGTGTGGTAGAGAGGGACTATGTATCTCCACTGAGATACCAGTTTTATTTACAGTGGTGGAGATTTAATCAGCAGGATTAAAGGCCTTCTAGATCTTTACCATCACACCAAGGTGGCCATAATTTGATCTAATATTCTTTCTGCAAGCAACTATATATCACAATTACTATGCTAAACTGACAATGACAAAAATCATCACATCAGTAGGGGTTAGTGATACATCAGTAGTATTCTGTAAGTAACTACTTATAAAAGATGCTTTGAGGAACCTGAAAACACCTAACTACACTTTTTAAATTAATATTGTGTTCTTCCATTATTGTCTTTCCTTCTAAACTCCGCATCATTTGTTGCACATGCTTCTGGGGTAGACTACAATTTTTAGTGACATTTGCAGTGGAAAAACAATCCTGACTGCGGCTTCATGTCTCTGTTGTGAGCAAACAATAATTAATAACATAGCTTTAAGTAAATCACAATGGAAAAATCTAGTTTTTGTACCTTCCTAAAGAATATGAGCCCCTTGTCAAGCCTCAGGTTTCAAACACCGTATATAACCAGGTAATTTTAACCAACAATTAAACTCGGTAAGTTATTTTATAAAAACATGGCAGTCTCCTATGACAGAAAACTGCATGTGGATTTGGGGAAAAAATTAAGTAACAATGTGAAACCAGAACAGATGTGTGCAAGAAACACAACTAAATTCTAACTCAAGTTGTAAGACACAAAAAACAACAGACAATTGTTGCAAAAAAAAGTGTCAGCCACCAGTAAGGCTTAACTACTGACTGAACACTATTGCTGGCACGCTTCTGGCACCAGCTATCACTGTCAGGTCCCACTGGTTTAGTAAGGGTGCAAGAAGGCAACCACAACTTTAGAGTCAGTCTTCAGTGAAGAAAATGGTTACACAGTCTTCATTTAATATTTCTAAAAACAAAGCCTAACCAAAGCCTACTCTATTTGAAATAGACTGAGACATGTTTTGCAGCAAAATTCCACAAGAGCACACTTCATTAAGAGAGTGATGACCAGTTTCGTTAACTTTCCTAACAGGCTAAACACAATCACTAGTGTTCTGAGAAGCCACTTGTCTATATACTTTTCACTACAATAATCTTCAAATTCTCTCTCTTAACAAAGTTAAACTAGGTTATATAGATCCAAATTTACTACTTAAAAAGTTTAAATAGGTTGGTTATACATTGTAATAAAAAGCCAACAAGTTGTGTTCCATTAACAGAAAAAGCCTAGAGTAAAATCAGTACAACAAAAAGCACTTTTCAAGCAAAGCACTTACACTTAATAGCAACAATTGTGTAAAATATCAGTTTTCTACTTCATTTAAAAAACCCCAAAAGTTAAACCCAATTGCTGCCCAGTCCTTAAGAATGATGAATTAGTAATGACATGTGCTGACAACAACTATAATGAAAATACTTGTCCCTGGATGTTTTCAAAAGTCGAGTAAAATTTGTATCAATTCAATGAGCTTAAATTATAAGCATGACTCGTTTATCAAATGAAAAATAATTTTCTGCAGCAATACTGAAGTTTAATATGCACTAATATTCAAATCGTATATAAACCACACTATTACAAGTTTCTAGAACTATGTCTTATTCTTGAGACAAATGTCCAGTTCTCACAAACACACATATTTGTAAGTTGCCTGTTGTTTTACAAAAGGTACAAATAAATTCAATGCTATCTGAAAGATAATTTTAAAGTCATTAAATCTGTAGTGCCCTAGAGCACAGATTATTTGAGGACATGCACTACTGCAGTAATGCATTATGGATAGATAACCCTATCACTACTACGTATTTGGCCAGGAACCCAGTTATGCATTGCAGCCTCCCCTACGTTAATCAAGGGGAGATTATTTTCAGCACTACTTTTCTTTGTACTGAAATAAACTCAAAGTTGAGTGAAAAAATCATACAGTTAAGGCCTTTGCAAGAAGAATGTTTAATGTCAATAAAACTGAATCAGAAAGGTTCCTTCACCTGATTTACTGGAGGAGAAAAATGGAAACTGCCAGGAAGGGAAAAAAAAAATCAGGAGGAAGAAAGTTTCCTAAAAGAGTTAAGCACTCAGTGTAAACAAGTCCAGAACTAACATCTTTGAAAGGTGACTACTAAATGGCCACTGTCAAAGTTAGAATCCATTATAAGAAAAAATATAAAAATCAGGAGTGTTCTTCTATAGCCCATTTCACTAACTACTAGCCACCTACAAGTCTACCCTTTCCATTCTAAAGAGCTGAGTAATACTTTCATGGCCAATTAAATGACAGCTACAGATTATGCAGCTGATTATGTTACTGAGGTTGGGTGTTTGGCTGGCTGGTGGGGTTCTTGGGCAAAACTGTTTTATAACTGTAGTATGATGTCAGGGAAACTACTGATATTTGTGACAGCACTCAATATACTGCTGATGAGTGTTTCTGCTGTATTTTCTTTTATTTTATATAACTTCAGAAATTACATGCTACAAACCACTTCACTTAAAAAAATTTATCATAACTGTGGCTCTATAAAGCACATTAAACCCAGTCATGTAAACTACCATCACCTAACTTGGCTTTTCCCAAGGGTCTCTGATAAATATTTTATAAAGCAGTTTCTTTGACGTTATTAAAACATATTCCATTTTTCAATTAAAATTATTTTCATTTTTGTATATATGTTGCCATTAGCTATACATACGATTCATCTGCAACTGTTCTTCTCTGTTGATATCTGTAGTACTTCTTGGCTTACTGTCTGAAGTAAAGTTTCCTCCATCCCACCTGTGTAGCTGAGCAGCAACTGGGACAACTGGAATTGGTGGCAGTTTCTCCCTCCAACTGGGACCATCCTGATCTATTAAAGTCTTTGTTATTCTGAAAGAGAAAAGCCCCACCAACATGACTTTTCATATCTTTAACTCATGCTTTAATAACTTACGCCTAAATTAAATAATGCAATGTTCCAATTTTTCAAAAAACAACTGAACCATTATCCTTAGGACTGATTTAAAAAGATTGTCACATCAGTGAACTGTATTGCACTCATTTAAGATTTGGACTTTTTTCACTCATGCTAGCATTTAGAAGACAAGAAGTTGACTTTAGCATGATCTGTAAATATTTAAGCTAATGACTGATTTTGCAACTAAGCTCTAAATGCTGCCTACCACATGCAATAAAGAAATAGGAAAAAAAAGTATTTATTTATTTTGTTTATTTTTCTCAGCTGTTCATAGGTGCTATTTGTAACAAGTGTAGATTATAACATCCTCAGAAAAAGTGTGGTACCTAAATTTGCCAATGTCATATGAAACTTCTTACACAACAATTCTCTAAATAATCAATGCAGGTCACGAAGTAGGTATTAAGTTGCATTTTATAAAACAGTCAGAAAATCATCAATCAATCATTCTTTACCCCCACTTAAAAATGTAAGAAGATATATAAAAACTGTTAGTCTTTCTTAAACCAACACATATATATATAGATCAACTATTTCCATACATGAGAGGTTCAATCCAAAATCCATTCAAATGGGAGTTTCTCATTGCTGTGATACATTTTGGAGAAAGATCTAAGTAAACATAATGAGCAAATCCATACAAGATTTCATGGTTCCATTACAATTTTTGTAGTGTTCTTTTTTTTTTTAAATAAACAAATATTAATCAATTATGAAAATAAGAGTAACAGTGAGATAAACGTCTTCTAATCTCAAAATGAGCTTAAGGGTAAAGTTCAACTGGTGGTATGTCTAATATCTACTTTAACATAGGAAAATTCTAAATTGAGTAGTAAAGCAAGTCACACTGATGCTACAGCAAATAAACCTTAGATTTGTATATTAGGTGCATTTCTACCTAACACAGATATAAAAAACATACTACGTGAATACACATCCAAAAAAATCCCCAAATTAAGAACATTGAATGTGACAAGGCTGTTTGTAGAGCCTTGTGTGACTTTATGTATTACACGTTATGTAATACATAAAGTTGCATAAACATACCATTTCTTACATTGTTGAATTGAAAGTAAGTTTCTTCATACATAGAATATCACATTTTGTAGTGTTATCTAGTTGCTTTACTTGTTTTCTAAGCGAACAAGAAGAATATTTTCCTGTGTGTTACTTGTTACATGCCCTTCCAGAGGCTCTCCTCTACCTGTATCATTCCTAAGCAGTATATTATAGGACATACCAACAAAGCAGCTTGTCCAAGTTCTGGTTTGTTCTAATTTGACTGAAACTTCAGGGTTTTTAACGACAGTCTGAATTAAATTCTTAAGTAAAATGTGGCACACCTGGTGAAGGGCCTAGCAGACAAATCATATGAAGAGCGGTTGAAGGAGCTGGGACTGTTTAGTTTGAGGAAGAGAAGGCTGAGGGGAGACCTCATCACACTCTACAACTATTTGAAAGGACACTGTAGAGACGTTGGTGCTGGTCTCTTCTCACAGGTAATTAATGACAGAACAAGACGGAATGGCTTCAAGCTCCAACAGGGTAGGTTTAGACTGAACATTAGGAAAGAATTTTTCACAGAAAGGGTGGTTGGGCATTGGAATACACTGCCCAGGGAGATGGTTGAGTCACCATCCCCGGATGTGTTTAAGAGACGTTGAGATGTGGTGTTGGGGGATATGGTGTAGGGGAGAACTTTGTAGGGTAGATGGTTGGACTCGATGATCCCAAGGGTCTCTTCCAACCTAGACAATTCTGTGATTCTATGATTCTAAATAAAACAGCCCTAAGATTTACTCAGGTTGTTTTATTAGAGAACAAAACTGTACACTTTGTATTAAAAAGTCAATTCATTCCATCTAGGTATTTCCCATAGAAAGTAACAGAATAATTCTACAGTAAACCATGGTCCCATTGACTTCCTGGGTAATTTTTCTCCATTTATCATAATGAGCTTAAGAAGTTGGAGAAAAAAATTATTTAATTCAACAATATAAACGGAAAGGATCCTGCAGTATTTCATGATCAATCGACTTCTTGTAATACAATAATCTAAGCATAGTTGTTTGCAAAAATGCATACCTGAGTGCCATGGTTAGTTTAAAAAATACAGGTATCTCATGAAAAAAATGGAACAAATACACTCATTCCCTACCACCAATACCCTAACTTGACCCAACAATCCTGCAGTGTTAGAGTTTATCACAAATTTCTTTGTACAATACTCATATGGGACTTTGTAATAAAAGCTCCCAGCCTATTTAATGCAATTTGCTAACTGATGTTAAAGGAGCTGAGACGACTGGGATGAAACTCCAATTTAGTAAATGGAAATGCATAAACATATTGGCCCACACAGAGCTTCTGTATTTCTAACAGCAAATAATAAAACACTCACTCAAGAAGAAATTAAAATACACAAAGTAGGAAATTCACTGATGTTCACAAAGGTAGGAAAATGCCACTAATTAAAAGCGTGCTTAAAATGCATTCTCCTGTGACTTGGCACACACCATTAAAAGAAGCAGTCCTTCCAATTTATCTAAAAATCACTTCAGGATAACCAATAAGACACAATTCAATATCATCTAATCCACATGATAAACACTCAAATTAACTGTTTATACTTGTTTTCAGTTGACTTTTCGTAAAAATATGTACTTACATTCTTAATTATTTCCTTTTGATTGCAAAATGATCAGGTAAAGGTTTTATATTAAAAATTCTACTTGTCTTCTACATGTCAATTATTAGAAATATTAGACTGAACACTTATTTGATTCTAAGATTCTTGGAAAGCCTGCTTAGTTAGGTAGAGTACAGAAAGACAAGCCTTAACATGATTTGTCAAACCCTCAGACACAAGTACGATGATGAGTTTTTCCTGTCAGCTTCCTACAGCATCACCATCCAATTTCCTGCAAGAACTTAAAACCAAAGAAATCCTCCAATAAAAGCGGATTGTTAAGACACAATATTCCTCGCATTAAAAAAAATAAATTACATTTTGAGGTTGTCTCTTTCATTTGAAAGGCAGCAGAGGAACTACCATTTTTTGTTAACATTCATTTTTAAAAAGGTCTGTTACTTTGGAAATGAGAATGAATACTTTGGTAAACAATTTCAGTTTAATTCATAAATGATAAAACATTAAAAAACAAATTATAGTAAAACTTCAGTTACGCAGGAGGTCTATGCTTTAGAAACTAAGAATTTGCAAGCAAAAATGAATTACCAGCAGAAGAGAAGAAGGAAGAAGCAGCTGAAATAAGGTGATGGGTTGCCAGGGAGGAAAGAGTAATGAGAAGTGAAGCTAAAAAATATAAGGAAGGCCTAGAGAGGAGAAAAGGAAGAGTGTTAAGGGAAAAAAAGGAAATAAGCTTATTACTAAGCAAGTTACAAGTCAAGGAGAAATATGAAAAGAGTACCTGCAGATAAAATAAGCCAGGAAGTATAATAATCACACAGATACCAGGATGAGCAGTTATCTCACCAATCCAAGTGCTCTATTATCAGTGGAGATACAGGAGATCAGTAACAATTTGTTGTGTTATCAAGTATGAGACTTCTAAGAGATGATAAAGTGTCATGATCTCCTTTGGCTGCCTCTAGTCAAATTAGCAGATTTTAAAGGTATTATGGACTTTTTAATGAAGTAATAACATGCTCATGGCCTTGCCTTAAAAAGAAAAAAAGGTACCGGATTGCATTGTTAAAAGTCACATGCATTTGGGTTCCTGCTCAGTGATTAATGGCTGTTCTGCTTTCATAAATACTTTTTATGCCCATTAAAAGAAAGAAGGAAAGAAAAGGGAATGGAAAATCCTGTCATTCATGCATTTAAGTACTTACTATATGTTAATGAGACCACAGTTACAGTAGTGTGTGTACACTAATTTTACACTATTAAAACACAATTATAGAAATTGAGATGTCTCTCTTGGCAGCAAGAATTAATGTTGGAAGTATTAATACTTAAGTTAAAAATAATATTCAATTATGTTTTTTACACCTCTAAGCTTTGTAGCCAACCACTGTATCAAGCTACTTCAGTGTTTACACAACTGCAGCATACAGGTTTCACACTTAACAAATCTCCAGCTGCCACAGGAAGACTGCTAATATGAAACGGAAACAGAAATGTCAGAGAAAAGGTATGGACCTTAAAGTATTACTTTACATGATATCAGGTACAAGTTACGAAAGAAAACAAGTTGAAACACCAGTAAAAAAAGCTTTTAAAATATTATATTTTTAAATCAGAAAGTGACCTACTGCTGGTAGAGGAAAACTGTGAGGCTATGGGGAAACAACTAAATGAAACAGCCAGACCTCTAGTTATAAAGCACTAGTTGTGATGACCCTGCCACTGAGGGATACAGAACAGAGGAAACACATAAAACAAACAAAACTGAATTCTACTTTTCTTTTGGATGGATATCAGAAAAATTGTAACTGGAGTTACCTATTAGCACTATCATTTGCTGCTTGGATGCTGCTGTCTATTTGTAGGACTGTTTTATAATCAATGTATGCTTGTCGATACCGCTCCAAAGACTCATTTGCCATTGCTCGTCGTAGAAGAGGCTTAAGGGAAAATGGATGAAGCTCCAGAGCTCTCGAGAAAACAAAAGAAGAAAGCAGGATTAAAAAAGAGTAACTGAAATGATATTAATAAAAATATTTTATTATATACACAACTATACATAACAACTTTGTGATTTCAGATGGGCCTTACAATAACATAACCAAGGAAAATGGGCCTACGTGTTTATATTAATACCCTAAATGACATGCAGTTATGAAATGTTAGTGCTTTTACTACAACCTACTCTACTCAAATCTCTATCTACCATCTGGAAAACTGCTTGCATCACCAAGAAAAGATTAATGTAACGGCAGCTGTTTAAGAGCAAAAGCTGTTTTTCTTAAGTCACGCCTAGATCTATGGGGATTTCAAGTATATGGTGCTTTTGCCTATATGATTTTCAGTTCTTCTTCCTTACAGGGAAGTATGCATGTAAAAATACATTTCATAAGACATGAATATTCACCTTTGTTTTTTGCTTTTAGGTTTTTGCCTCTTTTTGCCTCTTTTGTCTGTTTGTTCTTCTGATTGTGTGCCTCACCAAGACTGAGCTCAACCCCTGACACTGCAATTAGAACTCCTTCCAAACACAACGTGCTTTTCCAGCAATATGAAGAAGCAGTCCACAAAGGCTTTATTTAAGACTGCCTTTTATTAATCAATGATTCTTGCTGAAGGGAGAGAGAGACTTTGAAATACTGAAATTAAGATGAGTCTAGTCAATTAGATTTCATAGAATCATAAAGTAATTCAGGCTGTGACATCCCTAGTCCAACCTTCTGCTACAGGTAGGGTCAGCTCTAAGATCAGACAAGGTTGCTCAGGGCTTTATCCAACTGGGCCTTGAAAACTTCCAAGGGAATCTCTGCACAACATCTCTGGGCAACCTGTTGCAATGCCCTCACTGTTCACGGGGAAAAGATTTCTTCCAACGCACAGTCCAAACTTTGTGTCGTTCAGTTTTGGCTGCTGTCTCTTGTCCTCCCACAACGCACTACAAGAAAGAGCCAGGATCTCTGGATAATCTCCTTGTAGGTACTGGCAGGCTGCTGTTAGGACCCCTGGAAGCCATTCTCCTCTAAGCTGAACTAACCCAGCTCGCTTGGCCTCTCCTCTCCAGGCAAGTGCTCCAGAGTTCACAACCACCTCGGTGACACTTCACTGAAGTCACTCCAATTGATCACTTTCTTTCTTGTACTGGGAAGCTGAAAACCAATACAGTTATCACAGATGTTGTCTAATGTGCTGAGTACAAGGGGATAATCACTTCCCTCAATCCACTGCCTGTGCTCCTGTTTATGAGCCCAGGAGGCTCATAAAGGCCTTTGCTGTAAATTGGCTTTGCACCATTACTCCTCTTAAAGCTAGAGAAACAATGATTTCTAGAATAAACATTTCCAATTTCCATTTCATAAATATTTCCAACATTCCATTTCTCTTTATGTTGCTGAATGTTTTTGAAAAATACAACAGTGAACAACATCATAGCCCCTCCAAAACCAACGCAAAAATGCTTGGTATTCTGTAATTTAGAAGAATATTAACACCATTTCAGATTCCTAACATCAAGAATGAAGAAAAAACAACCATAAGTAAATTCAGGGGAAGATGACACTGCTTGAAGAATAGCATCAGGGGGAACGGAAAACTACATTTCCAGGGTAGAATGCAAAGATAATACAGCCAGGGACCAAACCACCCACAGTACTAAATAAAGTAACATTAGTGCATAGGAGTTCTATTTCACTCTCTCTAACAAGAATCAAAGGCACCCCACATCAGAGTCTCGAGACAAAGAGAAATCCAGCAGAGGGGTTTTGGTACAGTTCTAAGCCCTAAATAGCTAAAACTTAGTAAGTGATAAATGTTTAATGCTTATTTTTATATCACGAATATAAGCACTACACCATTTTCACTTTGAAATCAAGTAACCTATTCGTAGATCATCCCCTATGTTGTGCTGCCTAGAGAAGATTTAATTGACATTGCTTAATTCATGTGTGTTTGCAGTTTTGCAGTTCTGCTTCCTAGTCTCTAAATTATTTCTATTCTGTTGTGCTCACTAAGCATCACGGGTCCTTGTGTATCCAGAAAATATGCACGACATTAAGGACACTGTCGTTAAATAGTAAGAAAATAAGTTCCCAATTGGTAAGAATACAAAACCCAAAACCTTTGTATTACTGATTTCAGTTGAAGTCTTACATACTTCAGACCTCCTGAACAGAAAAATGTGATGGCTGTTAAGTATGTCATCCTGTTTTATCAGCCAGCAGCCTATGGTCCTACATCTGTTTTAAAAAAATATTGTTAAGAAGTAAATTTTTTCAGATTACATTTTCAGAAAACTTTTCTGTCAGGTAGGATATATACAGTAAGTCAAATATTTGGTTAATACAAAGTTACATGAACGTTTTATTTTTATTTTTTTAACAGTTGGGTTGTGCTGTTAAAAAACCCAACTGATTAATTATTAACTGACTAACTGTCTTGGGATCCTTTTTTGCACCTTAAGCCTCAGTCTTACTAACACTACATATGAAAACATAAAAAAAGACATCTAGAAACACAGCAATAATATAGTGGAAGTCAGTGTTTGGAAGTTATTGAAGGTGTCTGATCATCTCTAACTCCTGTATCCTTAAAAGCCACAATAAGCAGAAAGGATTTTAGCTCAATTCCTGAACAGCTGTAATTACTGTTTATAACTATGCCAATTATATATTTTAAAAACCCAAAATATGTCAACAAACCAAACACGGAGAACACACATATATACACCATACACATGCTTGAAAGCAATTTCCGGCACAGTGATAAGCATCTGGCTTAACAAAGCTTTTACACCTGAGTTACTACACAGCATCACTGAAGCAGCCTTTCATATTAAAAATTTTAACCCTGCTATGCATTTCTGCGTACAGAAGCAGCCTAATAACTGCCCTCACACAGTAAGACAGTAACTTAAAAGTTACTCCTTTCCTAGGTTCCATGTGACTGTTTACATAACTGACGAAGTTATCTGTCATTTAGACAGGGAACCAGACTTTACTGGACTGAGCTAAGTCAAACTGCAATAACAATCTATCAATTAAAATGTTTAATCATCATCAGGAATGTTGTCACTCTACATGGGAGGTTGCAATTTACCTGTTACAGTCCTGAATACAGTCACTGCAGTTGCCTTCTTTGAGGTAACACGCTGCTCTGTTTGAGTACAAGACACTTAAATCATCTGGACTTTGTTCTCCTAAAAGAAGTCACAATTAAAATCAAAGACTATTACTAAAATGACATTCAAGAATTAAAGACTTGCAGACTGTAAGGGGCACTGCAGTGATCAGTCTGCTGACAATGCAAAGCTGTAAGGAGCTTTCCTTTATCATGTCCCCTAGAATACGTTGTTATTCAAACACATAAACAAAAGCTAACAGCTCTGCCCCAAGAAGCTAAGAGACTATTTTACTCATCTTCCTGTATTTTGTACTATGTGAATTATCCTTTACTGACAATGACAAAGAATTTACTGCACAGTAACTCCTGCCAAAAATCCAGGGATAGGCTAGGTTAGTTCATTCGTAGTTCCTTTAAATTATCTAAACAATAATCCTAGCTTTAAGTATAAGGTTTTGCACTCACCTAGACCCATGACGTAGTCAATTGCCTCCGAGTATTTGAGCACAGCTTCTCCAAACTGTCCACTCTTAAATAGCTCGTTTCCTTCACATTTTAGTTTTGCCGCAGTAGGAGGAAGTAAAGTAGAACTGCCACCAGCAGCCGACTGAGCCCCTGCTCCGTGCGATCTGGAGATCTCAGCTTCAGGGCTTTCACTCTTCAGATCGCTCTGTAAATAGCCATTAACTCCACCTTCATGGTCTGATAAATGCTTTTGTGTTCTTTTCTCTGATGTGCCTTTTTTTAATCCGCTCTCAGTGGATTCCTTCAGCTTCTGTGTGTCTCTGTCTTCAGCCTTACTGCCGCCGCCTTTGCTATGAAACTTTCTCTGCGTGTTCCCCATCTCAACCTCCTCAGCAGCCGCCGCTCCTCTTACTGGCACGCCAATTTCTACGGGGAAGTTAAGGAGCTGAGTTAGAGCTTGCATCATCAGAAGAAACTATCGTCCTGGCAAAAGAGGGGTGTACAGCCACAGAACACGGTACCAAATCCTCCAGGCATCTTAATGTTAGAAAGATTTATTTGCCTCAGAAAACACTTCCAAGAACACAGAAAAAACCCTACTTATACGTCACTTGCAATTTTCCCTGAGAACATGTCACTGTAAAATCTCATTCCTCCTTGCTGGGCACATTGTGAACCCCTGTTCTGTAGTGTCAGGATGGTACAGAGTTCACCTTGAAATTAACTCTTTAAATACTGGCTGTTACGATACTGAGACTGCGTTTTCCGTGACCAAATCAAAATGCTTGCATGTTAAAATTAGAACATGCAGCTAACAAACCAGTAATGGTGTACACTTCAAAACTCTCCTCAAATACAACATAGAATAGGAGGGATAAAAGCTCAGAAAGGTTTCATTTAAACATAATGTCAAAAAGCCTTTATAGAGAGTTCAGATCATTCAGTTTTCATTATTATTAAATTAATTAGGAAAAAATCATACAATAATAGTATCAGATATCAATATAAATAATTTCCTTATTCGCCTGAATTCCTAACAGATTACCACCACAGTATTCAAATATCGATTTCAGCAGAACGCCTGACTTTTGATACTAGCAGTCATGCAAAAGCAATTCTTGATTTTTCATACCATCAATTAAGATGCTGGGGTTTCACCTTCCCTGAACTTGATGTGCTCATCTGTCCAAGAGAATTTTTTCATGCCCTTATATATTGGAGTGATACCTCCAATTGACTCAAACCAAACTTCTGAAGTTCACTGAATATGTATGAACTCCAGGTTGTTCCAAATTACAGACATTATTTCTTTTAATGCACAAAATGTTACTGAAATCAAACTGAACAGGTTGGGAAAGAATAAGATTTTATAAACAGTAGATTCTCTACTGCTTAATAGACAAAAGCTCCAACTGTGTCCTTCCTAGTTGTAGTCTCTGTTTTGAAATACTGCATTTAATAGTAAGTTCATACTCCACAGTGGGAATAATGATAGGATAAATCTATTCTACCCACACAGACGTTTTTATAAAACTTAAAGTAAATTATTTATATTTGAGACTTCCATCGATTCATCCATCCATCAAATTTGGCAGTGCCAAATATGCCAAAAAGTTTTAAAGTCTATTTCGTAGGGTGGATGAGGGTAAAAGGCTAGCTGGACAGATGAGTGAAGACACTAGTACTATAATCATTTCCTTAGGATACATGCTAAAATACTTCAATGTTACATCCACCAAAGCAGAGAATACTCTGTATATCTTCTACTGAAAAAAAAAGGAAAAAACAATTTTAAATGTCACAGACAACGGGTGATAGGCAAAGTTTTTTAAAAGAATTCTACAGCAAAACACTATTGAAAAGAGACAAAGACAAAGCAAGAAAGGCAAATAATGTGATAATGGGTGATGTGAATGTGAACGTCATTAATGCAAACGTAATTTCCTGAATACAGGAGAAAATTTCCTGAAGATGAAGTGCACAGAACCAATTTTGGATTAAACAGGAAACATTTATAGCATTTGGAATACCCCTGAAAATAAGAATACTCATAATTGAATTGTTTAGCTGTCAGGTTATGCTAATTGCCTAAATATTTCTGGGCTGAGTAAACACCATGCACAAAATTGTACAGGTATATTTCTCAAATCTAATTCTCCCTGTCTTTCAGTTTCAGTGTTTGTAACATAAACAATATTCCTGTATTGTCTCTACAGAAAAAATGTATTCATGAAAGCTGTATTCTGGGCTTTGCCTTAAAAAAATAATCTTACAAACTCCCCCCCCCAAAGTCTAGATGCACTATAAATTCCAAAGACAAGTTAAAGAAAAGTACTGAAAAGTATGGGTAGGATTTTGACCAGAATGACAACAAATACAAGCTAGAAAGCATTCATATCAGTACTAAAATAATGAAATTAAAATGGAAGGACTGTCATAAAACAAAAGCCATTGAATACTCCAAAAGGAATATTTGAAGTGTTTTTTTGTAATGGATAACATATCTTTCATTTAAAATTAATTTCTAGCTACACAAAGTATTTATCCTACAGAAGCACAAAAATAGTGGTGGCAGAATGAAAAGCAACATATGTTGCTAAGTTTAGTTCACAATGAATTTGCCTATTATGAAGCCAGAAAACATTTTCAACTCTTATCTGCTCCGGATTAGCTACATATGATGGACCCTGGAATGGTCCAAATCTCCACAGATTAATTTTTAATAATTTTAATTAATTTTTTGCTTTTGTGCCACACACGGTCAGCAAATATGTTTTGTATTACGTGTTCTCAGTTTAGCTGATTGAGATTGTACCTGGATTGTTCTGAGCCAGAACACATAACAGACAGACTTCTCATAACTGATCTCTGACTGCTTAGGAGCAGTCTTTGTTCATAAAGAATGGAGAAAGATTTACTGGTCAACACTTATGCGGACACTGTAATTGAGGGGTTTTCTTAACTTCAGGGTATGCACTACAAATGCAATTCTAGATTTAATTTTCAATGCTGTTTCTTTTAACATGATCTAAATTTTCATATCGCTAGCTTGCAATGGAGCCTAAAAGCCACAGTAGGTTGGGCCCCATTGTGCTAGACATTATACAAATTAATTACAAATGACAGCTCCTTCTTCAAAGAGTTTACAGTTCTAAAAATCAAAAATAGCAACTGAACAAGCACACTGGAAAGAGGATCAAAGAATACATAACTATTATATTGGATAACAAGGTGGCCAAATGTCCTCTTACAAGACCTCATCAGTAAGGCTTCTAACCATAAGGAGAACAGACAGTCAATTATTCAAGGCTACAATGGCGAAGAAACTTCCTATTACAGTCAAATTCCAGTCACAGAGATTATTACAAATTAAGATTTGGATAGGTGTGAGTTCATATATGGCATAAAGGCCAAGTGAGTGAGGATACAGAGCAGCCAGTAAGCAGCAATCAAGAGGTAACATCTCAATTATCTTAGAGTCTCAGTGGTAGAGGAGAGCAGAAAGCAATACCAGGAATGCCGAAAATGCAACAGCAAGCACAACTGATGGCTTGAATAGGAAAGAGCTCTAATTGTCTCCTACCCGATAAACTTTTGCATTTTGAAGTTTCTGATTTGTTGAGAAGCAATCTAAGACCTCACTCGCTGTTCTCTGGAAAAGCCATGAAACATTAACACATATGGTGAAGAATTATCTGTAATATCAATTAAACGTTTCATTATTCCACATGAAATAATTAAAGAAAAAGTAAAAATGTAAAGAAAAAGAATCCAGTTGTATCTGAATATATCCATTTCATAAAACACGTTTAGGAAATCAACAAGAGAAATTCAAAAAGTGTTATCAACTCCTATTTGTTTTGGAAAGATGTAAATAAGTCATTATGATGACAGCTCCATCTATTTAAGAGCAGAAAGCCCATTTCTTCAGAGAAATCATGATACATGGTCAAGACCAGTTGAGAACACAATACATAATTCATCAAGGATGCAGAGAGAGTTTTCGTACTATTTCGTACTATTCATCTCCTAACCACATCTGAAAAAAGAACCATTTAGTGAAAGAAAACAAAGTCACAAGATAGTGGACTGATACAAGGAGATGCTCTTCAGTCTAAGAATGGTTCCAAATCACTGTACTGTCATGTTCGATGACAAAAATCTTAATTTGGTGCTATCAAGTAGAAAATAGACTGGGGGAGATGGGGGGGCGGGAGGGGAGGGGATCACTAATTCTTTGTAGACAACTGCTGTGGCATCAAGTAAACTTAATACTACATAGGCAGTGAAACTGGAAGTCAAATGAAGGATTTAGTACAAAGCAAAAAGGCGCTCTGATGCTTCACTATCAAGTGTCAGTGTAGCGTACCAGCAATCTCAAGGTGTACAAAACAGGAGGACACATACAAAAACATTTAAAAATACATATCCTGAATTGGGAACAAGGTCTCATCCAGAAGAATATTCTCTTCACCTCTAAAGTGTAATAAATAAACCATGCACAAAGAAAACACACTCTACACAACAACTTTTCCCACAGACAACTTACAATACATAGCTTTGTCTGTTAAAAGTTTTCTTCTATGTGCTCGAAGTACATCTTTTAAAGAGAGATCTGTTGCCAACTTCCTAACAGGTTAAGAAATCATGATTTTAAAGCTAACTTAGACTTTATTTGTTTAAATGCACTTTCCTTTTTACAAATAAATATTTACTAAACTTCAGAACTGGTTACGGCATTTTTTTTTTTTAATTATTGTAATAGATCAAGTAAATACCCCATAATTCAGCAAATTTTTATGAATTAAAAGGGGCTACTTAAAATATATTTATATTTAAACTGTATTTATCACTTGATATTATAACTTCTATAAAAATGTCAAAATATCAGGCACTTTGTCAAGTACATACATGATTTTTAGTTTTTACAGTGCCCAAATACTAGTTTTTACAGTCTCTGGGACATACGTAATTTTCCATTTCTATTGTACAAAAAGGATTTCATTTACTTTTGCTTTCAAATACATAAAAGATGAACAGACGCTACAGTCTTTATTTAGACTGTTTTGTTCAAAGATGAGAAATAAACTTTCAGAGCTAAAGAAAAAAAAGTATTTTGTTGTTTTTCTTCCAATCTCTAAATTATAAGTTTAGTAGGAATGCATAAGGCTTGCCAACTAGAATGTGAAATAAATGTAACTACATGACTGGACTGCATGGACTACTGGACTGACTGTGACTACGTTACTAGATGTCTAGAGAAGACGTATAAGATGCTTAGTCTACTTATTGCTGTTAGGTTTACAGAACATATCAGATTTATTCAATAACTGAACTGACTTTGTATTTGTTTCCAGTTGTACTTTAAAACACACATTAATCTATGAAGATGCTTGCCTCCTAAATCTCAAAAATACTTATGTATATCACATGAACACATGACATTGATGTCAGCTGAAAATCTTCCCTATGTTTAAAAGCCTAACCTTTCATCAATGGAATGGGAGTTTTCCTATGGAGCTAGAAGGCGCTTAGTCACCTGAATGCTCCCAATGGAAAGCACCCCCAAATTAACTAATATTTAAGGCTAGGGACATAAGCCATCCTTTCTTCCAGGGTTTTAGCTGAGAAAGACTTAGTGGATACCTACTGATTTTGAAAAATGTATTTTCCTTAAATTTGTGTGCAAATAATGCATTATTAAATCACACATATACAGTCTAATAATCACAGTTAAGTCTAAAACCCACAGACTGATTTAATTTCAAGATAAAGAGCTACATAGGCCATGGAAAACACAAAAGCCGCAGTTTTCATGCCACATTACCTTAAAGAACCAACAGAAAGGAGAAAGGGTGGAAATCAACGCAGGGATGTTACTCTGTTGCGGGTTGGAACGCAGACATGCAGCTGAATCTAAAAGCAACCTGCCAGTGCAGGTTGCAGTAGCCCCTGCTGCCTCACTTCCTCCTACAAGTCATGTATGCCAGTAGTTTCATCTCAGCAGTCTTGCAGTCAGTCCCACACTAATCCAGGAACGGGAGCTGCACTTCAGCTGCTTGTAAACTACATACAGTACAAGATGTACATGTTGTTTACTTCTAATATATACTTTTGGAGCACACAAACGAACCCTTACATTAAAAACCAAAAAAAGATTGATAGTTTTCAAAACAAACCACCAAAAAAATCAAATTACATGCCACTTGATCGTTTTTACACCCTTTGATCTAATCAAAGGAGGAAAAATGCAGAAGAAAAATGTGATGGTGGGAAGGCAGAAGAGCTGTGCATAAGAAAGAGCTAAGGAACACAAAATGTTCTCTAACACCAGAAGAAATTCCCAGCTGGGTCCACATCAAAGGATAGGTACAAAATTACACAGCAAAGTAGGTGATTTATAGCAATGTTTTCCATCTGTCTCTGTTGTACCATTAATAGAAATAATTCCAAAGATGTGTAATAAAACTGGATTCTAGATTTCATGCTCAGATCAACTTGAAGTAGCAAATGTAATTTTAGTCTTCAAACAGGCAAAATTCTTTGCAAACAAATATACATTAATTGTGTGAATAATCATTGCAATATCAAAGGCAACGATTTTTTCCTCTGGTTAAAATTACATAGGAAATGACATGACATTACTTTTATCTCCACTGCTTCTTTCACGTTCTTCTGTATTTTCCCCTCTTTCTTCATCACCTTCTGAATCCTCTATATCTTGAATAAGTATTCTTTTTCCTTTGCCTTGAGTCTCAGATACAGGCTTTAAACCTTTCAGTTTCTTTTCAATCTCTAACAGATTTTTCTGCAATAGAGGAAAAAAAACAATAGCAGAAGCCTTTTTTTATAGGTATATAAATTGTAATTCACATACAGAAAATACATTCTGTTAAATAATCTACATAAGATGCTACAGAACTATTGAGATAAGTGTTACTAATATAAAAATAGAAAATAAATGTGACTTTTTCCAACAGTCAGTATCAAAACACTCCATTTCAATGTCTTTGAAACTCAGAAGATACCACACAAATAAATAAGTAATTTTCTTGAATGAACTGCTTAGCAAAGAAAAGTTAAAAGGAAAAAAAGTAGATTGTACTATTATGATATCTGCTATGGTCTACTCAGAAGAGACACATGGAAAACAGGCTCTTTCCAGAACCTCTGAAGAGCCTAAAATCAGTTTATCAAGATTTATGCTATGGAGAATTTGGTGTCTGATGGAGGTGTGTAACTGATAGAACTAGAACCAAAAGAGACAACAATTCCTTAGCAGTGTAGTAGAAGGACACTGTTGAATAATGAAAAGGTTTGCTCCTCTTGTAAGAGCTGCAAATTACATGATCAAACAGCCTCTCACTCCATAAACATTTTTTGATTACTCAAAAAAAAATACTCCAACTGCACCTTATACTTTCAGAGCAGAGTAAGACACACCCAACATTATGCACTACTCTGAATTTAATTCAATGCTGTTCAAGAAAGTGCCATTTCAGTACTTGCTTCCTCAAAAAAAAGATAAAACAAGGACAGGAACAAGCAAAGATGCATATAGACAAAGTACCTTGAAGAATTCCAGTTACTGACAAGGAATTTACCTTTATTTTAGTGACTCTGCACATAAACATGCATGCGTACTGACTCTGCATGCATACTGTACATTCATATTTAGCTCAAGAGGGTTTTGAGGATCCTCTAAGCAAAGAGCAACTCAAAAAATGCCCTGCCAAGCACTCTGTCATCTCTAGATGTCTCAGCCAAGGCATAATAGCTGGCACAGATAAGGACAAAGTACAGACATCTGCTTTCAGCTACAGAAGCATTGCTCAGCAAAGCTACTAATGTATTTGGATCTCTGGAAGACTGTACTCAAAATGAGTTCATTATCTTATGTCTAATACTGTAAGAAGTCTCAGCACAGCATATTTAATAATCTTTGTGAAAAGACTGTTGTGGAGTTTGTCAACACAGATTCACAAGCTATTTAGTGGTTCAGTCTTGTAAACAGACAAAAAACCCAAAAGCTCTTTTAGAACTCAAAATCTAGAGAGACAGGCGTTTAAAAAGAAAGAAAAGGGGGGGGGGAAAGCAGGCAGGTTAATTCCTTCATTGATGTGAAACAGGAACTATTCTGGACAGGAATTTAGCTCCAAGAACACCCTAAAAGGGATGAATGCTGAATGTGGTGAATTTGATGTAACAGGCTTGAACTTCTCTCTCTGGTGCAAGCAATAGCAATGATCAAGTAAGTCCATGGAAAGAAGTAGCAATCAGCAAGCTGCTAGCAGCTCAAAATGTCCGAACAATAAGAGCTGAACAGAATTCAGGTGATGAGGCAATTGCACAGCATCCAAAAGTCATACATAAAAAAATTGGGAGGGTAGCAGTATGATGGACTCCTAACTGACAGGAAAAGAGCACTTTAGTATCAGGACTGCCTAGTACTGAAGATTCTCAGGACATACAGAGTCCAAATGCAAGGACCCGGTTCTAACCCACGAAACACCCCTAAGAAGATACCAGTGAGGTGACACGGACCAATCCTCTCCTAAATAGCTGAAGTAATAGTAGTACAAGGACCACATCCTGACCTTGAGTTTCCAAAGAAAGCATCCAGCTTTCTTAGATCCAAAATTGGCTAAGAAGGGTATAGATTCATCAGAAGGTATGAAAGGTTTTTCATTCTGGCCTGGAGGCGAGAAATGAGGATTTATAACATCACGGTGAAATAAAGACAGAACCCCACTCCTCTCCTTTTGGGTCACTACAACTATAAAAGCTCGGCATCTCTTTTGAATTTTTCATGTGAATTATGCGTCAAACTTAAATACACCTAACCCAGTGGCTCTTTTTGAGAGAAATTTCCAAATAACTTGTATCAGCTAAGACACTAATACTGTAAGCATATTCAGCAGCAAACTTTTAGGCACCAAAATTATGTTAATAGAGAAGACTTCAGTGCCTACAGGTTCTCACAATTAAATAGTGAAAAGAAGATCTCATCACATTCAAGTACCTAAGTTCCGCCACAGGCACCTATGTGGTCTTGCAAAACTGATGACTGGCACAGTAGATCGAGTGTGTCGTCAGAACTTATATTCAAATCGAACGATATAAACTGTACTCACTTTATGCTACAGCCGCATACAACCTTCTTCTAGTCATATTCAACTCATTTATGTTTACCTTAGCTATAGCATTTTCTGGTTCAACACATAGTACTTTGTTCAGGTCCTCTATAGCTGTCTGGTAATTCTGCAGCTGATTGTGTACAGTGGCACGGCGTATCAGAGCTAGAAAGGAACAAAGTGTATTATTTATGTATTTAAAACATAAAGCCGATAACAATACACTATTTTTTCTAGACATATTAAGTGTAAAACAGTTTTTAAAATTCTGCTTTTGCTTCATAAAGACTGTATTGGTAATAACTGTTCTCTTGATCAGTTTCAAAGATGCAATTTTACATGACAGCTTTTGAGACAGCAATCATGAATTGTGAAGCACCTTTTCGTATTTTTCCAGTTTTGCTCCTCCCATGTAAATATAGTTAGCTACATTCAAGCCATGGCCTTCAGAGCAACTTTCATTGTTTTCATGTCACTTTTAAGGTAATTAAATATATCAGTGTGGGTATTATGGAAACAATGCTCTGCACAAATACGAGAGGGCTCACAGTCATCATACAAAAAACAAGAGTTAGCCCCATGCTACTGCATAAGAATACCCATTATGGATTACCATTATTATTACCAATTACCATTATGGACTGCATAAAAGTTCCCTGACCCTGAAAATACTGTTAAAATTACTGCTTCCTTCTTTATACTTGCCCTTGATCTAAAGTTCAGTGAAGTCAACAAACAACATGAATGGATATGTACCATTTTATTTGCTAGAAATGAAATAATACAAAGAAGAGCAAGTTTATGCTCTACTTTACCTTTTATGTTGGCAGGTTCCATATCCAGTACCTTCTCACAATCCTGCAAAGCACTGTCCCAGTCCTGAAGTTTGATTTCTGCTTGAGCTTTGTTATTATATGCAGCTGCAGTGGGTATTACTGATATACTCCTGAAAAAAGGGAGTATTGACCAGGTAGGGTCATAGTTAGAAAACCTGAATGCAGAAACACTTCGCTATTGAAAGCTGAAAACAGTATTATAACAATATTAATACTGATATTCTAACCACAATAGTAGTTTGAAACTCCTTCCTGCAAGAGCAGAGGCAACCACCCACCAACTAGATATACCATCTTCAGAGGTCTGTTGCTTGCCAGGGTTTAGATCTGAGATGTAGCAGAGAAGATGCCATGGCTCATCTGTCTCTTAAACTATTAATTCTTGCTTCCATCCATGTAGACTCAAATGAAGCTGCCAAATGACACCTTTGAGAATATCAAGAATAACTGCAGAGCTCTGGAGGCTATGATGAAGAACATGGGAGACCACATCAGCTTCTTGATCTTGTTTGTAGAAGGGAAAGACTCAGGTAGCAGTGGTTGAATCGTCCAGGTCAATGTCTGGCTGTGTGGCTGGTATTGCAGGCAGGGCTTTAGCTTGTGTAACAACAGGATCATCTCTGAGGAATAAGGACAACTGGGATGCATATGACAAAGTGGTGCAAGACAATCTTTGCCAACACTCTGGCTAACCTAGCAAGAAGGACACTAAACTATGTTCACGGGGAACAGGGAGCAATAGGGAAGTGCCAGGGGAACAGCATACTGGAGGAGACTCACATTTTCCTTGTGAAAAAAGTGTGACTGGAGGACAATTTCAAATGCTTGTGCACAAATGCCAAAGCATGGGAAACAAAAAAGAAGACTAGAAGGTCTGTGCAGCTATGATGTCAGTGGGATAACAGAGATGTGATGGGATATCAGTGTGGCTGAAGTGCTGTGATGGAGGCATGCAGGCTCTTCAGAAAGACTACGAAGGTAAGGAGGAGGAGATGCATTCTAATCTAAGCAGTGATTAAATGTGTGCAGGTTTGTCTTGGAACAGGCAAGAGACTGAGACTTACCCATCAAGACAGTTGATGGGTAAGAATAAGAAGTCAGACTGACATGGTGACATCATGGTAAGCACCTGCTTCAGACTGCCTGATGAAGAAGAGCCAGCAGATGAAGTCTTCTTCACGCAAACAGAGGAAGCCTCCCAATTACAGACAGGCTGTAGTTCCCATGGGGGACCTGAACCACCCTGGTATCTGCTGGAAGTGCAAAATGACAAGACACAAGAAATCGATGAGATTTCTGGAGCATATTGAAGACAACTTTGTGACACAATCAACAGGGTGACAAGGGGAAATGCTCTGCTGGAATTGTTACTGACAATCAAGAACTGGTTGGAAATGCAAAAGTTGATGAAAGCTTTGGCTATAGCAACCATGAGATGGTAGAGTTTAAGATTCTGGGAGAAATGAGCAATATGAACACTAGAATTATAGCCCTGGAGTTTAGAAAGCAAGATTTTGGCCTGTTCAGGAACCTGCTTGGCCGGATTACAGGGAGAATGCCCTGGAGGGCAAAGGGTACCAGGAGAGCTGGTTGGTCTTCAAGGACAGCTGCCTCAAAGCACGAGAATGATCCTTTCCAATATGCAGGAAGTCAAGCAAGCGTAGTAGGAATGAACAGAGAACTCTTGACTGAGCCAAAACACAAAAATTAAATTGCAGATGGCAATGGTGATAGCCTACCTAGGAGGAATATAGAGACACTAGCTAAGTGCAAGTGATGGAATTAAGAAAGCAGAAGCTCAGCTTAAGTTGAAACTAGAAAAGTGATGTGAGGAGCAACAAGAAAAGTTGTTTTGTTTGTTTGGGTTTTTTTTAAAGGTCTATCAGCAGCAAAACAAAGATTAAGGAAACTGTGGGCCCACCGGTCAATGCAGCAGAGGACCTAGTGACAAAGGACATGGAAAAGTTTGAGGTACTCAGTAGCTTCTTTGCCTCAGTCTTCATTGGTAAGGTTTGCCTTCAGGCTTCTCAGGTCCCTGAGTCTAGAGGCAGATTGTGTGCGAGTGAAGCAGTACCCACAACAGAGGAAGATAAAGCTAGAAAACACCTAAGAAAATAGGATACACATGAGTTTCAGATGGTGTGTTCAGGAAGCTGGCCAGTGTCACCACAAGACTACTCTATATCATCTTCAAAAAGTCATGGTGATTGGGAGAGGTTCCTGGTGACTGGTAAGGGCTAATGTCACATCCTTCTTCAAGACCAGCAAGGTGGAGGACCTGGGAAACTACAGGCTAGTCAGTCTAACTTCAGTTCTCAGAAAGATTATAGAGCAAGTCTTCCTGAATTCCTGTCCAGGCACAGGAATGATAAGAAGGTGACTGGCAACAGCCAGTACACATCGGTGTACCAGAGGCAGATCATGCCAAGACCGGCCTGATAGTTTGCTTTGCTGAGTGGCTCAGTAAAGGAAGGAAGAACAGAGGATGTTGTTCACCCTGACTGTAGCAAAGTATTCTTACAGCCAAATAGGTAAAACTTGGACTAGGTAAGTGGACAATAAGGCAGACAGAAAATGGACTGAACCAGAAAATGGACTGAACTGCTGGGCTCAAAGAATTGAGCCATACAAAGTCCAACTGGTGACCAGTTACTTGTGGCCTCCCTTTGGGATCAATGGTTTTTAACATTTTTATCAGGGGGTATAAGATGGAACAGAAGGCACCCCCAGGAAGTTCGTCAATGATACAATGCTGGGGGAAACAGTCAATAACACACTGGACAGCAGAACTCCAGTCAAAGGGACCTTAACAGACCAGAAGAATGGGCTGGCAGACTTCTCAGGAAGTTCAAAAAAAGGCAAGCATGAAATCCTGCACCTGAAACAGAATAACTCCAGCAACAGCTGGGTGCCAACTAGCTAGAAAGCAGCTTTGCAGGATAGGACCCAAAGGCTCTGGTGGACAACAAATTGAACAGGAGTTAACAGTGTGGTCTCAAGGCAAAGAAGGCATACCACGTGCTGGACCATATTAGCAAGAGCATAGCCAGGAGCTTGACAGAAGTGGTTCTTCCCCTGTTTTCAGCACCTATGAGACAACAGGTGGGATACTTGTGTTTAGTCTGGGGCTCTCCTGTACACAAAAGGCACCAACAGACTGGAGCGAGTGCAGCATGTCACCAGAACAGTTAAGGGGCTGAAGTACATGCAATACTTATGAGGAGAGTCTGAGATAACTAGGTTTGTTCAGCCAGAAGTGAAGGCTCATGGGAGGTCTTGTACCTGTTTTCAATCACTTAATAGGAAGGTATGGAGAAGACCAAGCCACATCCTTCTCAGAAGAGTACACTGGTAGGACAAAAGGCAACAGACGCAAGTTGCAAAAAGGGAATTTCTGATGACATTTTAGGAAAAAATATTTACTGTAAGGGTAATTAAACACTGCAACAGGCTGCCCAGAGAGGAGGTGAAGTCTCTATCCTTGGAGATATTAAAAACTTAAGAAAGCCCTGAGTAACCTGATCTAACTTGGCTCTGCTTTGAGAGGTGGCTTGCAGAAAATATCATTCAGAGGTTGCTTCTGACCTGAATTATTCTATGATTCTGCAGTATAACCAAAATGACTAAGCACAGTGATTTCACTAGAGGTATGCAGAAAAATAGGCAAGATTCATTTATTTTAAAATCACATCAGCATAACATAACTATGTCAGAGCACATCGTCTGCAAAGGTTTTGAATCTCTTTAGAAATGAGAAAGGGGTTTAAGGTTTTTTGTAAAACAGAAAGTACTCTCTACATTCATCTTAGAATAGCAGACCTCATAACAAGACAAACAGAATGAATAACTGTACCCGAATTATTTTTATATAGAACCCTACTTTTATTCCCCTTTTTTAGCCATATACAAATAACCCCTTCAGACTAGGCAGCAAGGAGGGTGCCCAGCAAGCTGACCACCCTGGACTTTAGGAGAGCTGACTTTGGCCTCTTGAAAAATCTGCTTAGTATGGTGCCATGGGATGAAGTGCTGGAGGGGAGAGGGGCCTAAGAAAGTTGGTTAATATTCAAGGATCACCTCCTCCAAGCTCAGGAGCGATGCATCCCTACAAAGAAGGCAGCAGGCAGAAAAGCCAGGAGGCCTGCATGGATGAACAAGGAGCTCCTGGACAAGCTCAAAAGTAAAAAGGAATAGGGGGTGGAAACAGGGGTGGGTAGCCTGGGGGGAACACAGAGAAATTGTTTGAGCAGCCAGGGATCAGGTTAGGCAAACCAAAGCCCAGACTGAATTAAATCTGGCCAGGGACATCAAGACAAACAAAAAATCATTCTATGTCAGCGAGAAAAGAAAGACTAGGGAAGATGTGGGCCCTCTCCGGAAGGAAACAGAAGAGCTGGTCACCCGGGACAGACACAAAGTCGAGGTACTCAAAAACTTTTTTGTCTCAGTCTTCACTGGCAAAGACTGCAGCCACACTACCCATAATGCAGAAGGCAAAGGCGAGGACTGGGAAAACGAAGAACTGCCCACTGCAGGTGAAGATCAAGTAGGAGACCACCTGAGGAACCCAAAGGTGCATAAGTCCATGGGACCTGATGAGATACATCTGCGGGTCCTGAGGGAACTGGCAGACGAAGTTGCTAAGCCCCTATCCATCATATCTGAGAAGCTGTGGCAGCCCAGTGAGGTTCCTGCCAACTGGAAAGGGGGAAACATAACCCCCATTTTCAAAAAGGGAAAAAAGGAAGACTCAGGGAACTACACGCCAGTCTCACCTCTGTGCGCGGCAAGACCATGGAGCAGATCCTCCTGGAAACTCTGCTAAGGAACATGGAAAAAAGGAGGTGATTGGTGACAGCCAACATGACTTCACCAAGGACAAGTCACACCTGACAAATTTGGTGGCCTTTTATGAGGGGGTTACAGAAGTAGTGGACAAGGGAAGAGGAGCTGATGTCATCTACCTGAACTTGTGCAAAGTGTTTGACACTGTCCCACACAATATCCTGGTCTCTAAATTGGTGAGACAGATGGACCACTCGGTGAATAAAGAACTGGCTGGACGGTCGCACACAAAGGGTTGTAGTAAACGGCTCAATGTCCAAGTGGAGACCAGTTATGAGTAGTGATCCTCAGGGGTTGGTACTGGGACCTGTGCTGTTCAACATCTTTGTTGGTGACATGGACAGTGGGATCGAGTGCACCCTCAGCAAGTTTGCCAACAACACCAAGCTGCTTGGCGAGGTAGACATGCTGGAGGGGAGGGACCTGGACAGGCTGGAGAGGTGGGCCTGTGCGAATCTCATGAAGTTAAACAAGGCCAAGTGCAAGGTCTGGCACCTGGGTCAGGGCAATCCCGAGCACAATTACAGACTGGGCGGAGAATGGATCAAGAGCAGCCCTGAGGAGACTGACCTGGGGGCGCTGATTGATGAGAAGCTCAATATCAGCCAGCAATGCACGATCACAGCCCAGAAAGCCAACTGCATCCCGGCCTGCCTCAGAAGTGTGGCCAGCAGGTCAAGGGAGGTGATTCTCTACTCTGCCCTGGTGAGACACCACCTGGACTACTGTATCCAGCTCTCAAGCCCCCAGCAAAGGAAAGACATGGACCTGTTGGAGCAGGTCCAGAGAAGGGCCACGAAGATGATCAGAGAGCTGGAGCCCCCCTCCTATGAGGACAAGCTAAGAGAGTTGGGGTTGTTAAGCCTGGAGAAGAGAAGGCTCCAGGGAGACCTTACAGTGGCCTTCCAGTACCTAAGGGAGGCCCTACAGGAGAGCTGGGGAGGGACATTTTACAAGGGCATGTAGTGATAGGACAAGGGGGAATGGCTTTAAAGTGGAAGAGGGTAGATTTAGATTAGGTATTAGGATGAATTTTTTCACTCTGAGGATGGCGAGGCACTGGAACAGGTTGCCCAGAGAAGCTGTGGAAGCTCCATCCCTGGAGGTGTTCAAGGCCAGGCTGGATGGGGCTTTGAGCAACCTGGTCTAGTGGGACCCTATGGCATGGGGGTAGGAACTAGATGATCTTCAAGATCCCTTCCAACCTAAACCATTCTATGATTATCAATTCACTCCAAAATACGTTTTATTTAAATATTTCTAAAAGTAAGAAAATAGGAACTTTCAGATGGTATTAGAAAATTGCCCAGTCAGAACAGAATACAGGGTCAATAATACATATATTAAAGAAGGTGTAGAATGCCCCATGGAGGTTGAATATGGAAAGACCCTCCATTAGGAAGGATTCTGCCCATCCTTATTAATTGTTACCTTATTTATGCCCCAAAAGCGGGTATTTTTACTTATTTTTATATTATGGATTTGTATTTTATTTATTGTATATGAAATACAGCTAGGGATGTTTTTTATATTCACGTTCACATATTAAAAAAAAAACAAGAAAGATGTTAAGGCTGCAGGTCAAGAACAAAAAAAATACACATAAAATGCCTCAGTTTAAACAGCCTGTGCATTATGAATATCAATACCTTTATGCATATATATACACATCAACAATCTCCAGGTAAATTTTCATAAGCTGTTCTACAAAACCCTGCCTCCTTCAGTGACAGTGTGAATGGTGCTGCCTAAACATAAATCCATTCAGTATTTTTTTTATTGCTGTTGCACACAACTTACTCCTATTCATTATTTTCTCCATACTTGTCTGCAGTGACCACAGACACATTAATTTCCTCATATGTATTTTTCGAGGATATCCCACTATAATATCATAGCCCATGAATTATCTTAACACTTCATCTCACAGTAGTGCCATATCATTACACTCAGTTTACACTGGCAATTAATACACCAAGATTCCCCTGTGGTCTCAATTTCTAAGTGACAACTTTGACACTTCTAAGGGCTTCTGTGTTTTTAAAGTCCTTATCATTTCAAAGCACAGAGTTAAAAACAAAATTGAGTTTCCTTTAATGTTAGTTTAATGTGGGAGCATCAGCACTTTTGCAAGTCAGACCTCAAGAGTCTCGAGATGAGTAATCTGCAAATGAGAAGCAAACGTTGGTCTCATGTAAAAATCCTGGTTTGTATAAATAGCATCATGTTTGAACACTGTGAAAAGGGTAGAGAAAAAAATTAGTTCTCCCAAGGCACCATTCAAAAACCTTAAGTGAAACACTATCCTTCTCTTCCTGTTATGCTCACTTCCGTTCACCTTGAACTTCTCTACTTTTGAAACAAATACAACACAGGTCCTATAGCAACAACCTCTATATCAATAAAAAAGTCTGAATGTAGTCCACTCTGCACTAAATAAGGGAAGCAACCTGTAAGAGTCTCTTTTTTTTTAATCCTGTGTTTATATACCTTTTTTCTACACTCCTACCAATTACAGACAGTGTTGTGATGAAGCTGCACACAATGATTTTTCTTTCTGCTAAGAGGAAGACATTAAATCAATTTTACTTATTAACAATTGGGACTATCCTACTGATACTGCTTATCATTTTATTTTTGTAAACTTGCCCTTGAATCTCAATGGTTTTGAAAAATCTGAAAAAGTTTGACACCTGCAGATTGCATCCCACCGCTACCCACTTCTCTTCCTAATAAATAAAAATACCACGACGTAAATGCTTTAAGTATTCTTCTGACAAATCTTTTTGCCCTTTTGAAAATAATCTAATTGTCACTAGTTGCTTCAGTTAAGTTGCTTCAATTGCATTACTCTAAAAATCATATTCACAAGTAACAGCCATTAAAATAAAAAACACAATAGTATTTACTCACCGAGTGTAGTAAGTCACTGCTTCCACATAATCGCCAATGGCAAAGGCTTCATTGCCCTTTTCTTTTTCACGAGTAGCAATAAAAATCTTCTCCTTCTTTGTCATTCCTAGAAAAAAGTATTTATACATAACAACAATTAACAGCTTGCACTGATGCAATCAAAACACTGTCAGCTAAAACACTTTGAATATCATTATCTGTATATTATTTTTTAAAAGAACATGGCTTACTAAAAGATAAATTTGTATTTTATTTTCTATAATAAAAACCTAAATTATTCTGATAGGCATACAATTCAGAATGCAAGATGAAAGTGGCTGGCTAACTTCTACCATTGCTTTATAATTGCACAAGTATGCTTTACTTCTTTACCTAGCACACTCAACCTAAACAAAACATAAATGTTTAACTGATTATTAACACCAAGACCAGATTTTTTTTCAAATATGGCTTCAGGCTCAGTTGACCTCCTAAGAACTTTTACCATCTCTAGGAGCTGAAAAATAGATAAAGACACTTTTAAGTCTATAATACGCTGTTTCAATTTGTATTCACGCTTTACAACACAGTATTACAATTAAAGAAAAATTATATGTTTCTAAGACATTACCAGTGGTGTCTATTTTATTTTCAATTATAGGTAGACTTGGCCTACTAAAGAATCTTGCTTTTGAGTTATTTTCTTCACAGCCTTCATCAATTTTAGAACACTCCTTTTCCACATCGAACCTTAAATTAATAAAAAAAAAAACAAATTCAACAATGCTGCATAGCAAGACTCCTCTAATAGAAAGGCATACTACATCTCCATTAAAAAAAACAAAGGAAAAGAGAGATAAAGGCTGTGTTCAATTATCCATTACTAGTTAGGAAAAAGATGTTTAGTCTTATCTGCTTTCCTTGTGTTGTGGGGTTTTTTTGTCTCCCCCCTGCTTATGCATTACCTCCACTCTTCCTTTTCCCTTCTGGTTAAAACCAAACAAATCAAACGAAGAAAATGTCTGTCTCACCTCCTCGCCATCCTCCCCAAAGAGACAGATAAAATTTAAGAAAGTATCATCAGGCTCAATCCCAGCCCTACTAAACATCTCTATTAACCTTTGCCAAAACATCTAAGAAACAGCTTCAAAGCAATTAATGCTGTAAACATAAGAGTGATTTCAGAATAGTCTCAGACACTTCCAAGGCTACTGTGAAGCACTTTTTGGAAGCAGTGTTTAGGAACTTATATCAAATAAATATTGCTGCCATATTCCCATAAAACAAATACAGTAATAACCAATTTCTACACTATCTAGAAACACTACACTCACTGGTTTTCTGTCTAGGACTTAATGAAAAATAGCCTTTGCTTTCCACAATAATCTTGACAATATGAATAATTTCTATCTGAACTAAAGACACAATTTTCAAAATTTATCCAATTCAAAACATTTTCAGGTAAGAATAATTGCTCTCCATTTTGATTCTGACCTTTTGCTAGCTTAGCTTTACCTTTTCATTATAAATTAACCACATTTCAAAGTGTTTTTAAAATATGAAGTGAAACATTTCATTCAGAAATTTCCTAAACAATTACTTGAAAGTTTTGAAGTTATCCTCGAAATGTTTTGAAAACATGATGTGCTGCAAACTGGAAAGTTTTGCTCAAACAACTTCTGTTTCAGTATACTCCTATGATCCAAAATAAATACACTATATGAGAAAATTCACAAACTGTAGTATTATTGGCATACTAAAGCACTTAAAGATTGGCAATTTTGTTTACAATTTTATGTACTCAAACGATTACATTAAATGATACAGAGGAAAGTGGAATGAAAGAATAAATTATTGCAGAGGTTATTTTGATAACCTATTTTGTTTGTTCATATTTGAGCAGGAAGACCCCAATTTCTGAAACATACATGCATGAAAATAACTGATATGCACAACTGTTTGTAAGAACAGTGTCTTATGCAGGCAGGGGTTATGTAGAGGTTTTGGGGTAGAGTGAGCCATTAAGAGTTTCAACACCCAAACCCCACAGTCTCTAGATTTAGCTCCCCATCCACTGCACTGGAAATTTGTGCCTCCTCACTCTGATTCTACAGCATCATATTCCGTATCTCAGGAGCCAGAGTGAAGCTGCTACCATGCAAAACAGAGCAGTGCATTTCCCCCTCCATGTTCAACAATTTGGGGGCACCCATGTGTCACATAATTTGGGAAGGTAATATTGCCACTGTTAAGTGATGCAGACAGCGTCTTTGTATAAGGGCTCCGTCCACTCTAGAAATAGTCAGTTACTGTCTAAACCTCTGATTATGTGTAACTGAATCTGAGCAAACTGATGCACCTGCCTCAAGCTCATTCTTTGAGGTCCATGGGGCTCAGTGCAGGAATAAGGATTCATCAGTTCTGATTTTAATTTAGAATTGTGGCTTTAGATACAGAGAAGATCAAATTTATAAGCCCATGTTAAATAACCCTAGAAGTGCTTTCAAAATGATAAATTAAGCTAATTGTAATTCCTTGGTTTTACATACCTCCATAGATTTTATATCCTAGATACTGAAAGGAAAAAGAAATCTGAAACAAAATCACTTATTTGTATTTTCTGTTGACTTGCTCTATTTCATGCAGCTTGTACAAAACTACAGACTAATTTGTTCTCAGATATCAGCACAATAGCATAATTTGCATTTTAACAGAACATTTACTATGAAAAACCTAAGTTTCACCAACATGTTATAATTCCCTGAAATGTTGACCTTAATACTATGTTTCTGGAAAATACTTTAAAAAAACAACCACCTTGTTGCATTATTAAGCAAATAAATTAAGATTTAATAAAAACTTAAATATAAAGGATTTGACATACTTGTCCCATTCACTGTAATCCCGTGGTATGTTTTTCTTTCTTTCTTTGTTTTGTAATTTTTTGTTCTGAAAGAGAAACAGCCAGCCTGTAAGACAATTTTTTAAAGTGGAAATTCACAGCTTTTTGTTTTGTTTTGTTTCTGTAATACATATACCTGTACCTAGTAACTAACACTATCCATGACTAATCTCAGCATAGTCTTGAAAACTTAATTTGTCTTGCTTTAAAGAAAATCTTCATGTATTTTACATATCATTGTAATCTGAAGGGCTCACACTTTCTCTCCATTGCCCTATTACATGTCACAGAGGCACTGAATAAAACTTTTAGATAGGAGGCTGCTCTTCCTAATTGGTATCTTGTGCTGCCATCTTCCAAACCATCCTTTCAACACCACAAGGGAGAACTCAGTCTTGGGAACACCCAGCCTTGTGATGTGTTTGAGACTGAATCAGTAACCTCATTTTAGGCTTGCCATTCCCAAGAGAATGCAATGCACAGATTTTTATAGTCCCTGGAACCCACACAACAAATGTACAAATGCTTGACTTCAAAATAGTGTCTGGACTTATTTTGACTATTTCACGCTCCACTCAAGTTAATTCCCAAGATGATTTACACTCATTCTAGTTTTTAGACAAGCTCTATCATTGAGGTTTGCTTTACTTAAAATCTGTCCTTAGGATCTTCCTGCAACAATCAGTCCCAATAACAGATTTGACTGACTCATTTCACAACCCATCTCCTACACTGATGGAACCTATTTCCATAGCTGGCACCTTTGGCATGTCTTCTACCTCCGTCATGAGACTATATTTCTGATATGTCCCTCCCTGCTTGTTGACTTCAACAATACTTAATAGCAAGGTGTGGTTCCAAACAGGTATTCCACAGTAGAACAGCCAGTTCAAAATATTCACATCTATACTCGGCCCTGGCCATTCAGCCCTCCACTTACCTTGCAATCCATCATTCACTTAGACCAACATAATTGTTTGCAAAGCTGCAGATTTACAATTATTTGGGTTCAAATAATTGGATAGAGATTACAGTACAATCCCTAAGTATCTGTAACAGGTCAACTGAGTATGTGATAAACTGGACCAAAGAAAGCAGCAGCAACTTCTTAAACTAGCTTTACCAGTGGTGACACTGTAAGGAGGAAATACTTCTGCAGTTGGATGTAAACATCTCAATTTATATAATGCAAATGTGACCCTTCCTGTAAACACTTCTAACTATCTATAATGTTAGGTTACACGAAATTTTATGGTATATAACTTCAGAATTACTCTTAATGTTCCCAGTCTTTCAAGAAGCTAGACAAAATGACAAATACATTTAGTGAACCGCGCATGTTTGGAGGAGGTAACTCCTAAACATGGCTTCCTGAAACGTGAGTTATCATGATGTACGCATCCTAGTGTATATTACAAACTTAGTAATGTAATAAATATGTTTTGAAAAAAAGTTTTGATAAGTCCTTAACTAAAATGAGCACAAAAATAGTGAAACTCTCAGAAGAAAACTCCTAAGGTATTTATACTAATGCAACTTTCATTTAGGGAGAGAACTACGGCACGTCCTTTTAAGGAACAAGGCAGAAGTGTTGACTCAGAAATGCTCAATTTTTAAAATTCTAGGTCTCATATTCTTGGGAGCATTGTAACCAAGTTGCAGCTCCAGCAGAATCAGGAATTTCTCAATCGGTAATTATTTCAGAGCATCTAATCCAAGAGGCTTTAATGAAAAATATACATTTGCATACTGTGGAACTAAAAAAGAAGAATAAAAATCTCTGCCCTTGCCATTTTTCTTGCCAGAACTCACAACACATGGATCCCACAGGGTTTGAAGCCAAGTGAAAGATTTCTGGACCAAAGATCAAAGCACGTACTGGCTTCAGTTCAAGTGACACAGAATTTTGGCCTTGGTTCTCCTCTGGGCCCTGTGTGATGGCCTAAGATTACTATTCTGTGTCAAATAACCAGTATTCTTTTTTAGTTCAGAGTATCCAAAATAATATGAAGGCTATAAAGATACCATCACAGTGGATTTTTATCACAAAAAACTTGGAATGTGTGTTGCATGCCCTGGACTGTAGCATGAGGAGGTATCTGAGGACAGAAATCTTTCTTGAATAGTATTAGGAAACTGGCAAAGGAACCTAAGTCTGCTAAAATCCCATCAATACAGTCTTTTGGAAGTGAGTATCTTTAAAACTGTGCTTTAGTTCTGTCCTGGAAAAAGTGAGGCAGCAAAAATAATAATTAAGCAGTGGGGACAGTTAACAGAAAAATTCAAGCTGTCTCTCCAGTCCTCTTTTATTTTGCAGTATAGATGTAACCTCAAAGTCCTGAGCAGTGTGAAAGAAAAACAAGGGTGTAAGACAGAAACTTCCGTATTGTGTTAAAGAGGGAAACGTTGCATAAAGTTCACTCTTTTTCTATTCATTTTTGTAAAATATTCCCCATGACTTCGCACCAATAAAAAGAAAACACCATATAGAGTTATAAGCTATTAGTAATGAATTGAAACTGCCTACATTTAGAAAATCTGTTTACAGACACAACAAGATGCTTCCATTTACCAAACTTGTACCCATTGGTGCAATCCACTGTTTCAGGGTCAAGAAGGATTTCCAGAATCGGCTTCACTGAAGATACTGAACTTTGCATCAGATCAGATGAACAGCCTCCGGTCAAATAACAACATAAAAATATGGAAGGGTTTGTAGATTTCTTTCTAACAGAGGAGAAATTTATCATGCCAATTTTATACTTGATACCACATTACAAAATGATGTGATGCCAGTGTAAAAAAGTAATTACAGTCCTAACCGATTAGCAAATTATATTTAAAAATTATAAGGTTACACATAGCTTTATCAGCCAGGAAGAAAAGAAATTAAAAGTGATTAAGTATATTAATCGATCTTTCTGACATTTCATATTACAGGTATAAATTTAGTGTATACTGTAGAAACAACTGCTTTTTATTCAGTAGTGATCCAGTAGTGGTATAGCTGCACTGCTACATTAAAAGATTGAACTCTAAAACTCAATTAGGCCACCTCTTCTTTTCCATGGCAGGTTACAATTACTTGTCTGCTTGGACAAAAGTAATGGAAATAACACACCACAGATAAGGCATAAAAGCTGTATCTAGGTTTCCTGGGTAATAATGCTAACACCTAAACCTTGTATGGAGAGCAAAAGTGATAAAAACTTGACCTGAAGGCTGTTGCATGGTTTAAAGTAGGAGAAAAAAATCTGAATAAATATTTTGTCTTTGAATGAAGAATACATCCTCTTTAATAAAACTGTACATCCTAGATTTCAAGCCACTTTACACTTATATTCTGATCTGGATTCACATGATATTTTATTTACCATTATCTGTTCTAGGAAACAGTTATACGGGACATAAGATTAAAGCTACAGTGACACTTCATCTCAGAAAAATAGGATAGTCAAGAGGAACATAACATTGCAAAATGTGAAAGAGGACAGATTAATGAAAAAAAAAAAAAAACGAAAAACAAACCAGACGAAACACACATCTTAGTCTCAATACTAACCACTTATAAAGCATTACACTGGAATTCCCAGCCTTTTTGTATACCACATAACGGAGAGTGCCTAGTTATCCCAAATGTCTTGGTCTGATGTCTAAGTACCAGCTGACAATAAGAAGTAGTTTCTGACAACACAGGAACACAAATCAGGCATTTACTAATACATAATTATTCCAACAAAATTTGTCAAATTAGCAATAAGAAATATCACATGACGTTTAATGATCCTTTCGTAACATTTCTGACTTCCAAACTTCCAAAAGAAAAATCCTTCAGTGATTTTAACAGTGTCCCACAATTCCAAAGAAAATAGTGGGAATCAGACTGAAGCCATCCATGATAACATCTGACAATGCAAAAAAATCCCATCCTACACCTATTTTTCTGCCAATCCCTCCAAAGGCACTGCATTCAGTCTTAGTAAGAAAAGCTGGTCACAGACAAAACAGATTTCAGACAAATGAATAAATGCAAAAAAAAAAAGTCAGAAAACGGATATCTAGGAAAAAATGTAAATGTTTTTTCTGTAGTTATGAAGATGCGTTGAGTATGCTTTATGGCTAAATTAGGCAGTATGCTTTATGGCTAAAGCTGGAACACAAACTCAAGGTATAAAATAAGGGGAATCAAAGGCTACATATACACCACTGCAACCCAATATAAAAGTCGCTATAGAGTGAAATGGTGCAGAGGGTCCAACATCCACACTGTATGTGTTTCAGGATATTTATTTTGGACTAGCTCCTGTCTGGTCTCGTGGAACAAAAGCCTACTGGCAGCTGGAGAAAATCTCCTGGCATAATTTCATCCAAAAGGAACCTAGTTCATATGCTTAAACACCACTTGGAAATCTGAATCAAAGAACATAAAAGGGTGTCTAAGGAGATTTGCTCCAGAAGTGAAACCTTGATCAGAATTAAAACATTATTACAAGACACATGTTAGTACTAAGAAGGCACTTTTGTTTAAGCATTGGTCTCTTGCAAAGGAACTTAAAGGTCTTTATTTTCTGATTAACAAAATAAATGTAGTAAGAAAGGCTCAATGACTAGAAGTCTGTACATATAAAATTTCCCAATTTTAGAAAGACATTTAATTAACATATATTAGAAAACTGGACATACCTGATTAGCAGGAAGACAGCTGCTGGAACAACGAATAGGAGGCAAGTTATCTTGTCTTTCATGCAGTGTGTCTGTTCTCAGGAACTGTGTTTTCTTATCATCTTCATTCATTTCTGCCACCCAGCTCTGAAAATAAACAAATAATATATCTGCACCTTAACGCAATTGAGCGGATATACTTCATAGTCTACAACGACCGTAACAGCTATCCTTATAATGCTCTGCTTTTAGTGGGAAAAAGCAATTAAGACGAAAAGCAATTGTGATTTTTTTGAATAAAACGTAATCTACAAAAAAAAATGTAGAATTAAAATGGGCATTAAAGATTCAGTGACATTAATTCAAGAAAATAATTAAAAAAACCCAACATAATCCTTTGATAATTTATTTAATCAAATAATTAATTCTACTTAGGCACAAGAAGACGAAGATTGATACATCAAAGTGATTATATTATACATCAGAGTTACACCATACCATCAGTTCATCATTAATTGTTTCCCATTCTTCTGCTGTGAAATCAGAAGCTGTGGCTGCAGGCTTATCTTTTCTCAGCGCTCTGCTCCTTGGATCTAAATGCTCGATACGCTTTTCACAAAACAATGTAAGTTCAGGATAACATCCCTCTTCACCAGACCTTCAAAATGCAAAGATATAAAGGTTACAAGAAAGAACTAAACTGCACCGCGTCCTCCATATTTCTCTACATGTGTAGCCTCTGTGTAGTCACCACAGAGGACTATTTTCCTGTTACAACTGAATTTTATTATTATTTAGTCATTATATAGTAAATTACAGTGAGTTAACCTTCAACCACTTTCCCATGGACACACATACACAGTTCAAAATTATAATCACAGTGCTCATAAAAAAATGCTCGTGTCATTTTCAGCAAAAGTTACACAGGGATGGCATATGAAATTAGCACAGTCAGGCAAAATGGCTTGAAGACAGAACCAAAATCCAGCAGTGGCATTTGAGAAAAACCTGGCATTGAGTTACTCAAACTTTTGGATGGTTAAAACAGGACTTGGATTTCTAGTGTTATCATTTGGACACTTTTAACATGGTTACTTTAACTTTGTATTTTAATTTTTAAATTACAATGTCACAAAGAGATTCAAGACAAATAAGAGTATTTAGGTACAGGTTCCTTTGATTTTTACAGAACAGGAATATAATTAGTAATGAACTTAAGAAAATGTAATGTTTACCTTAATACCCTGAGAATCTTTTCCAGGTGTTTAACATCTGCGCATTTTTCAATGAACTTGTAGTCCAGATGACCAATAGGTATTTGATATGTTTTAGTGGTTCCTTGGTCCAGAAAAAATGGTACTGACTCATCACCCATAACTAAATATTAAAAGAAAAAAAGTAGTGATTCTATAGGCACTTAGTTATATTTTGAAGCAATGCTAATTTAAGGAATAAGCTTGCTCATGCTCCGAAGTACTACTCTGTTATGCAAGCAGACCTACTGCCACAAAAAAAAGGCACAAGAGGAAGAAGACTGATACACCAAAGTGATTATATTACTGACCATTATAAATTGGAGTTACACTGTACCATCAGCTCACCATTGTTTCCCATTCTTCAGCTGTGAAATCAGAAGCTGTGGCTGCACACACAAAGTGTTCTTCAGAGGTTTACTGACAGAAGTATGATTATATATGATATGTTTTGTACAAAGAATATGTACAACTCTACTACTTCCGCAAAGCAGAACAAGTCAGAAAGACTGCTTGAAGAAAAAATTGCGAATTTTTGCCTACCACATTCTCTGTTTTCTTTACACACAGTATATTAAACATGTGTGGTGGGGATGAAGACTGTGAAGGACACACTACTTTTTTCAGAGGGAAGATGTTAACCAACTCGGTGTATATAATGGAATGAAAATCTTTGCTTTCTCTATGGCCAAAATAAATCCCGTTTGTCACAGAATCACAGAATAGTCAGGGTTGGAAGGGACCTCTGGAGATCATCTAGTCCAACCCCCCCGCCAGAGCAGGGTCACCTACAACAGGTTGCACAGGACAGCGTCCAGGCGGGTTTTGAATGTCTCCAGAGTGGGAGACTCCACAACCTCTCTGGGCAGCCTGTGCCAGTGCTCCACCACCCTCAAAGGAAAGAAGTTCCTCCTCATGTTAAGATGGAACTTCCTATGTTCAAGCTTGTGCCCATTACCCCTCGTCCTATCAATGGGCACCACTGAAAAAAGACTGCTCCCATCCCCCTGGCATCCTCCCTTCAAGTATTTGAAAGCATTAACAAGATCCCCCCTCAATCTTCTTTTCTCCAGACTAAAGAGACCCAAATCCCTCAGCCTCTCCTCATATGAAAGATGTTCCAATCCCCTAATCATCTTTGTAGCCCTTTGCTGGACCCTCTCCAGCAGATCCCTGTCCTTCTTGAACTGGGGAGCCCAGAACTGGACGCAGTATTCCAGATGCGGCCTCACCAGGGCAGAGTAGAGGGGGAGGATGACCTCCCTCGACCTGCTGGCCACACTCCTTTTGATGCACCCCAGGATGCCATTGGCCCTCTTGGCCGCCAGGGCACATTGCTGGCTCATGGTCATCCTGTTGTCCACCAGGACTCCCAGGTCCCTTTCCACAGAGCTGCTCTCCAGGAGGTCGGCCCCCAACCTGTACTGATGCATGGGGTTATTCCTCCCCAGATGCAGTACCCTACATTTACCCTTGTTGAATTTCATTAAGTTCCTCTCTGCCCAACTCTCCAGCCTATCCAGGTCACGCTGTAAGGCAGCACAGCCTTCTGGCGTATCAGCCACTCCTCCCAGTTTAGTGTCATCAGCAAACTTGCTGATGGTACACTCTATCCCTTCGTCCAGATCATCGATGAATATATTGAACAGGACTGGACCCAGTACTGACCCTTGAGGGACACCACTTGTTACTGACCTCCAACTAGACTCTGCACCACTAACCACAACCCTCTGAGCTCTATCTGTTAGCCAGTTCTCAATCCACCCCACTGTCCATTCATCTAGCCCACACTTCCTAAGCTTGCCAGTGAGGATGATGTGGGAGACAGTGTCGAAAGCCTTGCCAAAGCCAAGGTAGACAACATCCACTGCCCTCCCCTCATCCACCCATCTAGTGACCTCATCATAGAATGCTATCAGATTAGTCAGACACGACTTCCCCTTAGTGAATCCATGTTGACTACTTCTGATAACCTTCTTTTCATCCAGGTGCTTCCTCACTAACTGCGTTTTCTGAGCCTCTGACTATTTTACTGTACTAATCTGAATCTTTTCCAGTAAGTCTGTAACTGATGAACCGAGGTGTTCAAATTGGACACTTCCTGTCTCCCTGTAACTTTGATCTGACTATCTGCATCTTCTTCTATTTTGATTCTAAGCTCTAAGGAGCAGAAAATCATCTTTTTTTCTCCCCATGTTACATAGTGGTTAAATGGATTGGTTATTTTCAGCAAGTACGATAAGGGCAACTAGCTAGTATACGACAACAACTACGTATGGATATAAACCAAATTAAAATAATTGTGTTCTAGGTCTAGCATAATTACAGATATTAATTTGTAGTTGCACAAAAATGTTTTTACAATACAGTATCACTTAAATAATAACTGGTCATAACTGAGTGTTGCATAAAGACAGAATTCTGCCCCCAAAAATTAGAGTTTCAGTACAGGAAAAGAAACAATGTGCCTGGAGAGACAGACAAATTACTGGACAGGAGTAAAACGCAAGAGAGGCACTCATCGCAAAACTGCAACATTTTCTCCCCTTTCAGTACTTCCATAAATGTTAGGAATGGGGAATAAAAATACCGGTTTCCTCGAGCGCCCAGAGTAGCTCTCGGCAATGCGGTAACGAGGAGACCCCGCTCGCACCGGGGCACCGCACCGCCACAGCCCAACGCCCCGCGCTCCGCTCCTCCGGCCGCCTGCGGGCAGCTCCCCGAAGCCGAAGCGCCACGTACTGCTTCGCGGTCGCTGAAAATACAACTTCCCCCCCCCC
>VZSZ01002942.1:233350-243464 GCA_013398815.1 Ibidorhyncha struthersii | reverse complement strand
GGGGGGGGGCGGGGGGGGACTGACCTGCAGTGCCGACTCGCTGCGTCCCTGAGCCCGCTGGACACTCTGAGCCCGCCGGACACCCCGAGCCCGCCGGACACCCGTCCTAGCCCCGGGGCTGGGATTTGCATTTAAAGGGAAAGGGAACTTCCTCCGGCCTGTCCCCAGGGCGGTGGCACTGCCGGACACTGGACACCAGCTGCTCGAGCGGTGTGCAGGATGGCCGGGCCTGGCCCTGACCGCAGCACCGGCAATCAGCTTCGTGCGGGCATGAGGAGGGGGCAGGATCCAGCCCGGGGTCCCCCCCTGCCACCCCCTCCAGGCTTACCCCGCATCCCCCTGGAGTCACCGCACTCGCGTGACCACCGGATCTGTCTCTGCAGTAACGAGCCTCCAGCCCTCCCACAGGGAGGACAGGTCTCGTCCCCACAGCGTACGCAGAACTGAACACGGCTTCTTATTTAAATCCTTGCAGGACTTCAAGCCAATCTTAGACAATTTTGGACACCTGGGACTGGCCAGTCAGGGGTTCCACCAGTGCCTGAACCCGCAGGGCAGGAGGGGTCTGAGGCAGCACATGGCCAAAGGAATGAGAAACAACAGAGGCAGCAGCAGCGATGTTGGGCATTTTCTGTTGGATATGAAGATACCTATAACAGCCCCGCACAGGTTATCTGTACCGTAACAGGGAAAAGAAAAACAAAAAAAAGAGCGGTTGGTGACTTTCTAAGAGGTTTTTATTTTACTGCAAGGAGAGAATTCCAGAGCCCAGCTGCAGCCCTCGCTCAAGCCGGCCGCTGGGAACTGGGGGCTCCCGCCAGGCCAGAGCTACATTCACTTCCTCGGGGACTGCCACTGGAGGCAAACGGGTCCCTGCGCGGGAGGGAGTACCGCTGAGGGCGAGGGGCCGCAAGACAAAGCCACACTCAGCTTTGAGGAACACATTGCAGTGGATGTTCAAGACTGTGGCTCTGCGGAGACTCGTTAGACCCCGCCTTTGCTGCAGACAGCCACCTTCGTTACACCTGAACTCACTGGAGTCCCCATGGAGGGAGGGGGACGCGGAGGCAGGTCCCACAGGCAGTGAGGCAGATCCTTCGCGAGGGCACCATACAATGGCGGAGAGAAGACGCAAGAGCAGCTGTGTTGCCAGAAAAGAAACCAAAGCTGTTGCGCTGGACACATCTGCTGCGAGGAACGGCTCCGGCCAGCTCGCTTCAGCTTCAAGCAAAAGGAAGGCAATGCTGAAAATAAAGTCTGTCATGAAGAGAAGCTGCAGCGAGGAGATTTCCAAGCAAGTAAAGGTCTCCCAAAGAATAGCGAACAGAGAGCGTCTTGAGAAACTAAGGAGAAATCCCCCAAGCCCCGTGCCAGCAGGCCCCGTTCTGTCCATAAACACCCTCCCAGCACAACAGTGTCCTTCAGGTGAGCGCTTCACCCTGTGGGCAGCAGCCGCAGGGACCCCCGCAGGCACAGCGGCACTTGGGAGATGCTCTTCTGAGAAAGCAGAGGGAAAGGAGAAAAGAAGGGCTGTGACAGCACCAGCACGGTCCGATGGGAGGGCCCGTGAGGGTTGGAGGGGACCAGCCGACAGCACGGTCCTTGCGCTGGTCCCGGTGATTGGGCTCAAGCAGCAGGTCGTGGAGCAGATGCAGGTTTTACCCTCCTGGAGTCCCAGCTCCGTGGACAACTCCAAGACCACCCGCTCGGCACCGAGGGATGGGCTGGGGAGGTCCTGACGTGGGGACAGAGGGGCTCAGCGGAACCTGTCCCCTTGCACAACTGATCACACGCGCTTGTGCAAAACACTCAGGAATTAGACCTTTGGATTAACTGTTTAATACACTTGTGCACATGTGCGTTTAGCAAAGAGGCAACTGTGAATCATAAGGCTACTGAGACATTGGCAGGTTCTGGGAAGAGCAAAGGCCCCGCGGGAGGACTGGGTGAACTGGGCACCCCCCATTTCTCAGCTTCTTTTTGTCCCTGTTCAATACACAAAACACCCACACAGAGGAGCAGTTTTTCACCCTTGCACACGAGAGAGCTGCCAGCCAGGGCACCAGGAAACAAGAGCAAGCCCGGGAGCTCTGTCCTGCCTGACGCAGAGGAGGGAGGGAGAATCCAGCGCTGGGAAACACTTCGGTTCTCCCCTGCTCAGCCTCGTTTGCTTTCACTCGATGCAACAGTCACTGTGAAGGTGGAGGCGGCGATGCACCCAGCCGTCCCAGCGCCGCGTGCCGGGCCAGATCCACGCACCCGCTTTCCTGAGCTGCGCTAGATTTTCGGGGAGTCACAGCCTGCCAATGACAAGGTCTTCTAGTGAAAGGGATGATCAATTGAGTCTCCATATATTAGTTATTCACGCACACGCAGGGAGGTGGGTCATTCTAGTTTTCGTGTATATCCATATATAAAGTGTACGTTGCCCTGCACATATCATATATATCATATATATATATATAAAAATTTTAAAAACCCTCCAAAAACCTAAACTAGGAAATCTCAAATCCGCAGGAGGGCTGTCCTCTCACGCCTGTCCAAGGACCAGGAGAGGGGCATCAGCTTGAGTCTACGGAAACATTCACGGTACCCTCCCTCGCCCTCCCTCTGCCTACCGCACACGGGCTCAGTCGGAGCCCTGAGTGCCTTCTTCAGTCCCACTCTGCCCCAAGGCTCCTATGCTCAGTTCTCCCAGGCTCTCCGCAGGATCCGTGCTGTGCATCGGCTTTCCTGAGTGAAGGCAATCCTCAGCCAGGCGCTGCTCTGCTGGAACACCTCCCGCCGCCGCCTCGGAGCCGCCCCGAGATGGGTCCTTCAAAGGCTCCAACAGGTCCGTGTCTGCCCGGGGCGCGTGGGCACACAGGTCCTGCACCTTCTTATTGAGGTCGTTGCGTTCTGTTTGCAGGGCTCGGCAGAGTTTCTCCAAGCGCTGGATTTTCACCTGAAGCCCTTCTAACTCTTTGTCCCGAAGGGTTTTCTGCAAACAGAGAGGCAGTTCAGACTCTACCATGCTGGGGACGGAGAGGCAGAAAGGGAGAGAGACAAAACCTCAAAGGGAAGCTCAAGGGGAAAATACTTGTAGCCAAGCAAACATTTGGCATTCAAAGGACCCAATGTTATCGTCGCTGCTTCCTTCTTCCTTTGCCCCCACAGAGGCCAAGTGCCGCTGAGACTATCTGACTTCTTCCACACACCTCTGCACTAATTAATCATCATTTCTGCCACGTGACAGAGGGCTCCTACCGCCACGTACAGGGAAGGAAATCAAGCTGAAGGGAAAAACACAACCCCCCACCCAGGCTGCCTGCAGTAAGACAGGAGCTGTCCTTCGATCCCTCAGCTCCAGCCCAAGGCCGCACAGGGCAGCGCCAGCTGCCTGCCTCCGCACAGAAGGACAGCCAGAGCCCCCTCACCTCTTCAGCCATTTCCAAGAGAGCCTTGTTGCTGCTCTCCCAGCGAGAGCGGTACATAGTGGTCTCTTTCTCCAGCTTCTTGATTTTCTTAGTCATCTACAGAATCACAGTGACAAAAAGGGAACAAATGAGCCACAGGCAGAGCGCTGCAGTCAATTACATCTCGTGTCCTCAGATGGGCACCCACTTTCCCAGTGCAGACAGAGAGGTTCTGCTGTCCTGGGAAACATCTCCCTGTGCCGCTGCAGTCAGCTTCACCAGAGGAAAAACCGAGCAGGTAACAACAAACCAGGGGACTGGGGTGGTGCTGCTTGTTCTGACACAAGTGGGACACAGAAGTCACTGTGCAAGGACAGTATCAATCTTCTAGGGAGCAGCCAGCTCATGGCTGATTTTAATACCACCAAAACTAAACAAAACTACAGAGCTGTGGCTTTTCCAGCTCACAGAAGCATCGAAGGGAAACAGCCAGGCAGTGCCTCCAAGCCCGCACAAGCGCTGCTGGGCAGCAAAAGTGTTACCCACCTTCTCCATCTCCTGTTTAAATGTCGTGAACACTTCACTGCTTTTGGAAAGGGTGTTCTGGAATTCTTCAAACTTCTCTGTGTAGAGAGCCAGCTGCGGGGACAGACAAGGTTACAGCTCCTCACCGCTCACCACAGCACCTCCTGACAGCCTTCCCCTGGAGAGGGGAGAGGTCAGCCAAGAACTGAGCTAGTTATCTTGTGACTGGACTTTATGACAAACAAACTGGCAGCAGGGAGCTGCTCTGCCAGCATTAGGTACCAGGGAACGTGGAAAAACCCTTTGTTAGGAAACATCCTCAGAGACTGATGTGTTCCGCAAACATCTCCTGGCCTTGGCAGGAGGCACTTGCTGGGTCTGATTCAGCAAGGTATGATCACACGATTGCTCCCAGCACTGGAAAATGCGCTGGTGAAAACCAAGGCCCCTTTCTCCCAGCGGGCAGAATTGCTGAAGGAAGTCTCAGCTCACACTGTGCTGACACAGGCTCACCAGTACCAAACCCAGCAGCCATCCTGCCCCTCTGTTTTCCAGATTAAGGAACTCTAGGTTGTTTCCCGCTGAGGAACGACGGAGAACCAAACCAAATAACCAGACTGAGCACACAGATGGGGTAACTCACCTGCTGCTTGAGATGGGTCTCCTGCTGCTTCATCAGCTCACACATCCTCTGTGATTCCACAGCTTCTTTCAGCAGCTAGGGAAGAGCAAAAGCAGTTACCTGGCTGCCACCAGGGAAGGCTCTCAGCATGCCCCCGTAGGGCTGGTGCTTGGCCTGCAGACAGGAGCAGGCTGGGAGAAACACAAGGAGCAGAGCAGGGCTCCAGCCTTGCTCCTGAAGCCGCTGGGGGAATGGTCACTGCTGGGACAGCCTGATCCGATTTGGGCTCTGCACTCAGGGATCCAACAGCAACGAGCGTCCACAGAGGGACAAGGCAAAAAGCAAAGTGCTCACAAACACTGGAGAATCACTTTAAGACTTACAAAGTCCTTCTCCCGCTGGTGTTTCTCTTCTGCCTCCTTCAGCATTTCCTGCGCCTGCTGGAGCTTGGCATCCACCAGCTGCTGCTGCAGGTCCTTGTGTTTGAACACCTTGTCAATGTGCTGCCGAAGGAACACCCACCAGTCACTGACATGCTCAACCCAGTCCTTGCTGTCTGGCCAGCAACCCCAAGGGAAAATCCCAGAACCCAGAGGCTCCTTCTCCCCTCCAGCAGCAGAAATGCACTTTACTGGGCAGAATGGATGCACCAGAGCAGCCCTACACGAGGTCTCCCACCCTGACCCACCTCCTCCCGCAGCTCGTACTGCTCAATGAGCTTCTTGAGCCGCTCTGCCAGCTCCATGTTCTCCTGGCGCAGCTTGGAGTTCCTCTCGTTGTGTTGTTCCATCTGGAGCTGGATGTCGTTCAGCGTCACCTGGAAGTGGGATGTCACCTCCCTCCGCTTCTCTTCTTCCTCCCGCGTACGCTGGACACCTTCCTCCTGCATGAGGAGGGCAGAGACAGCAGGAACATGTCAGCCTCTGTGCTGGAAAGGCAGGTGGGCAGACTGCCCAAACTGTGATGCTCTGAACCTGCCCAGCCTCCCACTATTGTTTCTATCAATCAGGAAGAGACTTTGGGCCTTTCCCCTCCCTTTCTCCAGTGAATATACCCTGAAATAACACTCGGGCACTGTGGATAATGACCGCTTAACAGCAAAATTAAAGCACTGCCCCGGGTGGTAGACTGCGGGCAATCATTGGTAAAGGTAAGTTTGCCAAAATGGCTCACAGCAAGTGATCCAAGCGCTTGGGATGAAGCAGCTCCTGGAATAGTGCCCAGGAAATACTTGCCTTGAGGGTACGGTTATGTCTCTGCAGCTCGCGGCACAGGCTCTCCAGCTTGCTGCGGGCCAGGATGGCCTTGCTGTGCTCGCTTTGCAGGTGGTCCTTCTCTTGCACCAGCTGCGTCTGCTTCTTCTGCAAGATCTTCATCTGTTTCTGGGAGTTACGGTGCTCTTCCAGCTAGGACAGGGGAGCAGAGGGCACAGATGCAGCAAAACAGACCAGGACAATATACTGTGCCCCTGCGAGGGGACATGGGGATCAAAGAAGCGCTCTCTGTGCCCTGAGAGGAGGACAAAAGCTTTATAATGCAAAAGATGCCACTTTTGAGCAGAGCAGGACTGATGCAGAGCTCAAGGTCCCCTGGACAGGGCCTTTCTCCTTCCTGAATTCACATCCTGCTGGAATCTGAAAGCTTCATGTTGCTCAAATGGAGCAGAACTCTGAGCACGGGGGAAAAAGTGAATATGTCCACTTCGGACATGCACAGACAGTCCCACACCTCTCCTTTGTACCAGATCCACGCACAGAACTAGATCTATGCCTAGCGGTCATTAAATGTGGCATCAGACTGCATGTGTTGTATGGCTGGACGTGCACAAGGAGCAGCACAAGGACTCTGCCAAACACACATTTCTTGCTAGGAAATTATCAATAGAAATGCAGCAACTGAGTGGTGCAGACAGGTGATGTATCCGTGTGGTCTTCCGTCACACTGGACCTGCCAACTCCCAGCTCAGCCCTGCCTGCAAAGAGATCGGGACATGCAGGCTCAGCAGAACCGACCTGGCCACGGGACACTCCTGGGACAGGATGCAGCTTCCACGTTAGAGGAGCAGAGAGAAAACAGATCTGAAGTCCTCTTACAGGCAGATTTGCTAAAGATACCCCTGTTCATGCTTACACTTCTGCAAACGAAACGCTTGGCTGGACCAAGGAACATCTGTCCTCTGATACTTGGATATCCGGCACTACAGAGATCCCAGAACATACGCAGCAAAGCTACATGTGTGTTCCTGAACTGTCCCTCTTGACACCAAGAAAAAAAATCTACAGCCATCTTCTGCCTCCTCAAGCAGCTCCCGCGCTCACTGCTGCAGTGTCCTCCCAGAGCCTGGAACGAAGAAATGAGCACTCACCAGCTCAGCGTATTTCTTGCAAAGTGCTGCTAGTTTCTCCTCTGGCGTGCTCAGGGTGTTCAGCGTCTGCATCAGCAAAGTGATTTCTTTGCCTGGAATGAGACACAGAATTAAAATAAACAAATAACCTAAAATCCCTTACACAGGGTTCTGGCTTGTAAGGGCAAGGACAGGAGAGACAAACGAGGTCTCACAGCTGTGCCTGCCCTGGGCCAGAGTTACCATCTCCAGTGCCTTCTCAGGGCTCTGCCCCACAGATTTCACCACATACAGTGGGTGAACAACTGAAGCAGCTCGAGAGAGACCTGGTTTTCACAGCGGGAAACCACGACTGGGCTGGCTAGAGAGAGTTGTGTCCAGCAGAAGGGGAATCCACATAATTCAGAGGCTGCAGCAGCACTCAGCAGCAGTCAGTGCCTTTGCAGCACTCGGTACACTTCCTCACATACCACAAAACAAGACGCCATATCATTTCCAAATACTGCTGCACATCACGCACCCAAGGCACTTATTTCAATTACTGCAGTATAAAATCAATGTCTGCACCGAAGTTCTCAGGCTGGCAGCACAACCAGAGCAGGGAACCTCTTACCTAGGCCCTTGGCTTTCTTCTTTTCCTGAGCCTTCTTCTGATCCCGCTCCCCACACTCCTCGCCGGGTCGAAACTCTTCAGTCCCCTTCGTGCTTTCCTTCTCGCCGTTCATCTCGGGGCTGCCCGTCTCCTGGTCACCGTTTCTCGGGGACTCGCTACGACACTTCTCAGCTTCTTCCGGCTCCGCAGGCTCACTCTGCCCACCGTCCTCGCCTGGACCCTCCTGGCTGGCATCCACACAGTATGTGTTCAAGATGTCCTCAAGCTGTCTGCTTAGCTCTTCGGAGACGTCACGCACGGCAGGCCGGGAGGACTTGGTGTCCTCCTGCGCAAGAGGAGCTGTGGGAGACAAAAGCATGAGACTTCCCCCACACCGACTATTCTCTGGTTGCTATAAACACACGGCAAAGGGAAGGTTTCCTGAGCACCCCACTGCACCAGGGCTGGCTAAACTTCCAGCAACATAAGCTGCTTTGTTCTGGCTGCGTCTCCAGCCAGCTGCCCTGACAATGGAGGTGCATTCCTAACAGCCTCTCTTTTGATCACGAGAGCATGACCAAGCCCCTGACATCTGTCAAGAGCAAAAATTCCCCCCCCTCCCCACCATCCTTTAACGAAAGCAGGTTGTGCTTGAGCTTTCCCTCATAGGAACTGCCTGCTAATATCCCCAGAGGCAGGCTTTTTTACATTACAATAGATCTTTAAACCTGGGTTAGCCTCTCTCCTCACATACAAGGGCAGCTGTACTGTCTCAGATCAAAGGTATCTTGTCCCCAACAGCAGACACTTGGGGAAAGAGCAGGCAGCACATCCTTCAGTACACTTTACTTCCAAAGTTTCTCCAAATGAGAGTCTTACAGCAGTAGGTCATTAAACTAACTCTACTGGCCGTGGATTTCCCACATCCCCCATTTACTAGGCATCAGACTACAAGGCAGGGTTAGTTTTAAGCAACCACCTACTCGATTAGACCTGGGTTTTGTCTTCCAGAGTTCTTTTTACGGAACACCAGTAACAGGACTGGTCACTCAACATAACGCTGCCCCAAAGAAAGAGTTGTCTGACATATTCTCTAGGTGACCCTTAAGGTCTAAGCAACGGCAAACAGCCGGTCATTTTCAGGTGAGAATCAACTCCACTTTGGTCAGGAAGCAGTAACTGCTTCAGAACTGTACACACACAGAAATAGGAAGAAACGAGGGTTTTCTACCCAGGAAATCTCAGCTGCTCTTATACAAGCCTGACACGATGGCCCACCCTCATACAGGGGCAGCACCAGCCTGACTCTTTCCATGCTCAAAACCCACCCTCACATGTTTCCCACATCTCGCTGCCCGGGCTGTCAGCACTGCCATCGGCTGCAGGCAGGGAGTGGTGCACCCCAGGGCCCGGGGATCCCCCACCTTCCAGGGGTGCCGCGGCCTCCGACGAGTCACCTTCCTCCAGCACCAGACCGCTGCTCATTTTGGAAGAGCTGGCGGGGCGCGGGGCTGCTTTGGTCTCCCCGCCTTGGTTCTTCATGGTGACTTTTCTCCCCGCTCAGTCTTGACAAACCCTAGAGAAAGAGAAACAGCAACTATACTCAAATTTAAGTAGTAACAGTTTGGAGGATTTTAGGAGACCTCAACCTGGACTGGGAAGGAACTTGTTCTCAGCAGAGGCTGCCACCCGCAGCTCTGCACTGAGGAAAGCATCATTTCATATTTGATTTGCACCTCACCACAAAGGTCCCCATGTCAGGATAACTCCTTTTCCAGGTGAAGAGAGCTGGAAGCATCCCCTGCTCAGGCAAGGCAGCCTCTCCCGACTCACAGACAGCACGCAACTCTCCTAACCCTCTGGGCAGAGCCTTCTGAGCCCTAGCTGTCCTTCGCCCTCGCCCCTGCTGTGTTTTACTTTTGGATTTCAAAACTTGGAGCGGCCTGTGCACGCTGACAGAGAAACCTCCTCCCTGCAGCAGGGGATCCGGAGACCAGAGCCCCAACAGCAGAAAGGTCAACACCTACTAAAACCGTGTGCCCGGCTGAGAAAAACCCACAGCTCCCCAGCAGAGCGGGTGCCCAGTGTCAAAAAGATTAACCGGCATCACCATGAGTCAACGCTAACAGAGCCCAAATCCCGGCTCCTCTCTCCTCATCCTCTCTCCCTCCGCAAGGTATGTACATTCTCACTCTTCCCACCCGCACCCTCTGCTCTACTTATGGTGCTAATTAGGGAGCGGAGGCAGCCGATGCTCCTAGTCTAGAGGCAGGGAATTGTTCCACGAGAAGCGCAGAACGGCTTATCTTTGCCGTTTTGCAGCAGTTACACGGAGACCGCGGCTTTTCCTCGGAGAACAGCCCAGGACGGGACTTACGAAGGAAAAAGGCGAGAGAAAATTAGCGGCAGCGGCAGCCAAACACATGTGTCATCCACCCACGTGCGGGCTGGCGGCCGTGCCCGCTCCCACGGCGGGCCTGGCAGCCCCACACCTGCCCCACAGCCTCGGGCGCTCTTTTTTTTCCTCCGCTGCTGTAAATAGCACGACTCCCGCCCCCTTCCCGAGGCTCCGACGGGCCGTAACCGGCGCCGCAGCACCCCGACCGCCCCCCGGGCCAGAAGCGGCTGCTCCGGCC
>VZSZ01002942.1:210341-232494 GCA_013398815.1 Ibidorhyncha struthersii | reverse complement strand
TTTGTTCTCCACAGCCCAGTGCGTTCGCTTGCATTGAGTGAAATCTCGGCTAAGTCAACGCCGCTGCCAGCTCTGCGTTAAGACAGCTCTATGGTCGCTTATACAGTACGTGAGTAAACAGAGGAAAAGCAGCAGCACAACCAGTGAGTGAGTTGGGGCCATCGTTTCCAGGTGTGCCTGCCTCACAGTGTTCTATTTACATAAATTACAGAAATGTCATATATATTTTTCTCTGAAGCCCAATTAGACAAATATCTACCTATATATAATATAAAAAATACAGAGATTTGATTTTTTTTTGAAGTAAAATGTACATGATCCAGCTGTGAGCAGGAGGTAAACCTGAAAACTCAGGCCTGTTGCTACTGAAGTTAACAGCGCGCACACAACACTGCTGCCAAGTGTAGCTCTGTCCTCTTCCTCCAACCCATAGTGATCCACCCCAACGCAAGTCAGAAAAAAACCCAGAACTCCAAACATGTTCTTATGGAAAAAAAAAAATATAATATTTCAAGTAAAGATGAAGATGGGTTTTCACCATTTCAACAGTTCTGTGACTTCAGTCAGTAGCAATGCAAACAAAGCCTGTGCAACAGCAGCTGTGCTTCCTCTTCCAAACACCACCCAAGCATCCCGCCCTCTTCAGAGTTACCATCTTTGGGGTCTTGTTGCCTTTTTTTTTTTGTTTCCTTGTAAATACCACTAGCAGTTCTTCAAAAAAAAAAAAAACCAAACAAAAAAAATCTAGACAAAGGGAAGAAGCCTTCCCCCCAGAAAAAAAAAAAATCTTCCCAGGAGTGGGAGAACTTCCCATTTCTCTGTCCATTTACAGTATACTTCAGGGGAACGTGGCCCAGGTTCAACAGGACTGTCCACTGAAGGAGGGTCGCAGAAAGGCCAGGGCTAAACTTTGCTCTTGGCAAATTAGAGTCTTTAATAAAGAGTAACATGTGCAAAAAAATTAAATAGATCAACCCAGGTTTCCAGAATTATTGTCAGAATGCTTATGTTCTATTTGTGTTCTTACCCAACCCAATGCTGAAATCTCAATTAAGTACCCGAGGTAAGAAGTGACAGTTGGGAGAGATCACCGCAAAGGAAAAAAAAACAAAACCAAGAGGTGCAATCTGTTACCTCAGTGTCCTTCCTCCACCCAGATATCTGCTTTAAAGACATGTATGCAGCAGCAAAAAGGAAAAAAAGTGTAAGAACATCCCCTTCTCTCCATGAGGACAAAGCACTGTTTCTACTTGTTTGACGGAAGAATTGTTTCCTAACAGGTGGAGTGGGTGTTTAGCCTTCCATTTGCGAGGAGGGGATGGGATGATCAGCTGCTCCCAGTTGCTTTCCGGAAAGTTTGTGGTGGTTTTCCGCCCCCCCCCAGGCACATTATAGCTGGAAACCTTCCATGGGGGCTTCGGGTTGCTGGAAGATGAATTGCTGCTGGTTCTCATCTACCTGGGGAGCTAGAGTGGAGTCATCCTCTACTCCAAAGTAGTGCTCAATCAGGTCAAAGGCCTTCTGGTAGATCTCTTGGTTCTCATGGCTCTGTAGGAACTCTATCTTATCCAAACCTTGGAGGGAAAAAAGTGGAATGCGATGAAACAAGGAGATCCTGATATTTACGCTGTCCCACATCCATCCTCTACCCTTGCCCCTATTCACCACAAAAGCTTTGTCTTTGTTCGATTTGCATTTTGTGAGCAGCACTGACATTTAAAACTAACTCTTCCAAGAGCTGCCTGTGGATTTCATCTGCATCAGGCAGCATTAACGCCTTTTCAATAGTAGCTTAGCTGACACAGCTAAAGCAGATGTGCTCCCAGCTCTCTGCTGGAACTAAACAAGATTTCAGTGAAATTAAAACAACTGGCTGTGAACAGTTTGGTCCTTGCAGGGGGCAGGGAGGGGGAGGAAGCAGAGCCTGTCCCAGTAGCCTCCAACAGAAGGGCAGCAATAGCTTTAGCTGTCCTAATTAAATCCACTGCCAAACAGAAAACATCCAAGCACAATATACTCTCAAGAATTTCAAGAATTATTCTTACTGGGAGAATCAGGACACACAATATAACAGTCAGCGAGAGGGCAAATCAGACACTGGCAGTATACAGGGAGTTTCAGACCAAAATAGGAACCGCTCCTCAAAGCATTAAGAGCAGGACAAAAAAACCCACCAAATTAAGTCACTCCAGGGAAAAGCTGAGTCTCTCTGGATTTCCACTATACATTTAGAGCAATCTCAGACCCAGAAGTATCACTTTTTACTTAGCTCAGCTTATTTCTGATTAATGCTCCCAGTTGATGAGAGCCACAATTACCAGCTTGGTCTCCAGATCTAGGAAGCTTGCATCAGAAGTATGATAGTTTTTACTTCCATTTTGTTCTATGCCCAATCATAAGAGTCTAAAAAGACAGACTATTGGAACAAATATTGGCTAGTTTGGAAGATACTAGATCCCTTAATGCCGCAGAAAAGCAACGAACAAAACCAGCAGACACCTTTCAGTACATCCTACGGCCTTAAAGTCAACAGCATCAAGACCCCCAGCCGCAACCTACCATAGGCCTCCTCGATCAGGCTACAGTACGGGTTAATGCCTGTCCCACTCTGGTTGGCTTCCTGCTCTCCAAGCCTCAGTATGTTCTCCAGGCCGTTCAACGCCACCTGAACAATCTTGGAGTCCATGACAGTCAGCAGGTCACAAAGAGGCTTGATACAACCCAAGTTTACCAAGTATCTGAAGAGAGAGCACCAACAACATTCATTTGTTGGTCAGGATCTAGCAAGCATCACCTTTGCTCAGTTAGAAAATGAGAGGGAAATGAGTCAAACTAAAATATAAGAAGTTGCCTTAAAATATATTTTTACTGTTCTGTAAGGTTAATTTTTTATCCACTTACTTGCATTTGTATATATTGCCCCCTCTTAAGAAACCTGCTAATTCCCTTTGAAATCCAAGTGCTACTCAAATTAAGTCCACACTGGAATTTAATCTGTCATCATGTTTGGACATTTAGCCTAGTCTAAGCTATCTAAGGGGGAAGGGGGGAAGTATTGTGGACTAGCTTATCCTTATTCAGAAGGAAACTACAATTTACAGCACAGTACACGATCCAGCTATAGCTTTGCCTATGTCTCAGGTACTCTATTGCAGGTACTCCAAATTACTCCCTTGCTACTTGTCTTGCAGTTCCCATAAAGACAAAGCTACCATGCATGCAGACAGAGTTCCCCTAGGAGAGCCACAGGGAGTACCTGATCTGTTCGGGAGTTCCTCCTGACGTTGCATTTGTAATAGCCCACGCTGCCTCTTTCCTCGTGCGGAATTCTGCTTTCTGCAAGATTTCTATCAGTACCGGGAAAATGTTTGCATCTATGACTGCCTGGAGAGAAAGAATAGTAAGAAGCATTTCAATTGGCAACATGGTTTCTAAAAGGCTACTAAGCACCTGAAAGAAACCTCTACCTCCATTTTCCAATGCAAAAAGAACTTTCCAAGCTATACCCTTCAGCAATTCCTCCATTTTATTCCTCAGCCAAATCCTATTAGCACAACAGATTCGATTCCACAACTAGCACAGCAGACAATCCCTATTATTGCATCAATACTGTAGGAATGCTTTCATCACTTATCTGCCTTTGTAGTCACTAAAAGGGTAATTAAAACTCAGCAAGCTCAAGCTTTTCCAAGGGGTGTCTCTAATTAAGCATGGAGAAATAGGGGCTGTATCTCCTCTTATTCCAATGATCCAACCTGTGGGACGCATTTCAGCCTAGTCTTTGTTGGAACAATAGCAAGCTCTTTTTTGGCAGATTGCTGGGAGCAGCAAATTTGCAAATTACTGCAGAATAAGAGATGTGAACAAAAACAGCCTCTAAGTGTCAGGTAAAAAAAAAAAGTTGCAAATCTTTAACGCTGTGCTTGGAATCTAGGATCGTTACAGGCAGGGTGGAGAAAATTGTACCTGTATTTGTGCTCTGTTTCCTGCTGTGATGTTAGATATAGTCCAGCAGGCTTCTTTCCTGATTGACTCCTTGGGACTACTTAACAAATGAAGGAGACAAGGCAAAGCTGAACAGTTCAGAATCACCTTTTGAGAAAGAAAGCCAAAGTGAGATCACCAGTATCAGGTACAGAGCTAAATACTTTCACTTTTCACACAGTGAATGTGCTATAGGGCCCTGCATTTTCCTGCAAGACAGTCGTTTCCCCTTACCTGGGTCTGGATGTCATCCCCTGTCACGATGTTGCCAACTGCTCGCAAAGCCGGGGAGGCCACCTTGTAGTCATTGTGCCTGCAGGAAAAATGGTGCAAGGACAAAACCAAATCGATCAGGTCACAGGCACCTGGATATTCAGAAAATTCTTTCCCCAGTATCTCATCTGCATTGTTTACTTAGAATTCCACCCCCTGGCATACAGTAACATACAATAAGTTAACCATACTGCCACTGGATAAGCAGAGACTGAAGACAAACTTGCAATACGGACATGTTTTCATCCTTAACATCCTAACTCCAGCTTAATTACAGATCTCACCTTTTACATCACCTTCCTGAACAAAGATGATGTTAACCCAATGAGAACACCCAGAATTTTTCAGGATAAGTTTGGAAGCAAGTATCTTGCAGTTCTACCAATTCTGAAGATGTTAAAGAGGCCCATTCAGACCGCAAACAAACATTTTTGTCCAAGTTTCCATATAGATATCAGAGAAACAAAGCCAAGCTGACTTTTGCTAGACGCTGTTCCTGCCAACTTCGATTTGCCTAGTAACTAGGCTTCTATAAACATATTTGAAGTTTGAGAGCACAAGGCACTCTGTGGTCCTCTCTCTTTTCACTGACTAGATGTGTCAGTCCAATCTCTCTTTAACAAGTTCTTCCTAGCGTACAGTATTAACTAGCATTCCAGCACTAGAAAATACTCAGCTTCTCTCAAAGAAAATCCAGCAAACTATAGCTCTCAACCTGCTTCAGACCCTCCTCCACAATTGTTCCCAAGTCAGCTAAGGTACCCATCACCTGATCCTGTGCCCACAAGAGGTGGAAGGAGTGCTCTGATGGCCTTTGATACCAACTTCGGCTCGGTCACATGCTTCCCAGTCACACTGGGCTGAAGCAGCGAGACAAGATACTTACATTAACAGCTCCACCAGTCGCCGACACACTCCCGAGTCAATAACTGCTTGAATTTTCTCATTGGGGCCATCTGATAAGTAGGAAAGAGCCCAGCACGCATCTGCCAGCAAGTCAGAATCACTGTTGAATAATAATCGGGACAACACTGGCAGGCAAGGAGATACCTGCAACAACAGCCACCACCCCAGAAGGTTAGTCACATTCTGTCAAGGACCACCACATTTGCATGCAAACACCACATGGCTATGCCGACTGGCAAGATAACAAGTCTTGAAGCGTCCACAGTTTCCTTCCCCAAAGTCAACAGCTTCCTTGTTGGTTCACATACCTCTTAATCAGTGTCTAAAAGTTACCTCAACAGCTTTATTGCTAAACTAAAATTACATCCCTTCCTCTTGGACCAAGTCTAGACTCCTGAGACAAGCGCTACTGTGCATGCTGCTGTTTGGAAGCTCCTTACATTTCTTATGTAAGAGCACTGCTCCATTTCCTACTCTTATTAACCCTAAATAGCTCAGTATTCAGAGCAGCAACCATCAACAGTTACACCTCCGAGTACTTCAGTCACTTATAAGTGGTTTCACATTCACACTCAATTCAGATTTCATCCCTCACCACAGGCTACCCAGTTCTGACACGCAAGCTTTCGTTTAAAAAAGTGAAACACATAGATCTTAAAACATTTCTGCTCTACCAAAGGAGGACGAGACACCCGAAAGGCCAGTAGAACCTTTTGTAAGTGCCAGTAGCACACTGGGAAAGGGAAAGAGGAAAGCTACCACAGCTCCCATTAACTACAGGAGTCCTGTTTTGTAGCATTTAGAGATCACATAATCGAGTTTTTAGTCACAATTTGAGTGAAGTCTCCAACTTCCAGAGTTCGTAACAGGATTGAGAGAAGCCTAGAGTGTATGCTACCTTTCAGGGAAGCCTGGGCTTGCCCCCCTACTTAAGGGTCCAGCAGATGGACTGCCAATAGAGCTGGGCAGAAAGGTTGGCAAAAAATTGAACAGGCACTCAAACATCTGCTGAACAGCAAGATCAACCTCAGCAGGAAGAACCTCACCCTGTTCCCTCCCAGAATGACTTACAGAACTCCAACAGCCAAAAATAATTCAGACAAACATCTTAACTGGGTGTCTCCCCATCACCTGTCTGCCAAGAAGACATTTATTCCTCACCTTATCAAATTCAGGTGGTGGACTCTTTCCTCTGCACAAGTTTGACAAGGCCCAGACAGCATTTCGTGTCATTGTCAACCTGGTGGACTTTGTAAGGAGCCTAAAGAGACAATTACCATGAATTATAATCCTTGATGTGGAAGCCAGCAAGGGAATCAAAAGAAGGGAAACTAGTATGATTTCAAAGAAGTTAAACCACTATTCCACTTGCTGTAGCTCAAGCCATGCTGCTTGTCACTTGAGCCTCTCAGTAAGCAAGAGAAGTGAGATGCAACTACTTCTTAGGATAAACAGCTATTATTCCTAACAACATCAAGTGACAGGGGTCAGGAAGGCAAGTTCCACGTTAGGCAAGTTGCAGAAGGAAGGGTAAGGTAGTCGAATGCAGTTCTAAGTTCAAATGCAGCCCAGGCAGACACTCACACCCTATCTGAGGTCAGATGGCCCTCACTAGAGACCAGCCAACAAACTGTCTTCTCAATGAGGACAGTGAGTCCTGAGGACCTCAGTCAGCACTCACTGCTGACAGGTGACTGACAGAAGTAGCAGTACAACAATCCCAGTCACTCATGACAAAGCATCAGTTTTCCAAGGACAGCATAAAGCAGAGATTAATTCCTTCCAGAGCAGTGAACAGTCCTTGAAAGCACACTCCTGATGGACAGATGATCTGACTATGGTGGGTATGCACCACACTGAGGAGCTGCAGAGCAAGGTGGTGTGCAGAGACCTGCTCCCTTTGCTCAGTCCTCGAGGAGCCCACTCAGAGAAGCACCTGAAATCCATAGCACAAGCACAAAGAGCAGGCACCTGGAGGGACACACAGTGAAACCACAAGCCCTGTGACTTCAGAAAGGCAAGCACACTGCAACAGCACCCGCTTCAGATTCAGAGCAGTGTAAAGGTTTGTGAGAAGGCATGTTATCTACCAAGTCCCACTCTATTTGTCAGATACTTGTCTGAACTGCCAGTTTATCTGGTACCAATCTGGTTTGATTCCCAGTGAACATCACAGCACATTGCTGGGGAATCTATGCACCCAGCTCAAATATTGCTCTGCTGTAGTACAATGGGACTTCAAGAACTGTATTGGCAAGTATTCATGGCTACTCACATTAATAAGGGAGGAAGAATAGCGCAGTTAAGGACATAATCTCTACACACAGAGCTGTCTCCAGCAATGTTCCCCAATGCCCAGACAGCCTGAAAGGAAACAGCAACAGTTTTAGCATTCACGCAGTTTTTGAACAGAGGAAGAAAAGGGTAGTGTGCTAAGAAAGCATTTTCCTGTAATTCTGGGCAAATGATACTTCAATTTGTGATCTGAAGCCAGTTTTTAGACACTGGTCACTCATTTTAAATATGGCACTTATTGTGTGCAATCAACTGTGGTTCTCTCCCTAACCCCAAAGAAAGAAGTGAACCTTACCTGTTCTTGAACATCCTCAAAGTCAGAGTTTAACAGCTCTATAAATATAGGAACTGCCCCAGCTTCAATTACTATTTTTGTTTGTTGGGAAGTTCCTGATGCAATATTCGTCAGTGCCCACGCTGCTTCAAACTGAAACAAGCAAATAAATGACAAAAGTATGAATAAAATAACCTTGATGCAGCAAGATATTTGCCATTAGATTTTGGCTATAATTCTTTCAACTTCTACTAAAAAGTTTGTGAGAGAGAAAACATACCACAACAGAACACCTCCATACTCAACAGAAACAATTTTATTTTCTTGAGCAATGAAAAAATGCCACATCTCCTAAATGCCTTCTCAGAGGCTACAGCTTCTCAAGTGATTAGCAAGTGAAGACACCATCATCAATGACACCACATCATTTCACCTAAACAACAATTTTCCAGCAAGAAGAGTGGAGACACATAGTGCATAAATACAGGTGGAGTAGAAACTTTTCTACATCTAGTGCAGACTAGCCAGTTCTCACCCACTCTCTCGGTCTGGCTAACACCACAAAGATGCCTTGAGTTCAAGTGGAGCTGAGCAACAAGTTCCCTGCTTTCACCACTCATTCTTTGGTTTAAAAAGCGATTTCGTCTCAGTTCTTCTTGAAAGTAAACCCCTATGATACATGGCCTTGGGCCAGAGGGCAGAAAGAAAGATGAAGGCAGCCATCAACTCGGATCCAATTCCATGTATGGAAGTATCTTTAACCCCTGCAAAGTAACTATAGTTATTACCAAGCTGGAAGTAATCTCAAGAAGCCATCTAGTCCATGCCTCTGCCCCACGGCAGGATCAGCACTACCTAACCCATTTTTAACAGACTCTTAGCCAGTACTTAAAAGCCTCCAATAATGGAGGTTTTTCCTCACACAATTTCTTCCTACACATTTATTCTATGGCTCCACTAGCTCCCAGCAGAAATATCACAGACCGGATGGCCAAATTCTCTTCTGCAGCTCAACTGTGTTATTCTTGCCAGTATTCTTCCAAGAATTTGATTCAGAGCAATTTATAATTTCCTATTTTGCCTAAGCATTACAGGCTACCTTTGTCTTCTCATATATATCATATAACCTGCATCTTTTGGGTTCGAGATATCACTTTTTCCTGATAGTACCCACAGGTTCATGTTGCTAAGCTGTGAAGGTTAAACAGCTACATGCCATGAAGAATTCACAACACAATCTCGTTTACCTGTAGCGTGCAATTTTCACTTCTTTTCAGGAATTCAACAAATCTGTCCACCACTCCCTGAGTGTTTATCACTTCATCTATTGGAGGATTTGGCTCTGAAATAGCAAGGCAGTGTCAAAACAGTATATAGGCCTGACGCAGGGGAATAACAAGCATGAACTATTATTGCATTGAACTATTTCAAGCTGTACTGAACTCAGCAGGACAACTCTCCAAAATCACTTTCTGTACAATTCATACAACTGTAAATCATTAGCAACACACTAGATTATCAAGTTTCTGGATTATAACTTTCTTTGCCCAAGCTCAAAGCTGCTAAGCTTCTGTACAGCAAATACATGTACACAAATGCTTGCAAAAGAAAGGCTATGTCGAATCCTATAGCAGGGATAAGAAACTATTTTTACCTTTGGAGAGTAGCTTCCTGAATTTCTGAGTGGTTGCTAGCTGTAGATCAGGGTCATCTGAGAAAAGCATCTCTACCATCTCTCTTGTGATCACTCCCTCCTGCAAAGGAGACAGAACAATGGTTCCATTTCACACTAAGATTATTTAGGGCATCACAGCCTACCAAAAGTTTGTGCCTAGCTAGTAATCCAAAGATTCACAATTTGAGATTACAGCACACTATTTACTTCCTGGTAGGCTTTTCCAGTTCACTGTAGTAACATTCTCAAAAGTGAGAAAAAAAAAAATCGAGGTTTGTCAGTTCTAGAGAGTCCTCAGCATTAAATCTATCTGCAGGCACAACTGCAACAAGGAAAGGCGGCTTACCCCACACGTTGTGGAGCTAACATAGGAATCCACAAGGAGACTATCAAACATGGAGGCATCTTCATTGATCAGCTCCACATTTCTTCTTTTAAAGAGCTAGCAGGGAATAAAACACAGGAGTCATTATTAGAAAGCAATGACGAATAGTCTTCATAACTAGACATTCTTGTTCCTCAAACAAGATACCATCAGCTAGACTAAATGCAACCTGAATAGAAAAGTAGTCATTAATAACAGCTCTGCACTCTGAGGACTAGTTTGGCATACAAACCCCAATAATAAAACATGCTAAGTCTTGCCCTCAGATATACAAATGCCCGAGTCACTGAGACACTGGTACAGGCAAGTGCAGAATTTCACCTAACAAGTTGGGGAAACTGGGGAGAATGCAGCTTGTAGATGATGCACTAAGAGCAAACGTTTAGTGTGAGCCACATACATCACCTGGGAATCACCTCTTAATTTCACAGACCTCTAAGCAAAAAAAAAAAACAACAGCTCAGAGTTAAGAAGTACACACAGCCCATACTTTCACTTGCTCTTCCTGCTTCTTGAGGAAATAAACCCATTCACTACTAATAAAAATATCCTAAAAAATACCCTTAAAAACAAGGATCTGTGAACAAAAACCTTTAGTTCCCCAAGGACAAAGTGTTTGGAGAGCTCTTGATGTGAGCTACACTCTGTACTAGGTACAAAGAAAAAGAGAAAAGCAAGATCTCAGAACAGGAAAAATAAGGGGACTGCCAACAAACCTTAATGCACAGATCCTTGAAGATTCCAGTTTGGCAGCAGCACAATCCTGGCTGTGTTAAAGCTGTACACAAGCTAGTCAAGATGACAGTTACCTGTTGCTCTCGTTTCTGTTTGCGCAGCTGAATTCCTTCCTCTTCTCTTCTCCGACGCATTTCCTCGGGATTTAGGGCTTTGTTCTTGTAACTCTTCATTCGATAGTTATCCTTCGCAGGACTCGCCATGGTTTCTGTGAAGAGGAAAAAAAATACCTGCCTCAGATTTCTTGTCACTCTCATTTGCCCACATATTCTTCTGACAAGGAAGTCCATGCACACAGAATACCCAGATGAAACAGGCTTATTTGCAAGAGCTGGTCTCAAACACTAAAGCAGAGTAGATTTACTGCTCTGAAAACAGCCTGGACCCAACTCAGTTTTGAGCACACTACCCAGATGAAAGGCTTCTACTCAAACAGTTTCACTGTCCTCAGGAGGAGAATAACTAAACTCTACTTTGGTTTTCAGCAGAAGTTATTTCTCTTGTATCATCCATCATGGCATAAATCACGCTTTGACATTCCCCACACACACACACTGGGAGGTTCACTATGTATACATGGCAGAAATCCAACGGAACTCACAGCAAACTGAGGCCTTGATTCATGACAATACAACACCTTGCAAAAAGCAGAGCTGTACATAACTTGTAGGCCATGTTTGTCCCACCAGGTTACTGCAAGTGTTCAGTACCTGACCTACTTATTTTGCTGCTTTGTATCTGACTAATGCAGTACTTCAAACTCAATTACTTGTGTATTTGCCTCCTAGTCAGGCAAGTGACACTCCACTATTTGGCACAGTTACAGGCAATGGGGGCCAAGCAGTAACCCGAGTACAGAAGGATATCAATTCCTCAGCTGCATCCAGCTGTAATCTACTGCTTTCACCATGTCGACTCCTTTTTGCATCTTTCCAAACTCTCCCTTTCTCCCATTTATGATACAGATTATTTGCTTAACATCTGTGCCTTTCTCAGGACAGGAAGGAAGCAATCACGCCACACAGCACCAGAGTGCCATTTAACCCCGAGACCAACTTACTCTTCTCCAGAAGTCTGCTGGATGACAATATCTTTGTTTTCTTCCAACTGCTAGGGGCAGGTGGAAGAAGTGTCCTGTGAAAGTTTGCAGCACTATCTCCTTACCCCTCCCTCTTTCAAGCTTTAAAGCACTCCTCAGCCACATTGCTTACAGAAAGTTTCACTCCTACTTATCAACTGTCTCCAGCCAGTCTGGAGCCCTTCCAAGGGCAGCTGGAGAAGTTTCAGACCTTATTGCCCTCCTGCTAGGAAAGCCCACAGCCAAGCCAAGAAGAGACACATACAACATACAAATATCCAACATTTCTTTGCTATGGAAAGAGGAAACAACTGGAAGAATTCATATTTTAACAGGAGAGGAAACAAAATACTTTGGTTTATGATTTCCCCAAAATAGCAAAAAAGACACCAAGCATTGTGAAAAGGTCAGGCTCCATTTTACAGCATCTGCTTTCTAAGAAGGCATTCTCTTCCCTAGCCAAAACACCAAGAGGACAATATTCTGAAAAGCAACAGATAAATTAAAAAAAAAAAAAAAACACAAAACCCCAAGCTCCTCTGGTCATCTGCACTAATGGAGATCCACATCCCTGGCATACAGTCCTGACCCCACGCTGCCCACGGGTGTGAAACAGTTTTAAAGCTCAGCAACCAACAGCTGCACCCAGAGACACCACCAGGCTTGAAGTGCAGCATGATGGGTTACAAGTTTATTTGCACTTCTGAAGCTAAGGAGAAGCCACCAGTCACAACTCATCAGTAAAAGCAGTATTCCAGTGCCAGGTTAGAAAGCCTTTTTCAGTAACTTGTTTAGGGCACAGTAAGTGGCTAGAAGTTATAAGAAAAAGGGACTGCATCACGCTGAGCACCACTAAGGAAAAGGCATACAGCCTTAAAACTGACTGCGGGACTGAAGCAATCAAACTTCAGCAGGTTTTGCAAGATCTTGAGCCTTACAGAAGTTTACCTTTAGTTCCTTTCTTAAGTACCCCATTTTATAAGGGCTGTCCTCAATAAAACAAAGGCAAAACCCCTACTTACACCACACTACACGTGGCAGTTGTACTACACCTTGCTGACAGCCTCACTGTGAAGCCTGTATTAAACCATTGGGGTTTCTTCTGAGTTTGTCTCAGGAGTCAGAGGTTAAGCGGAATAGTTGGCCTGTTTCTGAAGGTATTTGACAACACTTTCCTCACTCTAAAAGACCATTTACATGGCAAAGAAAAGCAGAGCTTGAAGATGACAGGAGCTATGCAACTGCTCTGACTTGTCCATCCCTCTTCCCAGCAGCACTGTACACCAAGAATGGAGGGAAGAATTTTATTATTATTTTTAACTGAAAAGCAGCTAATTCAGAAGATGGCAGGGACTTTTAAGAAAATCTACAGGCTTTAGGGGTTTATATCAGATCAACGTGTGTCATCTACATATATACTTCAATTCAGAAAAATGTATTTAACTGCCACTGTTATGTCAGTGTGTTCATATTACTATCACAATGCTAATGGCTGATACAGCCACACAAAAGTAAGAGCTGCTAGCTTAATTCTGAAGATTACAACAGAATCCCAAACAAAGACAAATTTGTTACCTCCCTTTGGAAAGTGAAGTCTCCAATTAAAATGTAGTTTTTAAGAAAAGGAGGAGGAAAAAGCAATTAAATGACTTAACACATACACAGGATTACCAGCCAGTAAGTCATATAAATAGCTAAGTGACACACGACAGTTCAGCTGCTTCCAAGATTGCACAACCCCACTCAGCTGGGCACACCCTGGACCCTGCTCCGGGTGTCCAGAAAACAGCCAGAGACACTCAGCCATGCTGCGAGGTCTCGGCACACGCTCCAGAGCATCAAGAACACTGTTATGCTGCAAGGAAACCACAAAGAGACAACTAGCCCCCAAAGAGTGATTTTTCACATCAGCTGTGTAACAGCACATCACTGTGCAAGTTTGTGGCACTCAATTTTCTATTTTCACTTGCACACATTCATCTCTTCAGATGATTTCCATTGACATCATCTGTGTCAATACTTTAATGACATTAGAATGCTAATTTGCTACACTGCACCCCCATTTCCATGGCAATGGATGAATGTAGGATTATGACTTCACAGTGAGCTCAGCAGATGCTGTAGGCTGCACAGACTGCAGCAAGCCCAAACACATGAAACAAAACAGACAGCGGCATGCCAGGCACGTACAAATACTTTACTTGTAGTGTTTCAGTAGAAAACATCTAGCTCATCCAGTGTATCTGCAAGTCAGGCTTCATCGTTAACTATTAACTCAAATTCTATTGGTGTGACTATCCACAAAACAACTGACAGGCAGCTGCTCACAGGTGAGCGATGCGCAGAAGATGCTCAAGCCACAGATTTTTCACTTTGCATCTGAACATTGTTGCTCTGAGAAGTTTTGCTTTTACAGAAGGGCTCTCAACTGTAAATTGGCAATGGAAACCTAACTAAAGCAAGTTTCTTTAGCTGCTCTGAAGTTTTAACAACTGCATCTAGTCAGCCACCTTAACCTCTACAAAACGCTGTCCTACTAGGACAGCACCTTGCACTGCACCTCTCCTAGGAAAGGTTTTCCTTCTCTAAGAACCAGCTAAGCCCTGCCTTAAATAAAGATAGTATCAGCTCACACCCTAGAATAACAAAATTGTTCTGATGTTGTTCCAGCCAGAACTCTGGGGCTCCAGGCTTACCTGCAGCTCTCCAAGGAAGCTGAGCAATAAGGCTTTTTCCTTCTGTACCACAGCAGCTTGCCCAGAGCAATTTGTGCAGCCTGCAGCTGTTCCAGGTACCCCTTTTTCCTGAGACCACACCAAACAGACTGCACAGCAGATAAACTGTTCTGGCAGCACGTGCAGCCTGCTCACCACTTATCTCTCCCCAGAAGCCGCCCCCCTGCCTGTCCTCCTGGCACAACAGGTACAGGTGCCCATTCACAGCATGAGGAGAGGCTGCAGGTACCCAAGCACAGGTGCCTGGGGCAGTGCTGCGAGCCCATCTAAACCTGCTGAAGAAAGAGGACAGGAACATCTTCCAAATATCTCAGTACATGGTGATGCAAGAGGGATATGCAGGCATTTGGACAGAATGGCCAGACACCACAATCCCAGAATGGTCCCTTTACAACAGGCATAAAACCGCATTTTCACCCCCAGAGCTGCTCAGGCAACAAGCTAAGCTCAACCCTGCCTGCCCAGGTGCACACCTCCGTGGGAGCAGGACTGTTAGGCAAGGGCCAGAGCTTGCCCTGTTCTACTAGAATATCAGCACAGCCTGAATATGTTGTTAGAAAAGAAAGGAAAACAACAAGAATTAGGACAGAATTAGAATGAGGCACCTCCTCCCCCAGTGGAAACAGTAACATAGCTTTTTCCAAAAACAGCAAAAGCCAGCCCAACTACTTATGTTTCAGGCCCTTGCTTATACTTCATTCCTGCCATCTTAGCCTCCTGCTGCACGACAGCCTAGTTTTCCAGGAATCCAGTTTCCTCCAAGTTCAGCATCCCTTGAATTACCTGGGAACAGTAAGATCTCTACCTTTTCCTTTTTCGCTGGTCAATTAGAACTGACCACTGGAAGACACCCTGAAGTACCCATGTTTCCTCAGCAGTATATTGCTATTCCTGACCACTGGTTACAGAGGGAGGAGCTCAGTGTGCCTCAACCTCTTCAGGCCAATCCACCTTCCTTAGGGCAGAAAAACTGCAGAGATAAAAGCTTGTACTGTGTTAAAAAAGCAAGTCTGCAGAGCTTTCAACCCATCTCTTCCCAACACCTCTGCAGACCAAGCAGTTCCACAAATCTACAAGAGTTTTAACACTGTTTCTGAATAAGAACAACATTTGAGAATCTGCTGTTTACACCAAAACCTCAGAGTTCACTGAGGAAAACAGTAAACTTAGACTTGCAAGATTGACTCCATTTAAAAATAGAGTTCTCACCGAGCTTGGACAAAATAATAACTTCTGTTCTAGGAACCCCCTGACCTCCTGCAGTTCCCTAAGTCAGTGCCTTTTCTAGCCAGGTACCTCTCTGCATTGGTGAGCTTTATTCACAGCGGCTCCACAGAAAGAGTGACAGTATTTGCATTTCAATAGTACTATTGAACATCCAAGCTCTGCACCTCCAAGCAGATCTGCCAACTATTAGCCCGAAGATGCCAAATCAGATATTAAATTCAGTGCTAACATGACACATTAAATAGATCTAAGGATTATCAGCCTGTATATATAAAGATCTATTTCTATATCCTGAACACATAACAGCAGGTAACCTTGGCTCTGCAGGACAAATTTTGAAATCCATTTGTACATGTTTGATGACTTGCTTTTATTAAAGCACAGCTATGTAAAGCTTTGCTCAGGCACCTCAGAGACCAGGCAGATGCATGTCCCACTAAAGAGCAGAATGCATGCTAGTGCTGGCTCAGAGGGACTCCTCTGTCCCAAGGAAAATAGCAGCAATTGAAGACTTGGCAGAAAGGCCAAAAGGGAACATGCGCTAAGTGTCAGAAGCATTAGCTTTTATGTCTTAGCTATGTGAGTCGCTATGCAGGGTGACACGCTCAGGGGAAGACTGTAACTCCAGTCTGGTGACAGCCGATGAAGCCACTACCTGAGCAGCTACAAACAAGGACTGAGACTGAAACAGCAACACGAGTTTAGATGCATCTCCATCATCCTGAGCCAGAGAGACAAGGCCAATATCGGACAAGTAACTCTGCTCGCTATTAACCAGTTGCTGCAATGATCTGCTAAGGTCATTTCAGAGCATGAAGCAAGTAGCTGCCTTTCCAGGTCCGTATTAAACGGACATGTAAGCCCAATACTGATATACCTTTCAGGACTCCAAAGCACCAATGAGTTAAACCATATTTTTATAGCTTTTTTTAGAAGACTGTTTGCAAACATCCTCAAAACTCACACTACAAAAAGAGCACACGAAACCAATCACCTTCTCCATTATTCTTCCTTAGTCTCCCCAGAGAGAACAACTGCCTAAGTGGGATTTTAAAGGCACTATAAGATCATGCCTCCTAGCATACAGCACATCTTTGGCATAAACATTAAAAAGTTACCATGCCATCAATTTCCGGATGCTGACACCTTTGGAATCAAATCATTAATGAAAATTGGTCCATTAAAACCAAAGCAAGACTTTATTAAGCTAATAATTCATACTGGGAATGACTTCAGGTGTTCTGCAAGCTGAGAATCCTCTTACAAGGACTACAGGAGCAGTCAAACTTAGGGATGAAGCTTAACGGAACACCACCTTTTCAATTCCTTGTGCAAAAGAAACCCTCTCAGGAGATGGAAGAAATTTGGCTTCTGCTGTAGGTTTTGTTGGCAATGGTTGGCTTCACCAAAGAAAAAAAAAAAATCCTCCAGCTGTCATGTAAACCAAAGAATTACTAGTACAGGTTGCCACACTCATCCTTATATATTGAATGATAAGAAGGTATTTACCACTTAAAGCCAAGGAAAAACAACGTGAAAGTTTGACTTTGAAGGCTCAGCAGAGCACTCAAATCCTGTAAGCATCTGTGTAAAAGCCAACATAAACTACAGCAGTTCAGCCAGAAAACTAATTCCAGGGTCACGACTGCCACGCCAAGATTATAACAGCTTCTTAATGTTACTGGATCAGAAACCCAACCTTGCTTCTTCCCAGATGATGCTCTTCCCATTTCACCACATTACAAAAAGCATTTGCTTCAAACACTTTTTTTCAGCTGCTGATTAAAGCCTCCAAGCTGAGTCACTGCAGGGACTCACATGTCTAAATCAGGACTTGTGCTGCTGAGTCAGACCAAAGTGACAGTGCAGAGAAACAGTTATGCTGACAGATCTGACAAGGCCTTTTTTAAGCCAAAACACCCCTTCACAAAGGTATTTCTTCATAAGGTATCTATTACAGTTCTGTTGCTGGGCATAAGACATATACCTAAGGCAAAGGCTGGCCAGCCAGGAAGGCCAACAGCTGCGTGTTTGGAGTGCAGAACAGTAGCAGAATTAGGCAGGTGAAAATGAATACACTTGATGAACTCCATCAGAACTGATTTGCCATTTAGTGCCCACTGGGTACATTTCAAAGCTTCCCAGCTCTGAGAAAGCCCTAGGGCAGATGACCTCCAAAGGCCCCTTCCAACCTAAGCTTTCCCTGTGATAGTATAAACTTGGTCAGTTACAATTAACCACCCCCCTAGATTTGACAAGTAGTAGCAAAACACACTCAGTGAACTACTAAGTTTCATGTGACAAGCCTCACTGACTATATTCTTTAGGTTTCTCCTGCCCCACAGGAAGTTTCTCCATTTCATATACTTACCTGAAAACTCAGAGGAACCTCCATCTCCTCCTGCCCCCAAGTTCGCACAGGCTCTGAGCTAAGTACATACTGCTACAGCACCACACTCCTGCACTGCTGCTGCAAGAAAGTCTACAGGAATGGTTACTGCTCTTTGCTGCCCTTGGTCTCCTTATATTTTTCTCAGACTGACTGAGTTACAGGGAGAGAGAGATAAACCACATCAAATTCACATAAGTCACCGCCCTGCCGCGGGTGCCAAGGATGTTCAGACACCGAAGAGGAAACACAGGACTCTTCTGCAACAGTCACCAGGACAGTAAGCTTGGTAAGTGTCTTTCTCTGCAGGATCCGTGTTCAACAAAATGCCTGTGCTTTCAACACTATGCCCTCCAGGAACAGAAGACAGCTGAAGTAAACTGATTTAGTTGTAACAGACATCAGAGCTGTCTGGGTCACACAAAGAAAGCAGACCTTACCTTTAAAAGAACAAGCTAGAAGTGCTAAATTGGAGGTTTAAGACTCTAGTCATTTCCCCTGACAATGTTAAAAACTACATGTGATATTCAAGCTATCTCCAATTACAATTACTGAGGTATTTCTTTAAAAAAAAATCAAAGCATTTGTGATATTTTTGGCTCTGGGGAGGAGGGGCCTGTACAAATACGCCAATCATCTTCTGAGGCTGCACACACAAGTCAGTAGTGGGCAGTGGACGTTAGGCTGACTACATGTTACTGCCGCCTGATCCCGCATCTCTCCAGAAGTCTTAACACTTGTAACTCAAACTCTTGTTATTTCTGCCATCAGCTACTCGACACGGCTCACAAGAACACACTGACAGTGAAACCCTGGAAACTTGATTCAGCATTTAGGCACAGCATGTCAGTTTTGAACATAATTTCTTATTGCTATCACCTACCTAAAACCGAAAAGAAAAACTCTGGTCACTTCTGTGTTCATCCTCTCATTGCCTCTTACTTTGTCAGACTATCACCTAAGCCACTGCTTTAAGTGAACAAAAAGCATCCCATTCAAGAGACAACAAAACATTGTTAGGCATTTCTGAAGGGTTTCAAAACCTAAAGTCTCCCTCTTCATCTGGCCAAGTAGATCAGCATTAATTACTGGTTTCCTTGTAAATGAAAAGAGTGTTACTTTATAATTAGCAGTGCTTATGTGAATTTAGTTCCTTCCATTTCCCATTTGTGAAGGGGTTCCTTAACTTTGAGAATAGAAGAAAATTCTTCTGAAACTCAGATATGTAATGCATTTTACAGAACTCTACAGAGGTGTCTTCAGCCAATTCTTAAGGGCTTAAGCACTCGCTTTACAACAGAGCATAAAGGTTCTTCCTGACAAAAGCTACAGATACAGACCTGTTAATGTCTCTACAGGATTCTCTTCTAGAAAAAGCGTGTCCAGGACAACTTTGTGATTTCAGTTGTTACCACAGAAAGAGAAGCCTAAGTAATCCATACTTCTTAAATACAAATTAAATGAAGTTGGTCATAGTAAATACATAAAAATACTTTAATTACTTGTACACACTGTATAAAAAGACAGCTCTGAACTGCTACCAGAAAGTTGCCAAGAACAGATCCTATATTGAATGTGTCACTTTGACAGTTTTGCAGTAGGAAAAAAAAAAAAAAAAGAAAATTCACTTCATTTGCTTAGAAGACAACAGAGGGAAAAGGAAGCTAAACAGTTGTGCTTACAGAAAGCCACATAAGAAGTCCTATCAAATAAACAGCAACTCAAGGCTTTTCCTCTACAGCCCTGGAAAGACCCCAGGTACTGCTAAACCCTGGAAAAGTGGCCACGTTCTGTCATCCTGTCACTCACACAGCTCTGTTTTGCATGTTTGCTGTTATGGTCTCACACAGGTTATTTGAGTGTTTACTACAAATAAGCGTACACAGAGCCAGTTCTTGTTCAGAGCTGTCTTAAACCCAGCCTGCCACTGTCCCCTGGCTGGGCGCTTCGCACACAGTACACGCTGTGCTAGTAAAACGCTTACCCATGCAGCTATTTGGCTGTCTGGTGCTGCAGCCACCATTGGCTCATTCCCTTCTGTTTTAGCTACCAAGAGCCAGTGATGTGATATCACTACTGGAATGTGCAACAGCTTCACTGATGGGCTGGCTGGGGAGGGGGAAGGGAAAAGCAAAAATTCTCTTTGGGGAAAATTAACAGTCCTGCAGCACACTTGTCCTCCACTGGGATCAGTCGAAGATCGGGGTTCCTTTTAGGCTCTCCATGCCCTGATGTAAAGAGAACCCACCTATTCCTCAGTCCAGTTCTCAATACACATTAATTTCAACTCTACCTCTTCCTGATCTTTTCACCCCCCAAAATCTGAGGTTTAGGGGGCTCTAAGTCCTCTTCAACCCAATTTACATATTCTGAGCTATTCAGATTTCCTTACAAGCAGACTGATCAAGTACAACAGTCCGTCACTGAGGTCAGAGAACCCTTTGTAACAGTTCTTAAAACAGGGATTAACTCTTTGACTAAGTCAACTCAAACTTGACCCATGAGTTATAGGTTAAAAACAACCAGAAATAGTCAGAGACAATTAGAGGGCTACAAAATTCCAACAGGCTCATCCTTCCCAACATGTGCTTTGCTCCAGAAACAAATAGCGCTGTCTGATTTGCTAAGCAAATTTGAGTTTACCTGGACCTCACTAGCACAATAGCTTAAAGCTGAAAGCCTGAAGGAATTAGTACTTTCACTATTGCAATAACTATTTTAATGATCGAGCTCCCCTTTACAAAGTTCATGTTTGCCCTCCTGAACACAAGCAAACAAAACAAAATAGCCAAATAACTAGTTAAATTCATCAGCCACAAAAGTTTTATTAAGAATCAAGCATTACATACTGCTCCGCAGGCTAAAGAGCACTATAAAGGCATTTAGACATGTCATTTGCATAGCAAACGAAGAACGAACTGATAAGCATTTCTAACAACACAAGACCAATATCACAACTGCTTACAAACACCACAGCACCCTCAACCTGCTCCATACAAGAAGGGGTAACACCATTATACTGCCATCATTTAGTCCTATTAACCTAAAATAATGAAAAAGCAGCCTTAGTTTATTTAAGAAGCGAAGAAAAAGTTAGATTAGGATAATTCAAATGAGGGAAGTATTAAATTCTTGCTGTCAGAAAAATGCCTGCTTCAGTCTCCAAGAAGAAACGGGGAGGCAGTGGTGGGGAAGGATGGGAAGCTCCTTTGCATGAACATCCTGAGCTCCAGGTAACACAGGCAGTTTCCAGACATTCACCAACAGGCCCGAGGACATTTTTCTACTCAAAGTTGCCAGTCAAGATTTTACATCTCAAGCTATAAATTAAGTTTTAGAAGCTGTTCTGGACTGGGAGGTGCTGCAGCCATTGCATACACAGACTTGCGGCCACTAACTTTTCCTGGAACTTCACAGGAGGGGTCTGAACACAGCAGGAGAGTTTCTGACGAGATCACTTTGATCAAGCAACATCCCACCCCAAAGGGCATTTTCAAGACTTCTGAAGGGAAGTCAGGTTAAAAGACAATATTGCAGGTGAGAATTGATAAGACTTTAAACCTCACTTCCCAGAGGATCCTTACTTTGCTTTGTAGAAGAGAATACACCTGCCACAGGCTTGGCTTTGCCATTCACCTCATCCATTCAAACCTCGTCTTACTACTTGAAGCCACAAGAAAAGTCATCTCTCCTCCCTGAGCAGAGAGCTTCAATTTCAGGCTACATCAAAAGCGACAAAAAACAGTCTGCTGTTATTGAAGTACCTTTTGAAGGGCAATACTCAGTTATGATTTATTCGTAGCTAACAGAAAGAGCTATCTGCTACCGCTCTGAACCTTTAAGTGTATTTAGTGGTACTGGTTATGAATATGCAAACAAGCCCCTCCACTGCCCTCCTTTCCTGCACACTGGGGGGACGTATTTGCTCCTATCGTGCACGGCGACGCGCTGCGCAGGGACGGCCTAAGTTTGTGTTGACACTGCTGCTGAAGTTTTATTTTATAAAAACTGCAATGGCCAAGGCCCTGCCGGGTTACGAGCACAGGGAACAGTTTAGTATCGTCTCACCGGAGTTCGGTTCTTCAACTCTTAAACTTCAGAATTTATACGAACCGGAGCTCCGACTATGCCCCCGACACTCTGATGAACCCTCAACCGCAGCAGCCCCTTCCCACCCCCGCTGCCCCTCAGGGCTTT
>VZSZ01002942.1:182235-198256 GCA_013398815.1 Ibidorhyncha struthersii | reverse complement strand
GTCCCCTCCCGCTGACGGTGCCTTCTCCTTGGCCCGGCAGCGAGCGGCGGCGGGAGACGATGGAGATGCAGTCGTACTACACCAAGCTGCTGGGAGAGCTGAACGAGCAGCGCAAGAGGGACTTCTTCTGCGACTGCAGCATCATCGTGGAGGGGAGGATCTTCAAAGCGCACAAAAACATTTTGTTCGCCAACAGCGGGTATTTCCGAGCCCTGCTGATTCACTACATCCAAGACAGCGGACGCCACAGCACCGCCTCTCTGGACATTGTCACCTCGGAGGCCTTCTCCGTCATCCTAGATTTCCTTTATTCCGGGAAGCTAGATCTCTGCGGGGAGAATGTTATCGAGGTGATGTCTGCGGCTAGCTATCTGCAGATGACCGACGTGGTCAATTTCTGCAAAACGTACATAAGGTCATCCTTAGATATTTGCAGGAAAATTGAGAGAGAAGCCGCTTTCTATCAGGCTGATAGCGGGAGCGCTAGCTCCGCGAGAGAGGGCACCTCGTACAGCTCCAAGAGCCAGTGCTCTGCCTCTGTCTCTTCCCTGCAGGAAAAGGAGAGGATTTCGGATTGCCAGAGAGATCCTCCCTGTGGGGAGTGCAGCAGCTGCCACCCCCTGGAGCTGGTGGTCAGAGACCCCGTGAGCAGCGACTCTCCGGACGACGTTAATTCCTCGCTGCCCAAGGGGGTGGAACCCAAAGTAGAGTTTGACTCGGATGAAGTAGAGGTAGAAGTGGGTGAGCGGCTGCCGCAGTACCCGGCTCCGTTGTCCCTCGAGCAGATGGAAGAGGGGCTGCACAGCGGGCAGGCGATGGACCTGGCCTGCAATAACTATCACATGAAACAATTCCTGGAGGCCCTGTTGCGCAACAGCTCAGCTCAGAGAAAGGATGATGTGGTTCATCACTTTGTCCGGGGCTTTGAGGGTAGGCCAGAGGATGCAGGGGTAGCCATGAGTTCCATGATGGACATTCACAGCGACTGGTATGGTGAGGACACAGGTGAGAGGACTCCGGGGGGGGTAGTCTGTGTAATTGAGGAGGAAACCGCTTAGTTGTGTGACTTCTTTGTTACTCTCGTTCTTGTTCAGGAATATATTGCTGAATATTATGCCGTAGCAAAATAAACTATTGTTCTGGACTTCAAAGGAAAGCTGTACTCGTTTATTCAGTGCAGCCTTTGGGAGGTAAGTATTTCTAACAGCTTTTACAGTCACTTTGAAACAGATCCTGGAGATTGGTGTTGGTGGTACTGCTTTAATAAACAGTCTCATTTGGGACCTTGTTGAATGGCAGGTGGATTTTTAAAAAGAATCTTCCTCTCATAATGTTAGTATTGGAAAGAGCAATCAAAAAGATAAGTCGAGCTGCCACAAGAGGGATCTGCTGTTGAACCTGACAGAGCAGAAGTAGCTTATTCCACTGGAGCTCCTGCCGGCTCGTCGGTTGCTGGATGATAGTCTGTTCGCTGTTACTTACTTTGAACTTCAGAAGGGCAGAAACCAGTTTTATTCAATACTGAGTGATACCTAGAAATTCTTTAAGAGCACTGAAAGCTTTAAACTCTGGTGTTGTGTAAAGATGAGGCTTAACTTTTACATCTATCGGCAGACTCGCTTTTCAGCTGCTGGTCACCTGAGGTTCTCCTGCTTTCCCCAGCCCAGCGCCTGCGGGGGTGTCTCACTGGCTCGGGCAGGAATGTCTCCAAGCAGCAATGTCAGGGACCTGGAGAAGAAGGTCATGTCCGTACGCATTTCTCCTGAAGGGGACAATAAGGATTTGGGCATTTTATCTGCTTGCAGTAATGCTGGCGCACAACTTGCCTCGTCCAAACTGCCTTACGAAGACAGGAGGCGGCTCTGACAAGCACTGCAAGTGCCGTGGCTGTTCAGGATGTGACAAATGCAATAATGGTGTGGACAACAGAGAGGAAATCCTTCACTGAATATTCTACTCTAGATAGCAAGCTTACATTCATGTCATTTCTGGCTCAGGCGTGTGTGTGTGATCCTAAAGCAAATAAACCCAGTAATATCTCTCACTGCTTTAAAATGAGGAGTCTGATAAAATCACAAATTCAGTCTTACAGTCACCAAAAGACCAAAGTTATCAGAACAGAGCACTGTCACCAAATCATGTTTACCTTTTTTTCATGTGTAGCAAGGCAAGAGCATCTAACGCACAAACTTGGCTTACTTTTTTTCCATCTTAAAATCTTCAGACTGTTAATGAATCATTGAAAGGGAGATGCTCCTAGAATTTGATGGGAACATACAACAGGTACTAGAAATGTTAATGGTAGATATGCTTTAAATAGGGGTGGGGAAAAAACCTCAAACCTTGTATTTGGTTATATTTCGCTGCTAAAACTGAACATCGTAAGCATTTAGTAGAATGGAAGGACCTCTTCTCAGCTTTTAGTGCTCCTGCTATCTTAGCATTTTCACAAGACACCAGGAATGAGAAATACAAAGTCCTGATACAAAAATGGCACACTCGCACGTTCGGCCAGACAGATGAGATAAATGCCACTTACTTTCAAGTGTCCCCATCTGTTCCAATCATCCTGGTGCCCTTCGCAGCTGATGGGAGGGTAAACAGGCACATCTAGAGAGCCTGGAAGCGAGGCAGGTCTAAGAACTGCTTTGCTTTTTTTTTTAAATGGAGCTCTAAACACCCAACAGGGATTAACAGTACCTTGTGAAGGTTCAAAACTGGGTGAGATGAATTTCACTTGATAGCCACATGTTTAAATACTAGACGCTCCTTTTTCTGAGATGGGGTTGGACAAACCTTAGTACAAGGCAGGTTCTACAGCCCCACCTGCTTTGGTGTAACTGTGAAAGGGCTCAAGGCTTGGCATGCAAATGCTTCCCTCAATCAGTACCTGAAATGGGGAAAACTAATCTTTTAGTATAACATCTCAGCCTTTGGGCTGGAAAAGAATCTGCAACCTGGGCTGATCCTGAAAAACTTAGCAATACCCGTGTTTATGTAAAATGTGATCTTCAAATTTAATTCTCTCTCTTTGCATCCGACTTCATAAATTACGTATTGTGTGCATATAGTCTGATTGCAGGAAAAGTGAAATATCATCAGCAAATGTATTGGAGTCCTTCATCTTGTTATTTCCAATAGAAAGGGAATGGCAGTAGAAACAAGCATTCCTATTTCTAGATGGATTCTCCACATCTAAATTTATGCATGTTGTGAAAGCATATGGGAAACGTTGCACTACTACTACCTGTAATTTGTATTAAAGATTTTAGTTTCTATTCTTGTTTAATGCTAATGGTATCTTAAAAAAAAAAAAAAAGAAAGTAGGAGACTTTCTATGGCTGAGATAGTGCAGAGACCTCACTGCACTAAAAGCAAATTTTTGGGACTTGATTAAATGGCTTCTTAAAATAAAATGAATTTGTTTTTCCGTTGTGAGCCAACTCCCTTAGAGTATCAGCTATGTAAGTATAGGCAAGCTGATTTTCAAGGGAATTGATCATCTGCAACTGCATGAATGTCTTCTGAAATTGCACACCCTCCGGAAATTCCAGGTAAGCCAAATACAAAAAGGGGAAAGTGCGAGTATCTTGACTCAGATTTGCAGCAAGGGGGCTAAAAAAGCCAACAGAGCTGACGCTGGTGAGCTGCCTGATCTAACGCATTGTGTTTTTTCTCCAAAAGGTGATGTGTTAGTTGTGCCAATCAAGCTCCACAAATGCCCATTCTGTCCCTACACGGCTAAACAGAAAGGAATACTAAAGCGGCACATTCGCTCTCACACAGGTGAGAGACCCTACCCTTGTGAGACGTGTGGGAAACGTTTCACTCGGCAGGAACACCTTCGGAGTCATGCTTTAAGTGTAAGTTTGAAAGATCACATCTCTCAGTATATTTTTTTAAGTTTTTAGCATTTCCCAATCGTATTTCCCAAAAATATGTTGGACAAAATGATTGTTGCCAGTGTGAGATAAACTTTTGTAATAACTTGAAGCCACTGGCATATGGTTCATTAGAGCTTACGTAGCCCCAAATCTTTATCGCTGGGAATGTGATGGGATCACCTGCCCTGTTTTTCTGTTCTAGCAATAGCTGTGAACCAGCACCCGGAAAGAACTAAAGCAAGAAGGCAGATTGCCTTTTTTTTTTTACCATAATGTTTCATTTTTAACTTCAGGTGCATCGATCGAACAAGCCAATTATCTGTAAAGGCTGCAGGAGAACATTCACAAGTAGCCTGTCTCAAGGATTACGCCGCTTTGGCTTGTGCGACAGCTGCACTTGCGTGACCACTACCCACGAGGACTCGATGCCCATTAACCTCAGCCTAATGGAACCTTCATCAGAAGGCCAAGAGAAGGGTGATACCGATAACGACTGGCCCATATATGTGGAGTCTGGAGAGGAGAACGATCCAGCCGATGATGATGATGCCGATGGTGATGACAAGCAGGAAATCCACAGGAGTTTATCAGACCGAGAAACACTTATGTAGCAGTGAGAGGAGAGTGGCAGCATTTAAAGTGTCTCCCTGACGGTGGTTGGTCTGCAACAGAAAACTGCGTATTTACCCAATTAGTGAGACTGTGCTGTTTTTTATTATTCCATTTTTTTAATAGAAGAGTGGGGAGAATTGGAATTTTTAATACTTTTAAGTTTTCAGTGCTGTGCACCAGAAATCTGTGAAGAATCTTCTGTCTGGGGTTCACTGAGGTTGTACCTGAGCAATTGCCAGTGGTGTCTCTGCCTCCTAGTTTTGATTTTGTGGGTGGAACATTTCTGGGTTGTTTTGATAACAGGTTTCTTCAAATAATGCTGTCATGGTCCTCAGTCCCTGATCTGAGAGGGGCACCATCTTCTCTCTGAAGATTACATTAAAAGAAATGTAGTTTTCATCCATTTCCTTGGACTTTTCTAAACTAAGTTGTGATCCTTCTGTATTCGGACAGTATTATCTAAACTGTAAACCTTAAGTTTTTGCTCTTAGACTGGGTGTGACCTGGAAACCAGGGCAGACAAACCAGGATAACAAAAATACACTGCTGCTGAAAGCATAGACAGTAAGAACAAATACATTTCACGTGTCCTTAACTGCAGGTATTTAGAGAACAAGCTTCTCTTTCTTAATTGTTTTTACTGCATCTCCTCTCTCAAGAGCTCGGACTACAGATCTTCAGATGTCTCTAATGTTGTTCAGACATTAGTAGTCTTGGCTTAAGAAATACTAAGCGCACATTATGGTGTCTAGTGTCCTAGTCTCTCAGTTTAGACTAAGTGAACTGCCCAATTCTCTTCAGCTTTTTACAGTAGAAGTTAAAAGCTGGCAATCGGGTTACTTGGGAATTCCGATTGTGGTAGATTAAATCGCCAGATTCAAAGCTGATGTAGCCGAGGAGCAGTTAAATATAAATATCTGAGCTATGCATATCAAAGAGCTCTGAATACCCTTTTTGAAGCAGTTGGGTAGGAAATCTCAGATTTTTTTACTAGCCTCTTTGTATGAAAATCCTTTTCTTTCTCTTTTAATATCTTTTCTTTTAGTCTTTGGTGATCCTTCTCATGGTTTATGTTGTTATGTGAATTTATCCAAGTACTGTTTTTGTTTGGTTGGGTTTTTTTTAAACTTCAGTGTGGACCTCATGTTTCTTTGCTGGGATAGACAAAGGCTGCCTTTCAAAGGAGGTGAATTTTTTTTTACCTTTCCAGTAGCAAGTTGATATAAGCTATCAAAAATCAAGCTGGGAAGCATTAGAAGAAAATGCAACACCAACAGAAAGCCATTTTGCCTATGGGTAACCTACTGTTTCCTAATGAAGAGACAAACCTGAAATATACTGTGAAATAAGACTGTTAATGCTTCTTTATGATGTTATTCATAAGTGTTTCATGAAAAGGCAAATTATATATGAGTCTTTTAGCTGGAGTGAGTGGTAGATGAGAAGCCTGTAGGCAGATGTGGCTGACAATGAGCAGTTCCTCCCACTTAGCAAGACAGTGATTCTTGAGGTAAAGAAAGACTTTACACTTGGCAAACATTAGGTGGAACCTAAAAAACAAAGAGCGCTCTGATTTAACCAGTTTTTTCTTTGTATACCTCGTGCTTTTATTTTACATACTGAAAAAGACCAATTCAGCTTCTCTATTTGCTTCACCCTACAGTGCAACAGTAGTCTATAGTGATGTCGCAATTTACGTGTGAGAGGTGATTCTGTTGTCACAAATGCAGTTAAGAATTCGTTGCCAGATCAAGTAGGATGAGGAAAGAAGAAACAAGCTTCTTTTTAAACAAGTCACTTCACTAGCGATTCATGAAAACAGCAGAAGGGAAAGTGACATGTTTTGCAATGGTCTGGTCTAAGTTCTTGATGAGTGCCACCTTGGCAAGAAGACAGTGGCATCACTTGCTACGTTTATTTTCTGTAACTTAAGTTGCATAAGCTTTCAGTGGTCCCTATTCCAGGTCATCTGTGAGTTTCTAATAGCTGAACAATATCATAGTGACACGCATCATCAGAGAAAAATCTCACTGGGACAAGATTTTTACAAAATTCAGGGCTCTGTAGCCCCTGTTTTAGTTACCATCACCCTGTTTAAGACCATCAAAGAGACAGCTTGCGTAGATGCCAGATTTGGAGCTGAGCTCCTTTGAAAATCCTGTTGTGGTTTGGGGTCTTTTGAAAATATGAGCAAAACATGGGCTTGTAAATCTTGCCAGCACGTTGGAGAATGCCACCTCCAGCCTACTGGGGCTAGTCTTTTGGACTACTGCTCTATTTTTGTTGAGTTCATCCCACATCAGAGGGTTGTGTTTTTTGTATCTGCTTATCTGATAAAGGAAGGACTTCTGCATATGGAGAACACCTGAAGAAGAGTCATGATATCGGTGTCTGTTGGGAGACTAACTCGCTAACGGAAGTGGGATAAGAATGTAAATAGGGACCCAAAGTGATATTTAGTGACCAGGCATCCCAATCTCTGGTCGTTCTAGCGTGAAGATGCCACCTCATTGTAAATACTGGTAGAGGCCACTAGACATGGAATATCAGCTGAGCATGGTTCTGGCTAGTGCGCCACAACTAAAATGTAAGAAGATTTAGGTTCTGACATGGCTGAGCTGTGCCGAGGTGCAGGCTAGCTAACTCTGAGATAGCGAAGCCATTCAGAGTACGGAAAATGAACCTCTTGCGAAAGTCTGTATGTAATAAGAGCTGCAGGAATGCCTGCAGAGACCTTCAGCGATTATACTTCAACCTGCTTTCTTTGGTCTTAGAGATTGTTCGTGTGTGTCTTGTGCCTAGAGAATGGAGCTGTGTTAAGGTCTGTGTAACACTGGGTAAGGGGTGCGGGTGGGGGGGAACGCTATTCCCATTCCACATCGAAAGTGACCACCAAAATCGATGTTTCCTGTTGAGCTGTCATATTGTGCTGCTTTGTTTTCAGTGGAGTCCTTCAACCTTTGTATTTAGAAGAGGATGTTGTTTATCCACATTCTTGTGACCCCATGTTCATGTAAATCTGTTTGCTGTGCTTTCCACTTAGTTTTTGGATGTGTTTCTTGAAATCTTCCATTGTAGATCCAGCCTCTACAAGCTTTGAGAAAATGATGTAGCTGTTTAAAAAAATTCATATGGTGCTTAATGAAGACTCAAAAATAATGTTTTTAGGAAAGTTATTTCTAATCTAATCCCTTTCTCAAAGTTTTTTAAAGGCCGTGCAGACTACATATCTTAAAGTCTTAGCACTACGTAATTGACTTTGTTTAGGAGTTTACGTTTTAATGTACTTTTGCACATAATTGCACTGTATTTCACTAAGGGAATACATGCTGCACTGGTATTCGTAGTGCATTTAACCTCTTGGTGCAAGACCTTGTAAATCTTCCAAATGTGGTTATTTAATTTACTGATGTTTTGTAAGGCAGTTTCATAACTGAAGTCCTTTAGTCTAGTTTAAATGACAAATTCTTATAAACTGAACCTTATTTGTACAAGTGACTTAACTATATTTGTGGATCTTGGAGCATTCTGGAGCTTTTTGATTGTCTAGAAAATAAAACTCTCTGAGAGGGTTGCTTTGATTTTATTATTATTTTTTTTTTAATCTTCAAAAGTTGACTGAGTAAACCTGAGAGTGTCTAGATTAAGACTCACATTTCAATTTCTGGGAATTAAAAATTAATATATCCATTTCCGGCAACAGGTACTTTGCAAGCAAGAGACTTCGTAGGAAAGGATTAAAAGGATGCTGTCAATTTAAAACCCAGCCAGCTGGTGGGTTTCTTTTAGAAAATCTTTTTAATTATCGACACTGACTTTGTTTCCTTACCAGTTTTTGTAGTTTTACAATCATCTTAACTTTTTAAACTCTTTTTAAAGTTTTTCGTTTTTCATGCTGGGTGAGAAAAATCCATGCAACTGGGAAGCAGTCACTGACCCTGGCTGGAAGAAAACCCTGTCAAATGACTACAACAAAATGCATCCGGGGGAAAGGGACACAACAGACTCTCAAATATTCTTTCTAGATAATTTTGAATGACATTGGATATTTCACAAACTTTTTTAAACCTGCTTTTACAGACTAAGATATTTAAAACCTGTATTTACCTGTTGATTTAGAATAACCTGGATCAATGAAAAATGTTATATCACCTTCTTTCTTTTCACTGTTTTCATTCAAACAGCGAAATCTGTTCACTTTTATTTTATTGGGACCTTTAGTTTTATACGTTTGTTTCAGAAGTGCCAGGGAGTTTGTCATATTTCAAAACTTGGTTATTATTAGGGTTTTTTAAAAATCGTTAAAACATTTTTGTTAGTATTAAAGATTTTTGGATCCAACTCAAGTTGACAGTGCCCTTTAGCGTGCACATAAAAATCGCATTTCTTTTCGTAAAGGCTACTGTTAACATGTCAAACAAATACCTGAAAACAGTCTGGTTTTTGCTTTGTGTTGGATTGTTTGAAATTCAGATTTTCTAAATGTCTAGAAATATTAGTAACATGTATGAGAATATAAAGGGCATGAAATTGTTAAAATCTTGCCAGCAGCTCCAGTTATACACATACGTATAAATGTGTGTGCGTGCCCACACCAAGCTGCTTTTAGGTCTGGAGTTACAGTTAGGGTGTCATCATCTCTGCCAGGTAGGTCAGCAAAGCACTTTCAGTAAAACACAGCCAGTGAATATTACAACTTTTGGGGGGTTTATTAAGTGGTTACAGGCAAGTGTCTGAATACTAGTAAATAAAAAAGAAAAAACCAAACACCACTCAAGCAAAAATCAAAACACATGCCCTCCCCTCAATCCCTCTGAAAACAGCATGTTGAACGCAGCAACTTTAAATGCCATCCCCAGCTATCCAAAGGCAATGCACTAGACTTTAAACTTTGGACTGCCAATTGAGATGCAAAATATTTTAACTGTCAAAGTATATGACTCTCTACATTCTTACACGCTTTTAGCATAACCAGCTAAGTCCTGTGAAGGCTTAGACACACACGATCGGTCCCATTGATCATGCAACCAGTTACACAGCTAAAATTTAAACATACATGGACAGTTTTGCAGAATTAGAAACCAAGTCAGCTCTTAGAAATTCTTAAAGTTCTTCAGTGGCAAGGCTTATTTCAATGTTTAGCTGCTTGCTTCTTACTGGGTTGGAGGGGAATTACGTGAACGCAAATTTAATTTTAGAGCCAATGACTGTGCTACTGATTTTTCAAATTCTGTCGTGTTGTTTGGTTGTTAATAACTAAGGTAGGTGAGCTCTGACCCAAATCAGTGTGTATTACTCGAACAAAAATAGGAAGTTTGCTTTGAAATTGTTTTCTTCTTGTAGTCGTTGGGGTTTCTAATACCAGACAGACATCTTTTGTTGGTAAATAACAGCTATTGGTAGCTGTAACAGCTATTTCTATATCACGAAAAATATTGAATACTGTCGTCTTTGGAGACTTGGAGGATTCTTCTCTCCTCCTGTATGAAACCGAAAACTAGACTACTCTCTAAACGAAACAAGAGTTAACACTTTGGGGAGATGCTCTGATTTTAGAACCTGCTTATTTTAGATACCATCATGCAGATGGATTTATGGGTAGATTCAAGGACCTTTGTAAATCTCCAAGCCCATTGCAGGATTGGTCCAGGTGAAAGCCGGTACAGTAATAGCACCGTGTTATCAAACAAGATGCTGCATATTTGTTGAGGTAGGAGAGGAAGATTTTCTTTCTCACTTTTGAAAACCAGTGTGCCAATGTTGCCAGTATCTCCAGACAGATCAGTGGAGTAGTTCAATCAAGAGTAAATTGTCCTAAAATACTAATTGGTACAATTTTCATTTGTACCATCTGAATCTGATTTATGTGAAATTCAGTTACCTTGGCTTTCTCTAAATGCCAATCTTATTTTACATTTTTTACTGTTTTAACTCTTCTTTTGTTGTTTACTGAACTTTTAGACATAGCAGATTACGCCTTTTTTTAAAAGTGCTCCAGTACAAACAAAATAAGGGTACTTAAACCAAACAAAACAAAACCCAAGAAGAAACAGTATCAAATGTTAAGATTATTTTGATGAGAAAGAGGGGTGCTAGGGAATGAAAGAAGGGACTGATACCCCGTGTTCTGCTTCCACGGGTGTTTGGGATCAATAGTTCTATGTGAGAAAAAGATTGTATAAAGTTCTGAATCATGGGTCTTTACAGTATTTTACAAAAGATAGCTTGACAGTGTTCACAGCCAGTTCAGAGTACAACCTGAGGAGCAGTGCGAACCCAGCAAACCTTTCCAAATTTAATAACTGGGCATTTTCTGCAGATCAGTAATAGAGAAGTTGCACTGATGTTTTACTGCAAGTTGCCGAATCTGCAAGCGTAGCTGTCCTGATGTTGAGATGTCTGTGAGAGTATGTATCAGGGTAGAAGACAGAAAAGCAAATTAAACCAAAGTCGAGAACTAATGTGCATCACCACCATATAGGCAATTTACCCTTTTTAAGGGGCGGGGATCAAATCTTTAAGCGCTTTTTGTAAAGTTTTTTTCTACAGTGGTGCTTTACTGAATTTGTCTTTACTGTGTGTTAAATTGTGTATGTACTATATATGTTTATATTGTTGTATGTAGTCTGTTTTTTTTTATAGTTAAAGAACAGAAAACATTAAATAAATACTAATCTCACAGTAAGTATACATTTTTTCATTTTTTACATGACAGATGTGGGGCAGTGAAGCACTCACCCCTGCTCTTGTCTCCTTGGCTCCAAGGGCCACAGGGTTGTTACTATCCTTGGTGTAAAGGACTCTCTCACTGTGGGAGAAGGAAAGCAGGTGTGCAGGGTGATCACAGGAGATGAAAGGTCGTCAAAGAGCTTGCTAATGATTCGGGGACAATTAATGTTTAGATCAAGGTCCAAGTCACCAACATAGATGAGCTGTATGCAAATATGCTACAATTTTAGGTGTTAAGGGAAGCTGGGTGAAAGATAAGAATATGCCTAATAAGTATTTAATTTAATTCTATTGGTATAGAATTAGGAATTTGGGTTCCCAGTATAGATGAAGCTACTGACAAGTTATGCTTGTGCAGCTGCTGCCTCTGTTAACACTGCCATCAAACCTCAGCCTCTTCCCAAGCTGTAAACTCCGTTCAGAAGATGGCTGGCACAGCTACTGTTAGGCGTACTGGCCAATGGAAGATTCCTCCCTGTACACAGCATTTTAGGACAGTGTATTATGATTTCCTTTCCATTTTGAAAAATGACGTGATCTCCTGGTGACCTGGAGGCTGAACGAGCATTTGCATTTGTGCTAGAAGAGAATAAGGACGCTGCTCAGGATCTTCATGAAGACAACTGAACTACAGAAATCGTGGGCGGGTCCACTGTCTTTGTCGCGCAGAAAACTGATGACAGTAAAAAACATGCCAAGGCAAATGAACTAAAGCCAAATAAACTGGCAGTGTATTAGATGAAATTGTAATCTCATTCTTAATTCATTTCTGGTGTCTTGCTTGCGGTTTCCCTATCTCCAGACCATGCCTGCATAACTCAAAAAGCTCTTTCATTCTGACGGGGATATGGTCTTATCTTGCATACTTTGTATTCCTCAAGGCATTAGGTCCTGTAACACTGAAAATTTTCCTGACATGGAACAATTAGCAACTCACCTATGAACTACTGAAAATACATATATTGTTATGTCACTCAAAGTTTCTCAAAAGCTTTTAAACAAACAAAATGTTCTCAGAGAACTACTTTTTTTTAAAGAGGCATAACACTATTTTAAAAGCAACAATTTTTGCAAAAGCATGGATTAAAATTCCTGCTGTTCACATTTTCTCATTAAATGCATTTTTAGATCCAGCACAAAAAAAAAAAAGGAAAAAAAGCAACTAATTAATTCCCTAAGTATGGTACGTTTCTGATCCAGTGGAAAAAAAATGCAGCTATTTCTTCAATGGTAGAAAAAGGAAAGAAATTGTATTGCTTTAGCCCAAGGTTATATGCAGTTTTACTTATATTTTCAAAATTTAAAATAAATCCCTTGGTAAATGCACATTACTTTACTCACACATTTGGGAAAAATCTATTGCAACTCCCAACAAATTAATCTTGTGAATCAATGCATGTCAGTCTTTGAACTATGCTACATCAGTTTTTCTAGTATAGGCTCTCGAGTTTTCTTCAGCAAGAAATATCACTATATACTTAAAGTCAGAAAATATACCATAACTGAAGTCTGTGATTTTTCAGAAATATTTATTTTAAGGAAAACTGATTTCTTTTAACTTACTTTTAACTGTTAATAATATTTGTTACCAAAACCCAAATAGGACAATGTAACCTTAATGTTAATAATTTTTGTATCAGCGCTAACAATGTCATTTTTTTAAAGTAATTTGTAAACTGTTCTCTAAAAAGGCAACTATTAGTCTTCCTTTGCAACACTCTTCCTGTTGCTGTGAGAAGCACCTCCTCTACATAGTTGCCAAGTTTATTCTTGTTGGATAAACTCTCCAAACAATATCTCAGCTTCAAGTGAAGCTTTCTTCGCTAGAAACAGTGACTCTAAAATTTAGAAATACAAACCAAAGGACTAGATTAAACAACTAAATACATTTCTAGAATCAGTGGATTGTTTGTGATGTATTATTGTGCAAAACAAGACAAAATCAGTCCCTGTGTATGAGAAAACCAAAGTCTGTTCCATGGCCGTTCCTAACTGCACTGCAGACTTGTGGGCAAGGTTTCTGAAGTATTCTGAGAAAAGCACTTGCCACACCTTTAAAAAATCTAATTAAGCTATTCTAGATACCACTGCATATCTTTTTCTACTTTTTAAATTCTATTACCTGTTCCTAGCAGATGGAGAACACTTGAGGTCCTATTAATATTGATACAACCCACTACCAAGCGGAGCATTCTCTGATATACAAGTGAAAGTACCAATTACCTGAGAAGTCAGCTAAGTCAACAGAACAAATATGTACAAATAGTTATTTTCAAAAGGAAGTTTTCAGCAGATAAAATAATTTGGGCATGGATCTGAAAAAACATGTGGAATGTTACATAAAAAGAGGTGCTACCTAGTTGAACTGACAGGCAAAATCATAATTCAGAGGAATCATTCAGGCAATATGAAAACCTGATACTGCAAATAAATGTTCTGGTTTATAATAAACAATCTAAGTGATTGGTTAATTGTGTGTCATCTTTATTGCTCAATACTGGAATCAGTAATTGAAAGTTTACGTTAGCTGGCAATAAACGAAATTCTATGAAATTCCCCAACTCTAGACTTTTGAGTCAAAATCAGTTGCTCTGTGGAAGAATACAACAAGCAATACTTTGACCTGAACACTCTTCCAGTCTCCTACAATTTGTGACACGGGGACTTCTGAAGGCACAGGACATTTCTCTACGTAGCTCTCAAGTCTCTCTCATGACCACGGCTAGTATAGCCCTGTGACAAACACTTCACATCCACGACAGCCTATGGCAAACAGTTCCAGTGCCTAACTACGTTATGGACAGAACCGCGTCCTCAGCTTGCTGTGACCCTGCCACCTGCCAGCTTCATTCGCCTTCCTCTTATGCCGGAATAAGCACTGAACAGCCCCAACTGATCCTCTCATGATTTTATAGATTTCCATTTATCTCACTTGCTTCATTTTTTTCCTAGTTTGGCTCCCTCTCACTCTACAGACATTTGTACAAAGCTGTGCCAGACTTTTATCATTTGTCTTTTCCTTCTCTGAACCATTACAGGTTCCTCTATACACTCTGTGCAATGAGTGACCCTGGGGCAGCGTACAGCAGTCACAACGCACGGTTAATGAATGGCGGGTACCAGGCTCGTGTTGCCTCACCCTGAAGGGGAAACAACAAGGACAAAGATGCCAATGGTCCTCTGGGCTGATGTTGGAATCAGTTCTGCTAATACACTCTTTAGTCATCGATGTAAAAGCAAGATAAATTACATGACATTTGCAGGTGACACCGATCAGAGGGTGATTACGGACCGGCAACGTGACATGGCTAGAAAAGGCCAGTCAGTGGTAGGTACATCAGATTGAAACGTCTTCAGTTGATAATTAACACCATTGCCCAGTGGACTGAAAAGATTTATGTGAAATACTGTGTAAATTCCAATCACTTCCAGGTTCAAGAATGATTAATTTAAGCTTGTCAGGTACAGAGTGGAGTCTTACACAAGCAGAATGGGTCTCATGAAAGATTTTAAAAGCGTGGCCTGGATTTGAAAAAAACACAGAATCTACAAAACTATAGATGTTGATCAAAAAGGGAGAATTAAGCTGGTGAAAAATACTGTTGCAATATAAATGCATATAAGTGTAGATGATATACTGGGAGAATGTTTCTAACTATCAGAAGCAAGAGTCTTTAGATGTCTTTACCATTTTGCTATAGTGGGGAAAGGAACGTAAATTGTTTTAAGATGGAATGTCTTAAGTTTATGGAAGAGAAGGCTAAAAAGGACACAAAGGATATGGCTAGCACAGTGGCTCCCATGGGAAAACAAGTATTTATGAGAAATAACTGGGGTGTCAAGAGCACAGAAAAGACCCTGGTGGCAAGAAGAGGAAGGAGAAAGATACCAAACTTTGACTGAGAGAAGGTGAGAGGTTCAGGTACTAGGATTTCAGGCCTGATTTTTTCAGAACATAACAGATATGAACACAAAAAAAAAAAAAAAAGAAGAAGAAGAAAAGATGTTACATCTCCTTTTGAGGAAGCTGCAGGCACGTTAAAGAAGGATTTGGGTCATCAAGGCCCCCGCTATGCATAAAGGTGTGGGAAGGAAGCATCTAGGGCATCACATCGCCTCCCGGGCAGCGTGTGGGTGTGGGAAGAGGCGAGCAGCCCCGACTGCAGGGCGACCAGGCAGAGGAAGCCGCTGGGCTGCGCCTGCAATCGGTGCGTTGCCCCTTTAATTGTGTCCCCAGCCCTCGGGCGTCTCTGTCCAACGCCCACGTCAGCAAATACCTTTTGTTTCTCTCACGTTCGGGCTTCCAGGGCTCGGGGCTGCGGGACCCGCGCGTCGCCTTCCGCCACCGCCAGCCCCGACGCGGGGCCGGGGACCCCCGCATCCACCGCCCGCTCCTCTCGGCTCAGCGGCAGCCGCCCGCAGGACCCCGCCGGTGAGTGGCGGCTCTCGCACGCCGGCAGGCCAGACAGGGCGTTGGGATTTGGGGGCGGAAACGGCCCCGGAGCCAGCCTTGCTGCGAGGGACAGCGAGGGACATCCCCGGGCTCCGCAGCCTCCGGGGCCGCCGGGGTCGGTGTGCGGCGGCCCGCCGGCAGCTGCCCCTCGGAGCCGATCGTTACTCGGGCTGCACAGCGTCCTACGCGGGCGCCATTTGCAGCCCCGGGCGCGGCAACAAAGGGCTGCGCGGGAGCAGGAGCGGGCGGCGGGTGCGCGGCGAGAGGGGCCGCGCAAGGGGGCGGCCGCGGCGCCGCCGGCGCGGGGAGGCGGCGGGAGCGGTTGGGAGCACGCCGGGCGCCC
>VZSZ01002942.1:144158-159242 GCA_013398815.1 Ibidorhyncha struthersii | reverse complement strand
TTCGATCCGTTTGTCTCTGTGCCCGGAGTGAAGGGGGGAGTTGTATTCTCCGAGGAGCCGTGTGGGCCGCTGTAAGGGGTGTGGGGGTGCCCCGGGAGGGGGGGTGGGCAGCTGCCGGCCTGGTGCAGACAAAGAGGTGTCACCGGCCGCGCTGCCACGTTCCGGGGGTGCGCTCCCAAAGGCCCTTCTGCGCTCGGGTGCCGTCTCCGGCGGAGGTTGGTAGCAGATGGTGCAAGAAAGTGCGTGAGAGAAACGGACGGAGCCTTGGAAAGACTGGATTTTGGGACCTTGTAGTTCAAGGCTGCGGCTTGCCCTCTCTGTTTAGCAGCAGTTGCTGCACCCGCCCACGTTTAAACATTTTTACAGTTCTGGTTTTTGCCTGCACAATATCCTGTGGCAACAAGTTTCAGAATTTTATTGTGCTGCTTCTGTTGAGATGATGAAATTTGACATAGTTAATATGAATTCCCAGCCTTATATCCAGAAACAAGGATTAGCGTGTGCAACAGAGGGTTTTTAGTCATCTAGTGACTACTCAAATAGTCTAACAGCAAACCAGGGTGTGATGTAGTTGACTTTTTATTCAGTTGCCAGCTCACAGTGTTGTGCATATGTTGTAAATATATTCAGAAGGGCTAATCGTATGCATGTTTTTTTAAAAAAAAAAATTTAGCAGCCTTTGATGATGCGGTGGAAGAACGTGTGATCAATGAAGAGTATAAAATATGGAAAAAGAATACTCCCTTCTTGTATGATTTGGTAATGACCCATGCTTTGGAATGGCCCAGCTTGACTGCTCAGTGGCTTCCTGATGTAACAAGGTAAACTGATCCTTTTGTGTTGTTTTTTTTTTTTTTTTTAAAAAAAAGCAGAATAAATAGTAAATTTAGGATTACTTTTTGTGAAAGTAAGACAGTACGTGATTCCTTTGTGTATTAATCACTTTTTATACCCTTGCCTTGCCAACAGCAAGTTGAGGACTAGGAACACTACAGAGATAATCAGTACAGACGTTTTTAGTTTTGGAAAATGTCTTCTATTACTGAGAAGATATTTTCACACATATGTTTTCAATGCTTTCTTTTTCCAGCTTCACTCTCCCCTTTAATGAACAAAAAACTACTGAAAAATTGAACTAGATATAATTTTTGTATAACCACCATTTTTTCCTAAGCTTCCAAAACCAGGTTCTCCTTGCAGTGAATGTTTGTGCCCCTCAGAGTTGTGCTCAGGAGGAGCTGCTAAGGTCCGTTAAAGGAAGGCACAGGAATGGTGGTCTGTCAGAGTGTTGTGCTGCAAGAAGTTTAGGTTGAGATCTGGAGTTATGATAAGTGATTTCCTCTAGAGGAAGTGAGTTTGGTGTTAGAGCAGGAGAGCAACGATACCTTTAAAGAGTGCTATTAGTGTTAGAAGCTGTCATGAAAAAATGTTGTGATCAGCTCAGTATTTGTGTAAACCCCTTCTTTTGTTTCTCATGTAACTGTCTTCCCTTGCAGACCTGAAGGCAAAGATTTCAGTATTCACCGGTTAGTCCTGGGGACCCACACTTCAGATGAACAAAATCATCTTGTGATAGCTAGTGTGCAGTTGCCTAACGATGATGCGCAGTTTGATGCTTCTCACTATGATAGTGAGAAAGGAGGTAAGGGACCAAAGATGTTTTAAATATTTTTAACCATTTTTTCCTTCCCTTCTCAACAGAATATTTGTCTTTCCTTGAAGTTCATATATTACTTCTGAACTAATCAGTGTATTTCTAAGTGGTACCCTTACTTAACAGTAGATAAATACTATGTTTTTTGGATGTATGTTATGTCTTAATTATATAATGATGAAAAAAGCAGGTGGCAGGCTTATTGCAAAAGTATGTGTGGGGGGGAAAACCTCACCCCTCCCTATTTCTCATTAGGAGTTGACATTGAATTTCATGGAATACTGTTTACTGGTATTTTTATTATCATTTTTGCATTATATAAACTCTTCCAGTGGGAAAGTCGCTCATGTAAAAGAATATTTTTATTTCAGAGGAGTGTAACATTTCAAATGTTCTTCTCTTGTCTGAATTCTGCTGCGTGATAGTTGTGCCAGCCCCTCTTGGATGAAAAGATTACTGTATTTTGTTTGGTATATCAGACTTGAATTCGATGCTTTCTGTAATCTTAGTTGGCTGTCAGCATTGCTACAAATTAGACATTTCTTGGTTTTACTTGGTTGAATCAATCTTTCTACCCGGTGAAAGTCCGTAATGATCCAGTGTTTGCTCTTCTTTTTGCTGGAAGCCTGGATTGTGCAATGAGTATTTTGATCTTTGGGCTTCTGAGAGTTATTCATGAACACAATGTTGTCTAATAAATACTTTGTTTCTATTATATTTCAGTATTTCTCAAAAGTATACTACCCCAATTTAAAAACAAACCAAACAAAACCCCGCTCTTTTTGCCAGAATGGTGTTGTGCAATTTTGTGAAATACTAAGTTACTGTGACTTTAATTATAAAGATAAGGCAGCTTTAGCAAGTTATGTTACAGTCCCATGTCTTAAATGTGGTGCAGCTATTTTTTTATTAGCAGAACTTTGTCTGTTCTGCAATGCTGAATTTTGTTATATTTGAAAGTGCGATTACAACACATCTGTTTCAAATGTGCAACACATCTTCCTTACAGATAAGAGTTTTAGGTATGATAAATCTGGGGCTTGTGTTGTTGAATTTGAAATAGTAAAAAATTCTCAGGAAGAAATGGTCTTTAACTTGTCAAAATCCTGATGTTTTGATGCTACAAATACAGATGTTTAAAATAACATTTGATAACTGGATTCTTTTGGTTTTACAGTTGTTCTTGTGACTGTTCTTTTAAAATGAGTGTTTGGTAGTACCAGTCATTGAGTCTTTGTCTTGATCTGAAATGGGCTTGTTATTTACAACTACTGAATTCTTATTTTCAGAGTTTGGAGGCTTTGGATCAGTTAGTGGAAAAATTGAAATAGAAATCAAGATAAATCACGAGGGAGAAGTGAACAGAGCACGTTACATGCCACAGAACCCATGTATCATTGCTACGAAGACGCCATCCAGTGATGTCCTCGTCTTTGATTACACCAAACACCCTTCTAAACCAGGTGTCTGCTTCTTTGTTATGTGTGTACTTCAGAGATCAGCCAGCCCTTCCTTAAGAAAAGGTTGATGTAGTGAAAAAGAGGTTAAAAAGTTGTGTGGATTGCATATCATTTGTGATATTAGGGGAAAGTGGGTAAAAGGTTATTTTATATGAAGCTTAAACATATGTATCCAATATGTATCGATAGAAAGGTAAGCTTTTTTCCTTTTGCTGTTTTACTGCCTGTTTTGTCATGTCACTGTATGAGGTGATATTTGCGGTGGTGGAAGCTGGCTTTTTGGAAACGATGTGATTTGCTGAGTAGCTGAGTTGTTGTCCGATATCCTGTAAGGATATTAACAGTCATTTACTGATAAACTCGTCAAGATCATACAGAGTAATTAGTTATGCCACTGGCAAGGAGGATCAGAAGCGCACTTCTCACTTTCAAAGTGCAGTCGGAGATGTTGAAAGAAGGAAAAATATCGCACCAGCGGAGTGTTTAGGAAGAGTTTTTTGAGCAGTAATTGAGATGAGCTGCTATTCCTCAGTCCAGCTAGACCAGGTGACTCATGCCAAACCGTGGAGGTGGCTATTGGACTTGTTTGACTCTTCAGCAAGTCCTATAGCACTGATTTAGAATGGACCACTGCTAGGCCATCCAGCCAAAAAAACCAGCCCAAATGCAGCTTGGAAAAATCTGCAGTGTCCTTCTACTAAGCTAAGAAGACAAACTGCTTTGTGTTGTCTCAGTGCATTCGCTTTTAATGAGGTGATTCTTCAGTTGGGGAAAATGCTCAAAAGGATAGAGAGGATGTTGAAAATGTCAAAGCAAGGTTTAGTAAAGCACAGTAATACTTAATGCCAGGTGGTGTTCCAGGATGTGCTGGAAATGATGCTAGGCACTGAAGTTCTTATGCTGCCATTTTACAGACCCTTCTGGAGAGTGTAACCCTGATCTGCGTCTTCGTGGACACCAAAAGGAAGGTTATGGGCTGTCATGGAACCCAAACCTGAGTGGGCATTTGCTTAGTGCTTCTGATGATCATGTGAGTACTTTAAATATAGCTGCGGTACAGTCTGCATTTTGTGTCCCTTGGCAAAGGTCAAAAATGTTTTGTTTTTGATGGGGAGGAGGTAGGGGACGTGAAGACAATGTCTGTCTAAAGATGCAATTTAAAAAAAAAATATTATTTTTTTAAAGACCATTTGCTTGTGGGATATTAGTGCTGTTCCGAAAGAAGGCAAAGTGGTGGATGCAAAGACCATCTTCACAGGCCATACAGCAGTAGTGGAAGATGTATCTTGGCATCTGCTCCATGAATCTCTTTTTGGATCTGTTGCTGATGATCAGAAGCTCATGATGTAAGTGGGGTAATCTCTTCAGAAACAGTACATCTGTTGCTCTTGCTTTCCCTTCTGCTCCTTAGTCCCTCAGTAAAATGGGATCTAAACCTTTGTTTCAATTCCGTGTTTTCCCCTTACAGCTGGGATACTCGGTCAAACAACACCTCCAAACCTAGTCATTCAGTGGATGCTCACACAGCTGAAGTCAACTGCCTCTCTTTCAATCCCTATAGTGAGTTTATCCTGGCTACAGGATCAGCTGATAAGGTACGTCTACCTTGAACTTGGATCATACTTGTTTAGTTTCTGATGTGTAAGTGTGGGTGTATATATTGGTGGCTTCAACAAAAAATGCTTTATGTTTTTTTCCTAGACTGTTGCTCTATGGGACTTGAGGAACCTAAAACTGAAGTTGCACTCCTTTGAATCACATAAAGATGAAATATTTCAGGTATAACAAAATGTCTTTAATACACATAGACTTAGTTCTACTTAGCTGTCTGGAAAAAATGAAAAACATTCTTTTCCAGTCTATGTTTTTATTAAATGTACTTGCACTTAAAAACTCATATATGCTTTTCTCTCGTCTTCTTATAATTTTCTGGCTTATTGTTGTGGGGCTGTATAGCACTCTGTGTGGGGTAGAGCTCCAGTACAGATAAGAGTGTCCAGAAAGCCAGGGACAGAACATAATAAGGAAATGATCGAGAGCTTTAACCGCAACAGAAGGGTGAAATGCTAGCAGTACAGAGTAAATGTAAATTATTCATGGCAGCAGATTGAAGCGGGGAGGCACACTGAAATGGCTGCAGTGTTTTCATCTTCTCAGCTTGGTCCTGTAGGAAGGCTTTAGCCATTACCCATTAAAGGGGATCACCAGCACATCCTGTGACAATGAACAATTGCTAATTTTGCTAGTGTAAATATAGAATTTAACATCACGGGTAGCATGTGCTTAGCAGATAAAATATTTCCATCTCCAACTCATGCCCTACTCAGAAGAAAAATATGTAGAGATTTTTTTGTAGAAGGATTACTCGTTAAGACTGTAGTTACCTCTAAATAAAATTACACATGGAATCTTGAAATGTCAGGTTAGTGTGCAGAATTATGTGTTCTTTTCTAATCCTGTGATCCTATTAAGTGGTATGTTTTGAAGAGATTTATCTCCAGCAGAAGTAGTAAATGTGAGCTTTTGGGCAGTTAAGCTTAATTACAGTGATTTCTTTTCATGTATAAACCGTACCTACTACTTAAGCAATCCGTAGTTTATATTTGTGCAATCCTTATTAAGGTAAAGAGCAGCTAATACCCTTGAGAGCTGCTTTGCACTTCATAACACGTGGTCTTTGTTAGAGGAAAGGTTATGTGTGGTACCTTTTTGGTGCTCAGATGCCTTGTTAGTATATGAACGTTCCCAAACCTAACTCCTGTGTTAGCTTGTTATTATTGGGCATATTCTTATTTCAAGTTAACATCAATTTGAACTCTCGTAGGGCTTTCAGGGATATAAAGTACAGTGGTGTTTGTTGTGAATGTCTGTTGTGTTACAGCTTCTTAGAACTAACTCCCTTTCTAAATTCATCCTTGTCTGTAGGTTCAGTGGTCGCCCCATAATGAAACCATATTGGCCTCCAGTGGCACTGACCGCAGGCTAAATGTTTGGGACTTGAGGTAAATCCAAAATTAGTCACGTTGTCCTGACCAAATATTCGTGATGAATTGCATCACACTTTGACAAACAAACAAACCCCCACTGTTTCCTTTTCCCTCTTTTTTTTTTTTTTTTACAGTAAAATTGGAGAAGAGCAATCCCCTGAAGATGCTGAGGATGGTCCCCCAGAGCTGTTGGTAAGTCTTTTGAATTTCATCGACTGTTCTNCCCCCCCCCCCCCCTCCCAATACTAGTTTATTCATGGTGGTCATACTGCGAAGATATCCGATTTCTCCTGGAATCCCAATGAACCCTGGGTAATTTGTTCTGTATCAGAAGATAATATCATGCAAGTCTGGCAAATGGTAAGTTGTTTGGGAAGGTGCAGGAAGTGGCAGATGAGCGATGGTGTTGAACTGCCTTGGATTTCAGCGTTCCTGGTTTTATTTACAGCTCTCAGCATGACTTGCTTTGTAGCACTGCTAAAATCTCAAAGGGGTAGTGAAATCCACTTCAGGTCTGGTCCTAACAATGGTTTACAAATACTCAGAAGCTGTCTTGTTTCCCATGATTTATAAAAAAGAAAGTAAGGGTGTAGAAGCAATATTTTTCCCTTCTATGTTTGAATGAAAACCGTGTGTGTGAGGACCAAAGACGAAATTGACATTTCTGCTAGTTACTGCCTTAAAGAATGAAATCTTTGCAAATGACATAAATGCCCTGCTGAAGATGGAGGGTGGGAATGGCGAATAGGAAAAGTTTGCTCACCCTAAATTACCAGCTGTTGAAGGTTTTGGAAAACAAACTTGTATAGTTTGAATAACCTTTGGCAAGACCATTCTCCTAATTTTTGTTTATATACGAATTGGTTCACAGGGGCTTTGTTCTTACAAGCCTTCTATGTAGTTCTTTTGGAAGGTGCTCCTGCTAAGTAGAGGATCTACTAAATGTATATAAAATAGTCTGTTAATTGAAGTAAGTCTTGCAGTGGTGTCTACTTTAAGAATGCAGATTTCCATAAACTACTGTAACTTGCAGGGTATTTATGCAATGTTTTAGAGACATAGCTGTTACGAAAACGTCGTTTGTATTGCTGCTTTAATTGGAATGGCCTTGAGGGATTGGGGATGGGTGATACGGACAAAAAACTGCTACAACTTTTTGAAGTGTTCTAGTCCTGTTCGATGTGGTGGCAAAGTGCTTCTTCAAGTTCCTCCATCTCTGTCTTGCAGGCGGAGAACATATATAATGATGAAGACCCTGAAGGAAGTGTGGATCCAGAAGGTCAAGGATCCTAGATGATGACCTTTTCCTGTTTTTAGTCTTTTTCCTTCTGTTCCCTCTCAACCCTGATATTGACTTAACACTGGTTTTGAGACACACGTAGACTTTGTGGTCAGCCATCCTTCTGTAGATACCATCAACAGGCTTTTTAACCCAGACAGTGAATACTCCCGAAGAAGAGGGCTTTGCCCCCCTCAGCTGGTACCGTGCTGTAGCTCCTCCATCAGGTTTCCTACAGCAACCTCTTGCGTCTAGGGCTGGCTGTCTCATTTTAGCTGCCTTCATCACACAGAGCAAACTTCGTTTTGTTGTTGTTTCCTTTTTTTTTTCCCCCTTTTTCTGTCTTTAGCTTGCTTCAGCTGCGGGCTTTGCCTAATTTAAGTAAAAGTTAAATCGGTAGAGCGGCCAAAGTGTGTGTGAGCCAGTGGAGATGATACAAGTGTTAATCCACTGGTGGTTCAGAAATGGAGTGTGGATGTCTTGTCCTCTCAGTACAACTCAGAAATCTTGAGATTCCTTTAGTTAATCTGTACCTTGTGGATTTTTCTTCCTCTGCAGATGCAAAACAGACTTGCAGATTCTAACTTGAACTGAAATTAAAATTCCTTTCTCTATTTTTTGTCTCTACTGGTAATTCTGGGTTTTTCATTCCTTCCTTCCTTCCTTCCTTGCCCTTTTCTCCCATCTGCTGGGCAACAGCGGTTTGGATTCGTTAGCTATTCTTGCAGAACATTGTTCACCTTTCATGTTTTTTGCTCTATTGTGTGTTTCTTGAGCTGTGTTTTCACATATATTTCTTTCCTTTCTGTGAAATGGTTTTTAAAACTTGGGGCCACCAAGTTGTAAAGGTGTATGTTTTTACCAACTGATGTACCCCAGATGGCATGCCCAGTAACCTACAACAGCGTTGGTAGCTGGTATCTGTAAAGCAAATTAAATGTGGATGAACTACTTTTTTTAGGAGTTAGTCCTTGACCACTAGTTCCTGCACATCTTCCACTAGGGTGTCCTGTTCCACCAGCAACCTGTTACTCTCCGTGCTCCTCATGACTAATTGCGTGTAAGTGCTTCAGATGGAATAAATTTTTTTCTACGTAAATGCTGGGTAGCTCTGTGATTTTTGTGCTGATGTTTTCCTTCTGCATTAAGCGCTTTCTCAAGGGTGAACTGTACCTCTCCAGAAAGCAGAGGAAGCAAGGGCATAGTCTCTACCCATACGTGCCTTGGGAGACTGGGCGCTGTTTGTAACATCCTTATGTTTGTAACATGGGGATGCTTTTTTTGTGAGATGAGTAAATGAGTACTTAATATCCCCAGGCAGTCAAGAATGCACTGGGGTGTGCCTTGCACCTGAAGTGAGCTGCTGTTTGGATTTTGGGTCTGCTTTAGCACTATTTTTTCTTGGTAGTCTGCGGAATAAATAGTCGGATACCTTACAAGTACCTTGGTTTGACATGCAAGCCTCTTACTTTCTCTTTGAGACGCAGCTTTGAGAATGAAAAGGATCCTTAAACTCCAACCTTTATTTTCAGTGTGAGACTTTATATAATAAAGTGGAAACCTATTATCCACAGACTAGTTTCTGTGGCCCACGGTGGAGCATGTCACAATACAGCAGAGACCCTTGAAATACAAAAGAAAATCCTGTTAAAAGGATAAAGCTTCTCTTGCATGTAAACTTTAAAAATCAACCCCCCTAACACTGGCTTCCAGAACAATCCTTTCTGTGCAGGCTTATACAATCCACCTAGGGAACGAGACAAGATACAGTTTCCAAACACAGCAAAACATACATCAAAACATTCTTCATGGATGTCCATTGTTCAGTGCAAGTATTATTTTCTCTGCTCCTCTGTGGAAAAGCAGTTTTACTACAGGATCGACGGTGGCGCCTTGAGAAATACGCACAAGCAGACGCTTGGTGTTCCTGACTTCAGGCAGCTGCTGCGCATCGGGTAGGACAAGCAGCAAGAGGAGATGTCCTCTGCAGGTGCCTCTGTCCTTTTGCTACAACGAGGAAAAGTCCATCATTCTTAAGAGTCCTCGTCTGCTTTTTCTTCCGATTTGCAAAGGTGGCCATAGATTTCTAAGCAGCCCCTGTATGGGTAGAAAGTAAATTTAGGTGACTGGATATTTACATCAAGTACTCTGGCTGGAGGAAACGGAGAAGGAGGACAGATGCTATTTCTGAAAAATATTTCTTTACAAAGCATGGAAGAAAAGTAATTAGGAAACACTCAAACGGGCTCGGTACGTGGTCTTGTGAGCGTGCGGACCTAGCCCAGCCCGTCCAGAGCCCTTGGCAAACAAACCAGCTTTAACAGAAGGGAATGCAATTTTTGGTGTGAGCTGCGGGAGACGGCAGCTCAGAGCTGTACTTAACTCTGAGGTCCCCGGTGCGAATGTGAAATTTAACGAGGTGTCCTGATACACGAGAAGACTTGCATGCTGTCGCTTCCCGGGACGGCAGTTTGTAGATTGCCAGGAGTTAAGAGAGTGCGCTGCTGTACCAGGCTTAAATAATGGTCTGTGGTTTAGACCTGTGACTTAGAAGGACCCCGAGCTGCAAAGACGGGGTTGTTGGGATCTGGTCTGAATTGTGAATGGAGTTACTCTTGTTAATAAATGACCGGTGACATGACAGGCTGAAACAGAAATGTCTTCCCCTGTGCTTACCATGCTGAAGTCTTACCTGGATAAAAGAAAACTGTACCTATTTGTGGTAGGGAATATCCTGCTGTGGTGCACTTGCATGAGGAGGTTTGAGTGGAAAAGGGGGGAAAAAAGAATACTAAAGTAACACTGAAGCTACAGAAAATGGCTGATTGTGTATAGCTGAGATCAGAGTAACACATAACAACGCCAAGTTTGGTGGGTAAAATAGTCCCCAAACTTACAGACGTTTTCTGGAGCTTTAAAAAATCCCGTGTAACAAAGAAGACCTCAGTGAGACCAGCAGTAGGGAGTGATAACCAGAAGATAGTTCTCACTTATTGAAGAGCACCCACAACGGTGTTTCGTAGAATCACAGAATGGTTTGGGTTGGAAGGGACCTTAAAGATCACCCCCTTCCACCCCCCTGCCCTGGGCAGGGACCCCTCCCCCCAGCCCAGGCTGCTCCAAGCCCCGTCCAACCTGGCCTTGAACACCTCCAGGGATGGGGCAGCCACAGCTTCTCGGGGCAACCTGCCCCAGGGGCTCACCGCCCTCACAGGAGAGAATTTCTTCCCAATATCTCATCTAAATCTACTTTCTTCCAGTTTGAAGCCATTCCCCCTCATCCTATCACTACACGCCCTTTTAAAAATCCTTCCCCAAGGAAGGACTTTCCCAAAGGTTTCCCAAACCTGAGGAACCTCAGCTCCTTTCCACATATTCCTAAGGAAACCGGCGCTTGGTTTTAAGTTGCCATGCCCGCTTCTTGGGAAGCGACCTCCCCTCCTTTGTGTCCAGGGATTTCCAGCAAATCCCTATTTGCTGGATGGCAAAGGGTCTGGAGTTCCCGCTGTGCCGCCCCACCAGATCCCTTGCTCCCACACTGGCCGCGTGCCCAGGAACCAGAAGCAAAAAGCCCACGGTGTCCCATAGCTGTGTCACCACCAGCCTCTTCTCCACCATCCTCCTCCTCTTCCTCCTCCCAGCCCCTCCCCAGCCCCTCCGCACCGCAGGGATGAGACACCAACGGACTTGTAGATGGAGAGTTCCCGGTGGAGGCTGGTCCTCAGCTCCTCCAGTTCCTGATTCTTGCGCTGCTGGAGCTGGACCCCGTTCTTCAGCTCCTTCAGCCTGTCTTCCAGCTCCTCAACCTGTTCCTGGGGAGGGAGAAGATGAGAGTGGATTAGCTGGGGGAGGAAGGCTGTCTCGGTGCCTGCGCTCAGCTGCTGCCCACGCTCTCCTGGGGGAATCTGCCTGTCGATGGTGTTGGTCTGGACAAAGCCCAGCCAGGCTGATGGCTGACCAACCACCAGCTCAAAAAACTCCCAAAAAATCTTTGTTTTGTTACAAAGGTGGGAGCTTGGGCTGGGATGTGACGCGTTGGGTCCTTAGGCTTCGCTCGGGTGGTTGGTTTTGTCGCTTAGATTACTTTGTGTGTGTTTGGAGAAGCTGTCAGAACTGTATAAACCTATGAGTCAGGAGAAGATAAAAAAGGAATTTGGGAAAAAGAAAACGTGGAGGCACATCAGGGTTGCCCCGAAGTCCTGTCCTCCAAGGGACAGCAGACCCTGAAATCCAAGACGAGCAGTGTCGCGGGCGCTGGTGACCTGGTCCCCAGCTCAGCAGGGAGGAGGGGCAATGGAGGGGGGACACCGGCTTCGGGAAGCTGCTCAGAGCCAGGCTGGGAGGAGGCAGCGATTATGAGCCGAGAACAGGGAGTGTTGAAATGGGGGAGATTAATTGCGGAGCCTCTTTGCCAAAAGTGCTCTTGTAGATATTGAATTGCCTTGTCCCTCAGGATGAGGTGGCGGAGTGGGGGGATGCCTGGTGCAGCCAGAAATAACCCTCTTGGGAGGCAGCCGGGTCTGCGGGTGCAGGAGGTGAGACCCTCCTGGCAGTGGGAAGGGCAGGAACTGCCCCAGCAGGGCTGGGTGTCGAAAGAAAAGCCACCTTTCTTTAAAACTGACTTTTCCAAGTGCTTTAGCTCAGCAAAGTGCACCTCACTGCCAAGCTAAGCTCAACGGCATCGCTCAGCTCTGCCACCGACCCGCTCTGGGAAGGAAACCCCCGTCCCCTCTGCCTTGTTCCTGCTCGCTGGGGCCATTTCTGAGGGGTGGGTCAAACCCAAGTGAGAATATAATCAGGAGAAAGCTTTTTTCTGGCAGCTCATCGGGTGAAGCCCCAGCACTTTCCCACCGCATCCCTGTAACCTCGGGTTTGCCCTTCGCCCGGGGGCTGCTGCTTCTCCTGGCCGGTGCCGGGGCGGGGGATGCTTTTGACTTCAACCGCCAGGAGATATTCCACCTCCTCACCCTCCTCATCCACCCCGCTCCTCCCCTTGGCCCTACGAGCAAGACCTTCAGCATCCACATGTCCCCAGCTGCAAAGAACGACTCCCGCTCTCCGAACAAGAGGGTGCGAGGGGTGCCCAGCCGGAGCACGTACCCGGTACTGCCCGACCTCTTCATCCCGCTTCTGCTTGACGAGGACGATCTGCTCCTCCAGGCTCCGGTTCTGCAGCCGCAGCCGGCTGACCTCCCCCTGCAAGGGCCGCAGGGCTTCCTTCATCCCCTGGATCTCCCCCTGCATCTCCTGCAGCGCCTTCACCCCTGCCTCCCGTCTCTCCAGCAGCCGCAGCAGTTGGGGTTCGTAGTGCTCCTCCAGACCCCGCCGGCTCTCTGCCACGAAGCTCTCGAACTCCATGGAGAGCCGGCGACTCTCCTGCAGGTACAGGTTATCCTGCCGACACGGCGGAGTCTCCAGCTGCTGCCTCAAAACCTCCTTTTCCTTCTCGCAGGTCTCCTTCAGCTGGGACAGTTCGCCGGAGAGTTGCCCAGCCTGGGTCTCCAGCTCGCCCCGGTAAGCAGCGTACTGGGAGAGGTCGTGCCGCCGGCTCTCCAGCTGGTATTGGCAAGCCACGCACTCCTTCGTCACCTTGAACAGCTTCTGCTTGATCTGCCGGATCTCATCCTTCAGGTTGTCCCTCTCCAGCTCCACCTTGGCCAGCAGCCGGCAAGCTGCCTGGATCTCCTCGTGGGCATGGCGGATCTCCTGCAGCGCCGGCTCCCGGAGCTGGGCGAGCTCCGCGATCAGGCTGTCTCTCTCTCTCTCCAGCTGCTCGACGGCTTCAATGCATTCTTGGAAGTAGTCCCCCAGCTCTTCGAGGGTCAGGCACTGATGCTCTGCACCGTCCGCATCCAGGGGGCTGCCTGCCCCCTCTGCGTCCATATCCAGCAGGATCCCTGCCCCGTTTGCGTCTGCCTCGGCTGGGATCGCTGCCCCGTCTGTGTCCATGTACAGCGGGATCCCTGCTCCGTCTGCATCCAGTGGGATCCCTACTCCATTGGCATCCACGTCCAGCGGGATCCCCATCCCACCTACATCCACGTCCAGCGGGATCGCTGCCCCATCCCCATCCAGTGGGATCCCTACTCCATCTGCATCCACGTCCAGCGGGATTCCTGCCACATCCACGTCCAGCGGGATCCTGGCCCTGGCTGCATCCTCGTCCAGCTGGGGCTCTGGCATGTTTAGCTCCAAGGAAGCATCCCCGTCCTCTGCCTGCAGCTCCCGGCAGGCGTCTGGGCTGCCCCTGTGCAGGGGTGTCACCCCCACCCCCACCGCTGGGTCTAATGGGCTGCGGGAAAGGTCCGGGTGCGGAGCAGTGGCTGCAGCCGCTCCCTGCGGGGCGGAGGATGCTCCGGCTTCATCCAGCTGCAGCTCTGGAGGGGGCTCGGGCTCTGCCATCAGGTCCCTGGAAAGGAGAGGAGACGTGAACCAGAGCAATGAGTGTAACAGGTCTCAGCCCTTCCTCTCTGCCCTGCAGCAGGCTGAGCTGGGGGGTGCTCTCGCTGCAGCCCCGCTGCTGTGACCGTCCCTGTGTCACCCAAGGGCTGTGCAGAACAAGGCAGGGCTGCACTTGCACGCTCTGATGACAGCTGGGACCCAAACTGTCGGCTTTGGCGTGGGCCAAAATGAGGGAAGAAAACCCTCTTAAAGTGACGACTGCCACGGAGAAAGAGCAAGGGATGCAAACCTGGACCCCAAAACCAAGAGTTCCCCAGTGCCGATCGGAACTCCCCACCATGTCACAGACAATCTCCCCTAGTGGCACCGGTGTGACCGGCGAGATGGGAGCAGAGCTGCTGTGCCCGTGCCAAAAGCTCACACCCGGCGTGTGGCGCACACAGCGCACCGCCAACACGGGCACTTCCACTAAAACTTGTCAGGATTTTAGCAATGTGGCATAACCTCTCAGCAAGGGAATGTGCTGCTAAAGCACAGGTGGGCTCCGGCATGGCTGGGATGGAGGAAAGCACCGCATGCACTGCAGCCGAGCGAGCGGCAGCTTCTCCGGCAGAAGCCCGGCGAGCTCCGCTTTGCAGAGTCATCCGATCCCATCATTATTCCCAGCCCCGGTACCTGCAGCTGCCACCACCAAATACTTGCGTGTCACATTCTCCCGGGTGCTATTTGGGGGAGGATGGAGAGGACAACCCTTGGGGACGAGCTGGGGATTTTCCTACCGCTTCCAGGAGCCGGGGCTGGTGGGATCGGCGGGAGGATGCTCTCACCTCCCGGCCACGCCGCTGAGCTCATGTCTCGTCATCCCCCAAGGAATGAGCGCAGGCTGGCACTCGCAGGCAGCCCTCGGCTCGCGGCAACGGCTTTAGGGAAAGAACTGATTTTCACTGATACTTTCTCTCCTAATAAGGTAGTTTTCGGCAGCGATGACACATCGCAGCCTCGGACCCAACGGCCGGTCGGCTGGAGAGGGGGCAGCGCCTGGAAAGGTGGGGAAAGGGTTCTGCTTCGTTTTTCTTTGCTCTCCTCCGGTGCCAGCACTTATTTTTCAAAGTTCTTGGCTCTGCTTTGCATCAGCAGGGCGGGAGGGAAGGACAGCCATCCCACCTTCGCAGCTGGGTGTGGGGGCTCCCAGCTTGTCCCAAGGCCCCCCCAAGGCACTCTGGGGTACCCCGGAGGGGCCGTTCCCCCCCCCCATCACTCCTGAGGGTCCAGGGATGCACCCCGGGTGCTGAACCCTGGCTC
>VZSZ01002942.1:71238-105188 GCA_013398815.1 Ibidorhyncha struthersii | reverse complement strand
GGAGGGGGGGTAGTTAAGATGGCGGCGGGTGAGCGCAGCGCGGCCCGTTCCGCCCTCAGGCCCGGCCCAGGCGGTTCATTGGTCTTTGTGTAGCTTTTTGTTTATATATTGTTTTTTTTTTTTTTTATTTCTTTTTTTCGGGTCGGGGCTCGGGGGAGCAGTCGGAGCCTGGGCGGGAGGAGGAGCCGGGGGCGGGCCGGGCTCCTCCCTCGGGGCGGCCTCAGCCCCCCGCAGCGCTGTTGGGGCGCCGGTTGGGCGGCTCGGGGCTGTGCCTGCGGGAGGGGGGGCTAAAAGGGGGCCGCTGAGATAGGGACAGGCCCATAGCGGGTACGAGTAAACCCGTGACTGAGAGAGGGTGAGGTCAGGGAGCCGTGGAGGTGGACGGCCGCTATTTGCCTTTGTGCTCTTGGGTGAGAGGAGAGCACGGTCCCTATGTCTCAAGATTCTGATATTTCAAAGAGGGTGTTTCATGTTGGGCAGATCATAGGGCTGAGGGAACTGTTAGCCCATGATTGCTTCCCCCTGCCCCCCAGTCTGTCATCAGGGAGCAGATCCCAGTGCAGTGCAGTGCAGCTGGCTGGTGAGATCTGTGTCTGGCTGCGGGGAGTGGAGGGAGAAAGGCGGCCAGTCCACGAGCCTTGGCAGAACTGTGTTTCTCAGTAGTTTTGTCGTCTCATCTCATTATTTTCTGAAGCTGTGCTAGAAACTCACGTAAAGTATCCACCTGGAGTACTGCTTCCAGCTCTGGGGCCTCAGCACAGGAAAGACATGGACCTGTTGGAGCAGGTCTAGAGGAGGGCCATGAAGGTGCTCTGAGGGCTGGAGCCCCTCTGCTCTGAGGACTGGCTGAGAGAGTTGGGGTTGTCTAGCCTGGAGAAGGGAAGGCTCCGGGGAGACCTTATAGCCTCTTCCAGTACTTAAAGAGGGCTTATAAGAAAGATGGGGACAGACTTTTTTTAGCAGGGCCTGTTGCAATAGGATGAGGGTTAATGGTTTTAAACTAAAAGAAGGGAGATTTAGACTGGATATAATTTTACACTGAGGGTGGTGAACCACTGGCCCGGGTTACCCAGAGAGGTGGTAGATGCCCCATCCCTGGAAATGTTCCAGGTCAGGTTGGACAGGGCTCTGAGCAACCTGATCTAGTTGCAGATGTCCCTGCTCGTTGCAGGGAAGTTGGACTAGATGATCTTTAAATGTCCCTTCCAACCCAAACTATTCTATGATTTTAAAGCGTGTGTAACTTTGCAAAGAGCCTTCCTTTGGCTGCCCCTAGGAGAGTGGCCCATCCAGGGCTGGTGCGTTTGCAATTAGGGGTGAGCTGGCTCCAACATGGTCTGAGCATACAAGCACCTGTGCTGGAATGAAGGACAGGGTGAGAGGGTGGCAGCAGGTAGCCTTGTCTTGCATCAGTTTAAGAGCCATTTAAACTGTTAAGGAGCACTTCCCTTGTGTAAATCCTTGAACAGCCCCTGAATTCAACACATTTCTATGGGGAATGGCAGGGGGCTCTGTCTGGGCTCTGCTCGGTTGCATAGTTACCAGAGTTCTGCTTCCAGAATCAGTTGATGTAGGGTTGAAAGTACAGACCCAGCGTGGTCTGGTTGCAATTAGGTGAATTGGGAAGGTCACGGCAGTAAAGAAACCATTTCCTTATCTGCAAACTGATTATGTAAACATCTCTAAATGTCCTTTTTTGTAACCCAGTTCCAGCAAAAGGACTTAAAATGGTTGGTTCTCTTTCAAGTCCTTATTGCTTAGGAGCTAGATTATCAGACTGCTACACTGTAGGACTAAATCCACATTTAATTTGTTTTTATTTGCCTTTTGTTTCTCTTTGAAGCACTTAAACGCTTGTAGCTAAATTGCAGAACTCCAGGCAAGTACTATCTAGCAAGGACTGCCTATGACTCCGTATGTTCTTGTATAGGTTTTGTATGTATGTAGGTGATTCCCAAGGTATTTTCTCTCTTCAGTGTGGTTTCAGCATTATTCTGAAAGTGCTGATTTTTATTTGGACAGAATGACGAGAGGAAGCAGCAGAACCAGGTTTTATTCCTGGAGTAGGTAATCCCCCCTTTTTGAAAGCAGTGAGTAGTCAAAGGTACGGGAAGACAAAAGGTATTCCTTTAAATCTGTTGGTCAAAAAGGACAGGAAATACCTTTGCTTAGTCCAGATTCTCCTGCTGGGTGAGAGTCAAATGCAGGGCTTTCAAGTCAAAAGATTCATGTTAGCTTGGGTCCTCACTAAGAGGAAAACAGGTTTTGTTTGTGAATACTTTTAAACTATTGAATTTTATGGGAAGGTTTTTTTATCTTCTGATCTTTCATTATAATATGTGTTTTGTATGAGTGTGTTAGTGACTAATACCTGCTGAATGTCCTCTTAGCTCCCTGACAGAGTTACTCTTCCGTTACTCAGTTTTTCCTAACCCAAAAAAGACTTTTTATTTGTTTAGTATCTTTGAAGGATGGAGGTGGGGGTTGGGAGACAGGGGGTGTCTGTGAGGCTTTATTTAATACCTGAAGTGTGCTCTGTACTTTAAGGTCATAAAGAATGTAAGAGTGTTAAGAGTGACTGATTTACAGCTGCTTTGGAGGAGATGGTACAGACAGTGGTGATGATTTGAGCTTGTATTAGTACTGCTTGATAAAGCCAAACAACCTGAGAACACTCACGGCATGAGAGTCTGGTTGTTATTACATGTTGTTAAGACCTAAAATGGTCTGGAGTAGACGTAACGGAGACCACGGAGTTAAAATCATTGTGCCTGCTGTGCCTCAGCTAGTGTTTTTGCCTTTCCTGTTATATTACTGCATCTTTGGAAAACCAGCTGAGTTTCTTTTATTTCAGGTGTTGTTTTTTGCTGGCCTGTTGGAGCTAACTCTTGCTGATTTCTTTTCTGAAAGGGCTGATCAAAGGGCACCAAGGTCAGATGAACTTCAGAACAGGCTTCTAGAGCTGTAAGCAGAAGGCACGGGGTCACTGAGATACAGGAACCGACAGCAACATGGATGACCATTCCCCTCATGCCTTTGGGGTTTGTCTTTGCCATGAATTTAAACCTACTGTTCATAATACAGTTCCCAGGGCCAAAAGGCAGTTGGATTCCGCAGAACAGGTTGAGGCCCTGCAGTCAGCTAAGAAACCTTGTATGTTGAGTCATCCCTGTAGCACTCCGGATCCATCAAAGAAACTGCTGCTCTGTTCCCCAGATTCTGCCTGCTTTCAAGGATCTTCTCATTTTCTGGATGATACTGGCCATGATGACCTTGTTGCCAGTTCTTCTGCATCAAAATATGATGATGTAGCCATTTCTCTAGATACAACCAGATGTTTTGATGATAGTGAGCCAGATGACTCCTTGTTGGAACTGTCAGACAGTGAAGAAGGGAATTCTCCCTTCAATTACACTGAGGAAGAGATCCAGGAAATCTTGGCAGATGATTGTGTAGAATCTGAGAGGTACCTAACTAGAAAAAGCACTCCCAGCCAAAATGTAAATGGAGAGAGTGAAAAGGATGAGAGCAGTAGCTGTACTGGGGCATCAGTCATCAGTGAAGATGCAAGTGTAGCCTCAGAGATCACAGAGACACCAAATGAACCTCTGTCCAGAGAATCTTCTTCGGTTGGTTCTGAATGTTATCCTAGCCTGTCGAATGAAAGTTCTAGTTTGGATGAAAACCGTCTGCAGTCAGCCCAAGTAACTCGCATGTTGTTTGACCTTGACATTCAGGAGCTTCTGAGTCTTAGCCCAATCGATGCTGAATATGTAGATCAGCCTCTGGAGGACAATTGTTTGGAGGAAGCCAAAAGAGAAGCTTCAGAAGCAATCATAAACGATTGCCTAGAGTGTGATAAAACTGCTAGTAGCTGTGGTCTTGAAGAATCCTCGGAAGGGCTGACGTCTAATGGCCAGCAAAGCCTGGGTGTGGGTTGCCTGGGAAAGATTCCCTTTGCAAGCAGAGATGTCTCGAACTTCTGTGGTGACCATGTGGAAAGTTCCATGCCCTCTTCTGACCTTGCCTGTGGCCAGAGTGCAGCTGATGAGAGTTCAGCCCCTGTGTTATCAGGGTGTCCCATGCCATCTTCTGGGTCCAGAAACCAAGAACTTTCCAAAGCAACAAAGAGCTGTTTTTCAAGGAAATTAGACTCTCCAGAGGATGATGGGGGGCAGGAATCTTCAGCAGTTGAACAGCCATCGAACAACATTAAAGTAAACACACATCTTAATTCTTGTAACTAAAATGTTTTTCATTCCATTCTGTTTGATTGGTACTTGCAGTAATGTCCATATGCACACAAGTGTGCCTTTTTACACAGTAAGGGGAGGTTTTTGAAGTGGAGCAAAGTGTGATTTTTATATAACTGCATAAAAAAGACTTACGTGGAATGATTTTTTTGTTAGGTGTTAATCCCCTTTTTCCTTATCTTTCTAGTTAAGTGATACAGCTGTAGGCCAGATTGGACAGGAAGAGATAATCAGTGGGAAGACGACTGGCAAAGTTATTCCTGTGCCACAGGAGGAGGAGGAAAGGTAGTTTCTTAGGAGCTTCTAATAAAAAAAGTCCCAGTGGTTTCCCAGACGAGTTTGGTTGGTTGTGTGCTGCTGGTTTTATCTTTTTTTCTTACGGTGCACTGAAATAGTGAGAAAAGTACTTAATATTTTACCCTGTGAGATACTGTACGAGAGGGAAGAATATAGGGCTGGTCCAAATGGGAAAGAAGGTTGCTAAGGGAGTCCTGGACAGTGGTCTGCAGGGCAGAAGAGAGGTTTGTGCTGGCTTGGCTTGGTGGCCGCTCTCCTGGAGTGGTTTCCGGCAGATGGCAGCAGCAGAGCAGCTCCGGGCGCTGCGCAGGGATGGTTGTCTTCTGCTCTCCAGTGTTCCTGGGCCTGGAGTTGTCAGTTCGTTTTTTCTTCCCTGTGGCTGCTGCAGACCTGCAGCACTCAGATGTTCTGCGCGTTGCTGTTCCCAGTGCAGTCTTGAGTAACATGAAAAATCTGCTGCTTTTGAGGGCTCTCTGCAGGTTCCTGGCTTGTTAATCAGGCCAGTGACTTACTGGTTCACTCAGCTGACACTCCTGCTTTGCTCTCAGCATGTTATCTTTGCAGCTTTATTCGAATAAATACGTTTGTTTTTGCAATCATAGAAAAGTGCCACAAGAAATTCACGTCTCTAATAGTTCTGCAGGGCACTTTGTCCCCTCTGTCATCTGTAACCTAATTTGACAATGTTTTTTATTTTAAAGCCTGAAACAACGGACATGCATTTCAGAAGTGGAGCTTGAGCAAAAGAAACATTTATATCCAGAGTGTGCATGTCCATATGAAGAAAACTGTAGCTTCTACAGCAGGTAACCCCCTGGAATGGGATGGGGTAAGGCTGTACTGGTGGGGAGGGCAGAGCAGAGGATGGATACCCTAGCAGGAGGCTTGGCTTGCTCAACTTGTATTATTTGATGTTTTGAATGTACTTGTTCCTCAGAGGGAGATAAAAGGTGCCTGCTACACTTGCTAGCACTACCACGCACAGAATTCCCGTGCAGCAATCAGTCTTGTTCCAGGACTGGTTCAGATGAGTTTCATAGTTTGGGATACCTGGGAAACATTATATAGAGGGCTTGCTGTGGTAAATCAGGGATGCTCCCAAAACAGGCTCACATTACCTGGGAAGAGCAGAGCTGAGTGCTGGCTTGTGTTGAGAGGTAACTTGTTCTTGTCAGTTCACAACCGAGTGAACCCGGAGTCAGAGAACCTTTATCATAAGTGCTGAGACTTGGATTTACTATTGACACCTTCTATGCACATTGCCTCTTTCAATGGTGTCATCCACGAACTATCAACTGTGGAGGTTTAAAGGAAGATGTCTGTAAAGAACAGGTATGGATATCAGCTGAAGAGCAGTATCTGATGAGTTGACGGGTGGAACTGGGGTGTTCTGAAAGGCAAAGAGTGTTCTGGTGGCTTCCAGGAATGGCCTCCCACTGTGGTTATTCTGAGTGTTCATGGGTGCAATAATTGTCATTTCTTGAGAGTTATAAGAAACTGACAGTTTTGTGGCTCATTGCATGGAGCCTGCACTTATCTGGGCAGCATGAACAGCTGCATAGCCACGGGGCTGCTTTCCAGTGTATGAATACAGCATAAGTAATGCAGAGGGGACTATGCAAGGAAAGCTAAAATGGCCTGTTTTCTCTTCCTTTTAAATTAAAAATGCAAGACGTATGTTCTGAGTCACAGAAAATCAGGCAGGAGCTCCAAATGAACAAGGCTGGTGAGTGAAATAGAAATCTGTTTTGCTGGGGAAGAACATTGTGATGCACACAATTTGATTTTCTTATTAGTGCAAACCTCTCTTATTCCAAATAGCTGTAGGCTTGGAATTCAGCCCGACAGACAGCGTGGGCTTTCCCAGTTGTCACAGAAAAACCTTCTCAGTGGGCTGACTTTGACCCTGTATGGTACTTCTGTACACCTGGATCTGCAGCACTGTCTTCTGTATCATTCGCATAGGAGATGCAAAAATGCAGAATGATCCCAAGAAATTCCTAAAGGAAAATTAGCAGGTTTCAGAGGCAGCAAGGGAATTCCCTTTGGGAAGCAGTAACTAATATGTTGCTGCTACAAATCTTTAGCTCTGTTTTGTATTGCAAATCTCCTGGCATTTATCTTACAGTAGTGTTTGACTTCGCTATCCTCTCTTCTACGTAATCTGTCTGCTCTTCCTTGTATCCTGTCTCTTGCTCCTTCCTTATGTGTTGTCTGGGTGAATTACAGACTGGCTAGAGCAGAGGCTTTGTTTTTTCATGTATCTGCATGGTATCTTGCACCTGCAGGTTCTCTATAAATACAACTTTCTTATATCCATGTTGGGTGATTGCATGCTAAAAGTTGCACTGGCTACCACATATGCAGTCTTTGAACATTGGCTGCTTGGAATACATCCTTCTGTATTCTGAGTAAACTTTTCACATCTAGCCATCTCACGTAAGTTGGGAGATAATCCGTGGTTCTGGTTGTTCTTTCTCTCATTCTAGTTTCTAGAGGATATTCAATCTGAATAGATAAATTTATTTGCAGCTTCCCATAGGAATCTAAATGCGGCTGAGGCTGCATTGTAACAGATGTAAAAATGAGATGTGATTTGAACATCTGCTTGGAAATGGATGGCTCAAACTGATAATTGACCACAAAAGATTTCTGCCAGCTGACCATTTGTTAGCATTCACACTTCATTATTGCCCTTTATCCAGCAGTAACTAGAATCATATCCTTCTTGATGAGATCCTCCTCGGCAGTTCTGGTTGGTTCTGTATCGGTGTACAGAAGTAATGAGGCTCCTACTTTTATAACTGTGACTCTTGGCACTGAGTGTTAGTGCTCTGCCGCTTAGTCTTGTCCTCGGCAATGTATGTAGCTGGATAGGCCTGTTTTTAAATGGGCAGAGGAAGGACAAACAACAGAAAAAGCATTTCCCTCTCTAAACATAGCCTTCTCTTGGTTTCCACCCAAACATCTGTACTTCAGGAGATCTGCTTTCACAGGTCATTAACATTGTAATTGTGCATATGGGATAGTGCTTGCACCACCTGCTGCTCAGACAAGTATTCTCATGTTATTTGGAGCGGGATCCCTCTCAGCAGAGTCATGCACTCCCGAGTACCTGGGAAGCTGAGCTAGCTCCCATCTGACCTCCAACCACTGCTTTCTCTTGAGTGCTTCTGCTAGCAGGACTCCACCAGGGGTTCTCCTTGAGGCTTGGTTTGTTTGGTAGAGGTTTCTAATGCTTAGCAATTTTATCAAACTTCCTACAACCTGGGAGAAACCTGATAAATTATTTTCTCAGATCCCTCTTGAATCAAAGGGAGAGGAGGAGGAGGAAATACCTTATAAAGAGTCACAGACCATCTGGTCTTACTGTAATAAAAAAAGATCAATATCTTTAAAAAATAGACCCACCAGGTTTAAGGTGATGGAAAGGGAGAATAGTGTAAGGGAACATATGGAGAAACAAATCCGTGAAATACAAATGAATGCTACACTAGCAGACTCTGCCTTGAAAGAGTCTGGTCTGTTGATTGGTACTGAGCTGGCTGAGGAAAAGACTTTAATCTTGAAACAGTTCTTACCTGCCCAAACTCATTTTGCTTGAATGGAAAGCATGCAGGGAAGGTACAGGACTTGGGCTCTGCTGACGTAAAGGAGGAATTACATTTATGGCTGAGCCTAGGAGGGAGACTTCACTTCAAAGCAAATGAAATCCACCTACAAACCCTAAATTTCAAGAGGGATGTGAGATGGGGTTTGGAGTAGGGGATGGGGAAGGAGCTGATAAAGCAGATTGCAAGGAGGCTTACTGCGAGGGGAGTGGTGGGAGGAGTTAGCTGTTCTTAGCAGAGCGTGGTACTCCCTCGTCTGCACGGCTGGTGCAGGGGCTTCTCTACTGGCAAATCACATGGCTTCAGTTTGCAGGTGCTTTTGCTGAGATAATCAGAGCTCCTGGTTACTAAATCAGAGTGGAACTAGCCTGAAAATCTCATCCTAAGTCTGTAGTTTGGTCTCAACTGTTGTGGAAGGATGGGGCATGGACCGTGCCTGAGGAGAAGGAAATCAAAATGTTGTAAGTTCTCTTCCCTGACAGTTCACTTTACCTAGGGTGTCATTGTCCCCTTTCCTTGTGTAACGGCATAAGGATTCTTACTCTGAGTCTTGGGTTAGATAGTTATATGAGGCACTGTGATAATAGCTTTCTCCAAATACTTGATGGGGTTAGTCTGCTCCTGTGGCTTTGCGTCTTGCAGAGGAGCTCAAAGCTCTTACTGGTGGTAGTTTGCACAACTTCTTGTCTTCTGTCAGGTGCAGGGGTGAAGGGTGCATCCCTGACAGTAGGAAATGCCCCCCCCTGTTTCTGTGACCCATTTTGACTGTGAATCAGAATGGCCAAGGAAGGGGACTTGATACAGGAAGGCTGAGAATTTGTGAAAAGTTCTGATTTCTTCTAGTCACACACACATCATGCACCAGCTTATTGCAGACAATATGAACTGTTGTGTGACGGTGAGAGTTTGCCTTTTGTTAACTGTCTTGGAGTGCCTCCCTTCTTCCTAAACAATGCAGCCAGAAAACAGGGATTTTTCAAGAGCACTTCTGAAGTCTCTTCTGGAAGTATCTTTGTTTTTGACAAGAAGTTGTTCCTTTGGGTAAATAAAAGCTGATACTGCAGGTTATGAAGGAGACCTGGATTTGCTCAAGAGACGCTATGTTCCCTGGAAAGGAAGTGTTACGCAGAACCGTGATTCACATTAATCACATGACTGCAGTGCCAGGATGGAAAAACCTTTGAGTTTGGACTGGGCAAGGACACACACTGTTCTGTCCTGAGAGCACCTTGAAACAGTGGACTTCAGCAAGGGCAATATTCCAAGGAGGTTGCCTTTCACTGAGCTGTAGTACCTATTCTGAGTGAGCAGAAGGGCAAATGCTACAGCACGGTTGGGGTTACTGCTGGTTTCGTATTTTGTGACACCAGTTCAAGGATTTTTGCATTGTACTGAACCATCTCTTGCCAAGGATTCGCTATGTGAGTCCTTCACATCTGTGCGTTTGAATAGAGGGGCTTATTCTGGGTACACAGGTAGCACTGGCTGTAAGATCAGTAGTATTGGAGCGCTCGGGTAATGACTAAAAGTTTGGTGCTTTGTTACCCGTGTAACCCTGACTTAGGCCTCTGGGGAGCAGCCTGTATGATCCAGTCACAACGTAGCTTTTCTGAACTTTAAGATAAAATGCATGTTGAGTGTAACACAGGTACCTCTCCCCAGCTGCTGGCATGAACAAGTTGCTTTGCTGGCTTGAGATCTGTCTGGTCACTGGCTGCTCGTGTTGAGCAACTGCTGTAGAAATGAAACTCTCTGTGTTGTGAATGTGACAGCCAGACGCTCCTTCTCCAAACCAACTGTTTTGATAGTGTTTTTGCAGGACTGACCCTTGTGGTTGTTTGTTCAGATGGATCTGCGGTTTATAAATGCTATTTCCTTAGTTATGCTGATGCCTGTGCACAAATAAGAAAAAAATAAGACAGCAGAGTTGGCTTTTTTCAAAATGCAGAAGGGGCAAAGCAAGCTCTAATGATGTGGAAAAGCTTTGTAACACTCTGAGGCCTGGAGATAACCAAGCTCATTGAAATGTAATTTGTTTTTTTAATCTTGCTCCTATAAGGCTGCTTAAAGTTTGTGAGGTTTTGTCTTGTTATTTCAGAACGTGCTTAGATGTAGCAAATGAGAGTATTTAATGTGTGTACAGCACTTTGTGAGGAAAATTTACCTCTAGTTTAAACTGTTGTGTAGTGGAGCCCTCAGCCTTCTCTGCTGGGCCAGGGAGAAAGAGCTTTGCAAAGAAGGTAATAAAGCACAAGGCAGTGTTCCTGAAAGGACAGTCTTTAAACTTTCATATTGTTACCTACCAAGGTGCAGCCTTAGAATATGGTTTCCCCTTTAAAACTTTGTAACAAGAAAATTAGGTACCAGCTGTAAGCCCCAAGGAATGAGGAAGGCATTTTTAGAGATGCTGTTTGAGCGTCTCGTACATGTGCTTCTCTTGTGTTTGTTTTAACTATTTTACTTCCTTTTGCAGAAATTACCCAAGGTCCAACAAGAAACCTATCCAAAAGTACAGCCTCACACAGTGGGTGAGCAAGAATTTGGCCAAACACCACCATTTCCAGAGTATCCCTGACCCCTTCCAACGCAGCCCTGTGACACAGTTTTCGAATGTCTGATTTTACTGCTGAGGGACTGTGTTGGGCCTTATTCTGCATTTAGAGTTGTTCTTAATTGTTCTGGTTTTGAGTGGTTTGTATTTTCCTAAGTTGTTTTATGATCTGTTTTAAATTAGGCCAATGGAAGTTTCTGTGTTTTAGAAACATTTGGAGCTGGTTTTGAAGTGCAATTTAAATGTGATCTGTTCTTGTGTAGGTAACTTCTGTGTTTTGTTATCCTTTGAACAGAAAACAACCTCCTCACAGGGTAGGTAACAAATGTAGTTGGTGTTCAAGAGGCAAGACTGCATGTTGGATGTGAGGATGTAATATTTCAATGATGTAATCTGGAAAATGTGCTTTGAAGTGGAAAAACTTTTCTTTTAAGCTTGGACCTAAACCTTGGTATTAAATCTCCTACAGTGATCGGGCTCCCTTTGAATAACATTAAGGTTTTAAATTGTAAGAACAGCTTGTGGCTGCTGTCCCCCTCCATTTGGCAAAGACAAAGTTGTGTTTGTTTACTGTAAACTCAGGAGCAGCTGTTGATTTACCTGATTTGGATATGTCTTGTCTTGTTCTGTTGTTCTTTCCGTCCCTGAAGAGTTTGCTGCCTCCTTTGATTGTTTTTGCTTGTGGTTTCATTTGTAACTTCTCTTTTAAAAATGTTTCAGGTGATTTGCACTTCAGTTTATAAAATTTTTGCACCTGTTAGATGTAGTTTTCTGTTGTGTTATTGTGAGGCTCTCCCCTTTCACTTGCTTGCTTTCTGGAGTGCCTAGAAGAGTGTCACCGTCTCTGCTGCCTCTATCTCCTTCCCTAACAGAGCATAGAAATTCCAAATTATTTGGAGGATTTGTAAAACAAAGAGATGGGTTGATCTTCTTCAAAATGCTCGTCCCAGGGTTGCTAGCAGGGCCTGCACAGGCCTTATGAACTCTTTAGGCATTTATAAGTGAATGTCAGAGAGCAAATTAGGTTTATTTATGGAGGAAATTGTACTATATTTTTATAATAGTAATTTAAATTTTTAGGTGACGCTTTTGGCTACTGTTATTTTAAAGAAATACAATTTAGGCACAGTACTAATGTTTTTCAATGTTGTGGTTCATATATTTTTATCATTTTGCTCTTCTGTAGCACCTTTCAAATCCAGAGCAGGACAGGACGAAGTGGCTTTAAAAAGTGGGCAAAGTTTGTCACTGTCCTGGATGTGCAGTGACTGAGGCACAGAGAATCGAAGTAATTTGTCCAAAGGATAAGCAGCGAAGCTTGGAACAGAGCCTGGTATTGCCTGGCTGCACTAACTCTTAGATAATACTACCTCCATTAACNTTTTTTTCTGTGGGGTTGTACAGGCCTGGGTGGTGCATGCCTGGCATTAGGGCTTTGTGTCAGTAACTGATCTTCTCCGGTTAATAACATGTTCTTAATGCCAGCGTGGCCTCTCTTGTGACTTTTATCACTGTAATTTTTGCTCACAGAGAGCCTTGCGTAGAAGGAGAAGGTAATATCCCTTGGCAGCCATTGGCTGGGTAGTGTGGGGGTTCTTAGCATGTGGTGGCTGATGTCTTTTAAATCAGTGAATCTCATATATTAAATTGAAGAGACTTCTGAAAAATGAATGGTTTACTTGTGGTCATGAGGGCAATTTCATGTGCTGTCCAGGTCATTGTTGTATCTGTAAAGTCCACGTCCTCCTAAGACACGTAATAAAGGAAGGAAGATGATTTGCTTCAAATCTCCTTGTTCTCTAGGCTTTTTGAGAAGGCAAGAGGGACAGCAGGAGTCTGACTGCAGAGCCTATTCCCCCCCTCCCCTTGCAAAAGCAGACTAGCTTGCCTGCTGGAGGGTTTATCTGATATTAAACTGCTAACAGACTGGCTCTTTGAAGGTCCAGAAGTAATGCAGGCCTGGCGGCAGCTGTTGCAATCACATACTGCTGGGACAGCGAAGCTCTGTCTCAGCCAGTGATGAATGGTCGCTGCTGATCGGCAGTGATATAACAGAGCAGGAACAGAGAGGTAGGAAGACCACAGGCAATCTGCTCCCTTTGCTGTGCATGCTGAGGTGTTGCCTTTTATGCGTTTGGAGATTTCCATGCTAGCTGTCTTGATTTTGTTATACATCTCTTTATGAGATTATTATTAAGTGATGCATAGCAGTCAGGATGTTATTTATATTATACTTCTCTTAAAGCTGGCATTCTGTTGCCAGTTCAGCCATGCTGAGAAAATGAAATTATTCTGAACAGGCATCACCTTACCATGACAGCAAGATGATGGTGTCTGGATGTGTGCTGCTTCTAAGACCATCTTGCCTGTGCTGGAGGACCTCAGGCAGAAGCGGGTGCCTCCTCCCGAACGTGTGTTTTGTGGTCTTTGTGAATGTAAGTCTCTCACGTGAATGAACACTGCCACGGAGCAGCTCTGCACTTTGTAAAGGCTTTAGGCTTCTGTGTGGCCTTATTGCTGAAGATTTCATTCTTTGACATTGCAACTGTGATTCACATATGCTGAATGGTAGAGTTGCTGCAAGGGGAGGGAGGGATTGTGTATTAAGCCTTTGTGGAAGGACATTCTGCATGTTTGCTGCTCGAGTGTAGCCAAGGGCTCTGTTTATGATTTTTGCTGTAGTAGAATCCAGCAAGATCAGATAAGACTGGTAGAGACTGTTTTGTGCAAGTCCTGTGTGAGCTCTGTGATGAAATGTCTTACAATTAAAAATTTAAGAACATTCATCAGTGTATTGCACTCTTAACAACAGCAGCTAGAAAACAATGAGACTGAAATTAAACTACTGCGTGGCTTTTTCTGCTGTCCTCTCAAAAGCTAACCAACTCTTCCCTACTTTTGTCCTGTAAGGTAATTGTGAATGGGAGGAAGAAATCATGTCCTGAAATGTAAAACAGTAATGGAAGCTGATAATATTCTCCCTTTGATTTGAGAGGATGTCTAGTACTATGCTGGTTGCATCCTGTGCGAAACAGGTCTGGGTGGCATAAATAGGTTATATTTAGCAGTTGATGGCACTAAGTGTGGGGTTTTTTTTTGTCAGTTAAAAAGGACAGCGATGTGTTGGAAAGTGTCAAATGGCATCGTGGGGCTATATCATTATTGCCACTCAGTGACTCCACATCCAATGTGTTCAGATTGCAAGCAAAAAGATGGCTTTTCTGGCAGCCAACTTTGCTGACTCCATCTGGGATCTAAAATTCAAGCTGTGTCTTTCCTGGCTCTGTCGCTAATAATAAAGATTCTTCATTTGGAACTTAGTTAAACAAAATTGATGCTGATGCAGAAGCTGAAAAAGAATCCAGCTCGCTTTCCTCGAGACGTGTGGGCTAAAGCACTGACAAGTAGGAGCATAATCATTTTAATCTATAAGGTCATCAGATGATTTTAATAGACACCAGATTTGTGGAGGAAACAGAAGATATTTTAGCATAACAAGCGTGTTGATCATACAGCTTTTTAACAAATGCTAGAAAGCTGATTGAATTTGGTCAGCTAGACTTCTGCTTCCAGACTAGCCAGTAATAGCTCATTACATGTTGTTAGGAAGCTTTTCTGTAAATCTGGGGAAATTACATTTGGTATAACATATGGTATAATCTTCAACTATCTCCTTGGGAAGTGAAGTCTGACTACTCAGTCAATGAATTGCCATATTTTTATCAGCAAAATGGATGTGCAGCTGTGACATACGTTTTTGAGTGATGTAACCTTTAATGTCTTTGGCAAATACTGGCATTAGCAGTCTGTTCCTCTCCATTTACATCTCCTCCAGAAAGTCATTACCAGCTGAGATTATACTAACACTTTCTGTCGTGTAGGTGTTTCCTCCTCTGATGCTATTGAACTGTCAGGGAATAAAATGCCTAATGTTCTCATTTTCCTCCGAGGAGACAGAGAACAGAGCTTGTGTTGCTGCTTGTTGTACAGAGGGAGGTGGTGAGAAGTGTATGGCGCTGTGTGTTGTGAATTGGAAGGACATGCTGTGCAGGATTGTTTGCTCCACACTGCCTCCTGCGGCTCCATTTTACTAAACTCGTGGGGGAGGAATATATTGGCTAAATTGTGCTTGTAGGCATAATATTACAGTGCTTGAAAGGATGAAGGCAAGTGGTGCTTAACTTGAAACATGCACTGCGTATACTGGCAAAGGGTTCTGTTTTCAGCTTCTTGCTCCTTATTGTGCCCATGGTCTCTGCTTAGCTGAGGCTTGGAAATCAACGGGATTAGTCCTCGGGGGCTGCACGGCATCGGCAGAGGCGCTGGAGGGCTGCTTTCCTTTGCTTTTGAGATCAACAAGGAATTGGTTCTTGCAGGGCTCTCTGGGATCCCTGTCATGCCAGCCCACTCCCACTTGCTGCTTTTTAGTATTCATTGAATCCTCCCTTTCTTAGCTCTGGCTTCCAACAACCAGTCAAAACCAGCATTGGGTGAAAACGTGCAGGGAAGTGTGGGTGGCCTTTAGGGTGCGTTCTTCTGTGGCCCAACATGACTTTCCTCAGCATGGTCTTGTGTTTTTTTTCTTGATCTCTTCCCTTTATTGACTGTAAAACACCTCAGGAGTATCTTTTGGCAGTTGTTGATGAGAATGAGGCATCTCTTCTAAAGATGGGCTTAGGCTTGAAGTCACACAGGCCCAGAGCCTTAATGGTTTCTGACTCTCATGGGTTATACTGGAAGTTGATACTGAAAGAGCAGTTAAAGCTTTGATGGTTATGACGCTCAGAAAAGTAGGATCTTAAGTAACTTTTTTCTCTTATAATGGGAAACACCTTTTCCTAAAGTGTGAACTTATTACGTCACTTCAATTCCTAGCTGCTGAAAATGTTTCCTTTAAGAGAATCGCTTGAATTGGATAGCTTGGAGTCCCTCTCTGATGAGCTGAGTTGCTGCCAGCCTACATTTGTTTCTTCTCACTAATAGCGTTATTACCTTACTTTTAAAGCCTGCAGTTATCGAACATAATGATAACCCTTTTACCTCCTGCCACATTATGGTGTGAATACTTAACTGCGTGATCACTGATGCTTTACATTTTAATTCTTTCCTACCAAGCAAAGAGTGAGCACATCTCTGTTAGGAAAGAAATAGTTTAAACCTGTCACTAGGGAATAACAACAGTTACTGTAAAAAAGGGGATATGGTCTGAAATCCCAGGGACCACTGTCTTTAAAAACAGACACGCAGCCCCCCGCACCTGCCAAATTACCAGGCTGAATTTTCCTCACTAGCAGGCTTCTGCTTGGCTGTCTGCTCTAGGATTATGAGAGAGCATCTCCCTTATCATTTTGCACATGCTGTACCATCTGTCCTAAATCTCCCTTTATAGGGGTATGGATTCCAAATGACACTTCTTTCTTCGGAGATAACAGGCATGTCTGAAGAATCTTGCTAGGTATGGCCATAGTGCTATTTATGTTGCAACGTTTTTTTTACCCTCATCCCGCAACCAGAGTGAACTCTGGAGTTTTCTGGTTCAGAGACACCCAGACATTGAGAAAACATTTTATGCTGTAGTCCTTGGGAAACAGAGATAAAATCTCCCTGTTCTGTTGTGTGTGTTCTGCTCGAAGCAGACACAGATGAAATATTCCTAAATTCAGACATTACAAGGACACAAGAGATGCCTTTAATCTTTTATTGTACATTATAAAATGTTTATTGCTCTGTCTGTATCAGAGGTGCTGACCTCTCCCTCTTGGTGATGGAGGAGTATGTTCTGGCAAAGGATCCACTGAAGAGACCTTTGGGGTTGGCCTGCCTTCTGAAACCGGCACAAGGGAAGTCCATGCTTGTTCACCAACACATCCGCAAGCAGACTTCCTCGTGCCTTTCTCCCAGATCAACTATTTCGGAAAGGCTGGTGCCAGTGGAAGAGGAGAGATGGCTGAACTCGGTTACTGCCAGCCTGTTTATTTGCAGGGACTTTTAAACCAGGCTCATCTGAGCACGCGTTTGTTGTAATGAGATTCAAACTCTACTCAGGCCAACCTGTCTTGGTGTTTGATGGAACAAGTAGGACCTTGCCTCATCCCCTAGTGCATATGGAGTGGTCTTGTGGAGTAATTAAATAAATACAGATACCCCATGGCACACTACAAAGAGTAAATCTTTTCCATGTGATGGACTTCCATCTACCAGCTTCCAGAGCACCAGCAATCCCAGGGATCCTGTCAGCTTACAAACATTAAGCACTTAATAAGAGAGAGGAGAACCCCAACCCCTTTTCCATTCGTCGTCATCCTTTTTATGGAGGACTGCCTGCAGCAGATACCTGGCATTACAACGTCACAAAAATAGTGCAGACAGGACGTGTAAGGAGGACCAGACCTTCCCACAGGAACCCTACTAAAAGAAGCAATTTAAGAACTTAAGCCCTCAGAAAAAGGTCCCTTAGGCAAGAGCCTTTCACAATAAATAGCTTTTGCCACTGGTGACCTTGCATAGCAACCGGTATCATGAGTGGTGTTTTTTTTTTTTTTTTCTTTTGTTTTTGCTGACTGGCTACATTTTTATGGACCTTTTATCACACTGGTGGTGGACACAGGCCCAGCTGAAAATACCATGATGAAAATGGTTGAAATTATCCTGGAAGCTGAATAACGGCTTCTGGTGTCCCCTCATATTGGTCTATGCCTCAGTGTTTGGCGTGACCCGATTATCTGGGCTGAAGAGCACCAGTGTGAGATAGGAGAGACAGCAACGGTGGAGACGTGCTGCAGCCTAACTGGAGAACAACCAGGGAGGTTCTCGCAGTGGGAATGGAAAAATGGAAACTGGGGTATGCTTTNTTTTTTTGTTTTAAAAACCCACCTGCAAGACGTGTTACACAACACACATCAATGGAACAAAGCAAGCCGGGAGCACACAGCAGCCGAAACCTGGTTGCTAGTCGTGTCTGTGATGAGCTTTCCTCCTTCCTTGCTTGGAGAGGAGTGACGGTGACTGATGCCTGAGCTCACCTTAATACTGTCAAGATGTAGTGACAGTGAGACAAAATAAAAATACAACAAAATCTTGTACATTTCCAAAGACAGGAAAATTGTTCCAGAAGACGGCGTGTGAGGGTGGAGAGGAGTGCGTGAGAAGTTGCTCCAGCCCAGGTGATGCATGAGTCCAGTACAGGATCACCGGCAGCAGCTGTCTCACTGGTGCTTTTCCATCTTAATTGTTTGGGTTTCAGGGTTTTTTGCAGGATTTTTCTTTCTGGCCAGATGTTTTGCAGAACACAGACAAGGAGGTGTGTGCCAGCAAGTGACAATCACTAGGTCTCTTTCCAAACGGCTCCAACAATATTTCACCTCCCTAGTCATCGAGGCTCAGAGGCAGAAAGTGAGAGTGAGGAATGGAGTCCATCTATCAGACGACAGGCTGTCACGCTTCAATGATATTCACTGAGGGCTTGTTTTTGGGGAACTAGAAGAGAAGACAAAGGAAGAAAGGATGTATAGGAATGGCTAGAGAGAAAAAAAAAACAACACATCAAAGATGCGTGCAGTGTGCTGGTCAGTTTTTGTTTTTGTAAAAGTACTTGTTCCCATCCCCTCAGGATAATGAAAAAGGGCCAGAGTTGAGGCTTTAGGTTTGCATGGTTCATCACTGTCTGCTTCTGAATGAGCGGATTATTTCAAATAATAAGGAAACGTGAGGTGGTGGGGATGTGCCAGAGTGCAAGTTGTGAATAGAAACACAAGAAAGTTAAATTAATTGAAATAAGCTGGTATAAATTATAGGCTTGAGTCTGCTTACATTATGGATATGGCATATCTTTAACATTATGTGTATCACCAGCCGTGCTCGTGCTGATCAGTTTTTCAGTTAATTGCAAGAATAATATCCCCTTTACCACATGCCACCTAAGGGCTGCTGTAGAGGTAAGGACCCAAGCAGCTCAGGGACTTCAGCGTTGCTCAGTGCATTTTTCTTCCAGAGATGGATATTTCAGAAATATGGCTTGAAATCTGTTTTACTGATGGATGTGCAGGCTAATCCAGAGGTGGGAGTGATGTGCTGGTGTCCTGGTGCAGCTGGGAGGCTCAGACCGCTAACGAAGCCGTGGTACTGGCATGTGTGAATGTGAAGGGGTGTTTCCTCTCTGTATCGCAGCTGGAGGGAGGAGGCTGGAGTGAGGATGTTTTAAGAGAGGCTGCTTTTTAGGTAATTTAGCTGAGGCCCAGCTGGAAGTTGATTGTCTGCCCCGTCCCCCACTGCGTGCCAGCAGCATCTCACCTTGCTGCGGAGGAGCCCTCCGCTCTGGTGCTCGGGAGTGCTGTTCTCCGAGGCGCTCTTGACTTTCTCCTTGCTGTTATTTGGCTCATTATCTTTGATGATATCGTACTGTCTGCAAAACAGGGCGATCACCCCTAACAGGAAAAAGCATTAGTGATCACACAAATGAGCTCAGCCCCTGGAGCCTGCAGAGATCAGAGATCCCTTGCTTGCCAGCCGGCTTTGTGCCTTCTGGTAGAGATCTCAGCAGCATTCACAATTGCTCCTAAGGATCATTTTCTAACGCAGCTAGTCAGCCCTCTGGCTGTTTCCTTCTCCATGCCTAATTCCACGCTAAACTAGTTAGATAGAAGAACAGAAGATTAATTATATTGCAACTTCCCTGTCATTAAATGGGACAAGTCTTTTAAGCCCTACGTTTGGATAGTGATCAACACTAACAGTGTGGTTAAATAGGATCTTTGCTTTGCAAACACAGGAGCTCCTGGAATTTCTGGTTAGTGAATATGCGTCCTCTGATCCTTCTCCTCTGGGGTGAAGAGAAGGAGCTGGAGCTGGCAGATGACAGGCAGGTACTGTACCTGCCTGCATGTGATATAAGGCAGGGCCTTTTGAGCAGCAGGACAACATCTGCAAATATGCAACAGTGACGGCAGCAAAAGCTGCCAGTGGAAATTTCCTCCCACACACGCAGGCACATGAAGAGAAAAGCAGGGCCAGCCATGACACAGAAGACAACTGCAGATGTCTTTCTCGGAACGTTTTACGTGACGTTTTGACCAAATAACTCCTCTGCCTGCAGATTCCAAACACGGAGGTTAAGTAGACCCAGGCAGATGCTGCTTCTCCCTTACTGAAAAATATTCCAGCTCCCCTAATAGCAAAACATATGTAAAGCTTTCACCATTTCATCACACACTGCTTTATAAAGTGAGGTGTTGTTATGGCAGCTGCCCCCAGGTGTTACTGATAAACAGAGTGGTCCAAATTCTTTCTCGCATACGTGAACAAATGGCTGATCCTGGGAGAATAGGTTAACATCTGCCACAGTCACACCTTCTGCGATTTCCGATGGTAAAACTGAGGTGCAGAGAAGCAAAGTGCTGTGAACGATACCAGAAATACAGACAGCACGAGAGCTTGGGTCTTGTCTTAGCTCAGAGCCCTGGGCACAGACTGGGTCCAGTTCGCATCTGCTAAAACATTGTCACACATTCAGGTTATGGCCAGGCCAGGTTAAGAGCTGGAAAGAGGTTTTTGTATATGGAGACTTTGTAAAGAACCCACTAGATATAGAGAGATTTTCACCCCACCCACTTTCCTTTTTAAATGTAAGTCATCTGTCTAGAAGGGAAATTGTGGTATTAGCGAATTCTTTGTTCCAACACTGATCTGAGTTTTAGATTATAATACAGTGGGAGATGAATCAGATGTTCTGTCGCTTCGTGTAATTATTCATGATGGTTTTTACTGGCAGAGCATTTAAATTTGTGCACAACTAAAACTTGGCATAAATGCTGAAAAGATCATGGACTAGAGGTTTTGGAAACCTTTTAATTTAGATTAGGTTTTCATTTGGTTATCATCTTTAGCAGTAATTGCTGTCCGGTCTCTGGAAATGCAAATAACGTGGTAAACTCAGGACCTTACAGGGCAAAAAAAAACCCTATACGTGGATCTGATTCTGTATCATCTGGATTCACTTGTAAGAAACCTTACAGAACCGTACAGGACACAGTCAGTCCCTCCAGCCCCCTCTTTTGTGACAGATCTCAGATCAGTGACTGATTTCCTCTTCATGTCTTTCCGTGTAGGTATCTAAGCAGAATCTAGTATAAATGCGCCAGATCCTCTGTTGGAGTAAACTGGTGCAACCCCTATCAGTTCAGGATTGTTACAGTTTACAGCAGCAGAGGTGACAGACCACCCCCTTTAAAGGACAGAAGGTTATGCACACCACTGAAACTACAAGTTGTCAAAGTCATCTGCCACTCAGTACTGTTGTGGTGGGTTTCTCTTCTAACCGAGAAAAATTCGCTGTGCGCCTGTTTACACGCTCTGTGTGTGGAAAAGCTGTTTGCCTGGGACCAGAGGACTGAAAACCCAGTGGCAAAGGTTGTCTTTTATGGACCATAGATTTATCATGGTGCTAATTTCCCTTCCTGCCAATTTCCTCGGGTCACCTGAACTGTTCCCCCTTGGGCAATGTGCTCTGTGACTCGCAGGGAGCAAATGTTGTTTCATTAATGTTTTACGTTGCAGCAGGAGCAGCAGCTGACTGGCAGCCAGGGGAGGCTGGGGCTCTAATAGAAAACAAACATGTGCAAACTTTATTTCCCATTAACTCATGCATGTAATTTCCAAACTGAACAAGCTGAAGGGCTGGCTGCAGCCACTTCAGACATGCTAAGCTGATGGAGCAGGAGTCGGAGGCATTTTCCTCTCCCTATTTGCTAGCTTAAAACGTATGAGCGAGATCTGTCCTAGGTACAACTTGCTGTAAGATGTATTGAAATGTCCCAAACTCATGTCAGAAAACTCTTAGTTCTCTTTGGAAATTGAATTTGTATATTTGTACATATTACAGAAAGTCACAGTGAGGGATCGTCATATTGAAGGAGCATATTTATCCGATGCTCTGTTAGAGGCTGTGTTAATGTATGTGCCTAGCTATGCCCATCACATCCCACAGCAGAGTGGCCCGAGGATGATTTTACTTCACGTTCCACAGCACTGGGTGCTTTCAGCTGCAGCTGGGCTTGCTTATAAAATCATATACTACAGTAGCCGTCTTGTGGCAGAGCCTCCACTTGGATTAAAGGGATTAGTGGCTGGAAGATATAAGGAGGACTAGGGTGGGATTTCAAAAGATTGCCAGAAGTTTGGCTCCAAAGCAGTCTTTTGGATAACAGCTTTCAGCTAATGCTCGTCCTTCCTCCTCCTACCATCCTAAGCTCATGTAGACTTTTCCTTCCTTTCAGTTAATATGTTTCTGCTAATGTCCCTCCTCTTCCTGTTAAATACTATTCTTTGTATTTTAATAGTAGATGTTGAGAGGATCTGGGTTTATTGGTGTTTTGGTATTTGGGGCCATTTGTTCTTTCAATGCTTCCATTATTTTAGTTGATTTTGAAGTGTTTTTTTGTGTATGTATAATAGCGGGTGTTAAAAGCGAGACTCTTAAAATTCCTTTTTTGCATGAGAGTTGGAGTCATATAATAGCCAGATAATTACAGTGACCTGTATCATTCGAGGGGCTCAAGGCATCCTGTTGGATAGCTGAGGGCATTATCATCGGCGCATTCTGGAAAAATTGAGATTACAGGATTAGCTATGGAGAATTAGGCAATTGGTTCATCAAGTCCATTACCTACTTCCTGCTGGACCAGATCAGACCGCTGATTCACCTGCTTTTGGCACTGCCTGACTTGTGATGCTGCAGAGGGAACTGAGGTGCCCTGACAGCTGAATATGCAGTACTCTTTACGGGAGGGTTTCTTTTCGGGTCTTACATGATTACACATGCAAACCAAGCAAGCCAGCAGGCCCTACGGGTATTATGTGCTTTTGATGGAAAGATTGAACTGACCTGCCCACATAAACAACACCACAACAATGATGAGAATTTCCCCCGCTCGCAGCTGTTGGTTTTTCTTCGCCATCTCCTTCATTGTCACCTCATCTGCACAAGGGGAAAGAGAGATCGTGAAACCTAACTGCATGGCTCAGGCTGCCCTAGACACCAGTTTAACAGTGCCCTTGACTCAAAACATCAGTGCGTCGGGGTCAAAGCTAGCAGGGAGAGAGTCCTCGCCCATCGCTCAACGCCAGCAGCACGAGCTGTGCTTTGAACTTGGCAGAGCATCAGCTGCTCTGCAGCAACTGCCCCTGACAACCTGCAGGAGATGGGGCGAGGGAGGAGCAGTGAGACGGGATCAACAGGCAGTTACAGCAGAGGAGCTGCCATGGGGTAAGCCCACATGTTTTCTGGCCCCGTGGCAGCTCTCTCTGCTCTGTCTCTGGTCTCTGTTAGTGCTGTCTGCGCCTGCCACAAAACCTTGCATGCTTCAGCAGTTCCTCTCCCAGCTCAGGAGTGTGGAACCTGGCATGATATTTTTCAGTGGAGCCGTGGGATTCGGAAATGAGTAGAGCCTTTTTGCAGGGCGTAATGCACCTCCTTGGCTTCAAAGCACTAAGAAGATTACAGTTCAGGCCTCCAGGGAGGGAAGCAGTGCTCCTCTTAGTGCTTTCAGATGAACAGCAATTCAGTATTTACAGACACCAAATCATTTTAGCAGAAAGAGTCAAGAACTCACAACATCCTAGGAACCGCGGCCAAAAGCCCTGCAACAGGCTGGGTCCTCAGTAAGTAACCCTTTGTATCCCAGACCCCTGTACTCCATAGCCCTTTTTGTAGTAGAGATTCTTGCTGACAGAAAACCTTCAACAATCTGGTTTGGCTTAAGAGGAACAAATGAAGGAGCTGCCAGTGAGGAAGTGCCTGATTTCCTCAATGGAGATATTCAAAACCCAACTGGACGTGATCCTGGACAACCTGCTCTAGTTGACCCTGCTGGAGTAGGGGTTTGGACTGGGCGATCTCAAGAGGTTCCTTCCAACCTCAACTTTCTGTGATTCTGTGATTTGGCAGAAATATTTGAAATGTAAGAAAAGTGGCAGCGTCTGGGTGTCTTTCCCCTTGCTGTCCTGGAATCCAAGCACAGGAGGCTCAGCGAATCCCCCCGAGTGCCCTGTGAGCGCAGCAGTGTTGTGCCCAGTGCCATCCAGGAGTCTAGTTCCATATGACTTCACAGGCTGCTCAGGAAATTTCCCCTGGCATTCTCCACTTGCAAGGATGCTGGACACACTGCTCCCAAGCTGGAAACCTTCTCCTCCTCACTTTGCCTGTTAAACCTCATGTGAAATGGGAGAAATGAACAGCCAGCCTTTGGCAGCATCTCCCTATTGCTTTGTGCACCCGTCAGCCTTGTCTGCTGAGTACACTCAGGGCATCCCGCTTGTCCACGTGGGGCTGCGAGAGGGCACTCACCCCTGTGTGCGTTTAACCCAGCTATTGTCAGTGCACAGGATGCTGCTTTCCTCTCTGCAGAGCCCTACGCTGCCTGGGTGTCCCAGGGGCCACATAGGAACTCACCCACACTTGCCTTTATTTTTAGAGGCTAGTTTCTCAGCTTCCCTGGGGGTCTTGAAGAGGACTGGCTCACTGGCAGGGCTCTGGCCTTGAATGCTGATGGACTGGACATGCACAATGTACTCAGTGTCCTCCTCTAGGTCCCAGAGGGCACAGGAGCGGGTGGTGGTGTTCACCTCCTGGATGAAGCGCAGCATCCGCACGTCCTTCTTCTGGAAGCCGAGAGAGGAGAGCACAGAGTGGTGGAGAGGCCTCCCGTGTGCACTGCTGTCATCTAAGACCACTGCTTCCTGCCCTGTCCACCACGGACGTGGAGACCGTCGGACCCTTTCCTCTCTGCAGCTACCAATACGTGAAGAGCTGCTGCAAAGAGGATGGGAAGCCAAGTCCCCTCCCAGACCACGAGGGACAGGACGAGAAGGAATGGGCTTAAACTGCAGCAAGAGAATTTGGGAACTGAGAGGACCTGGGGTGAAGATGAACATGACCGAAACTGGGTAACTGTAGGCACCATACCTGTTGGGAAATTGCAAATCCAATGACAACTTCATCTTCCAGAACATCCCAAGTCACAACAGCTGAGTTGGCTTTCAGGTGTTTGACTGTGACATTTACCGGAGCCGACGGGCTGTCTGCAAGGAGGGAGAGCAGAGCCTTTACAGAGGCAAAGTCACAGCCGCAGGCAGGAGAGAGAGCAAGGGCAAGGAGGGGAGTGGGAAAGGACCTGGCTCGAGGTCCCTGTATGTGGTTCTGGGTGTGGGACCTGGACATTGCCAGTTCTCCATGTCTCAATTACTAGTGAGGTTCTAGGAGATCGCTGCTGAGACTATGAGTTGCATTAGACCTGTGTGAAATATCTGACCCTTAGGAACAGTTTCTTTTGACAACATAGCAGACCAGTGAGTAGCTCATTCATCTCATCTTTCCCAGCCACATACCACATTTTCTCTGTTGTTTCCCGTTACGGTCTGACAGCGACAGCTGAGAGGAAATGCAAACTCTGCCTTGGAAGTATGAAAACTGAATGCTTTGATGAGCGCTCTGGAGGTTTGAAATTCAGGAGTACTAAATGGGAGTGTTTCTTTTGCTTTCCCCCGTTAGTTAGACAGAACATTTTTAATATGCATTTTGCGGCCGATGGGCTGTCTCTTAGATGGTCGGAGGAGATCCAGCAACCATCCTCTTAGAGCTAACAGGACAGGATGTGCTGCAACAGCACCGATGGACCGTTGTAATGTGAAAAGGGCAGGCTGTGAAAGCAGTAGCCCGAGGCTCCGTGTTTATTCCCAACTCCAGAGTGCAGCTGAGTTTCCCACTGCAGGCTGGATTTGCAGAGCTGCCAGCCTTGCTGGGCTCCTGCACACCCTCACCAGGAGCCTCTTCCCAAGAGAGCTGCACGGTGCAAAGCCCTTATTGGCATGTCAGGGGGAAGGTTTTACCTCGTAGGCTTGGCACAGTCCTTCCAGTGCTCTGTGGAGCAGGTTGGACTCCTGTTCCCTCTCCTCTGGTCAAATTTAATTCACAATCTCCAGCTTGTGCCCTGAACCCAAAGGCAGTAAATGTTAACGAGACTGCCAGGACTCTGACTACCCCCAGGAGGTCAGTAGGGTGAGAAGGAGTCTTTTCTTTTGACTCTCATCAAAGAATAATACTTTTATTGCTTTGTAACCGTTGCACAACACTGCCCTTCTGGGGCTGGGGCTGAGGTCAACAGTAAAAGAAGGATGCATGTGTGCACGTCTCCAGTAACACTTGTTGGATTTATAGTCAGTCGCAGCCGCCTGAATGTGGCCAAAAATATTCTAGCTGTAGTGTCAGAGTCTCCTAACAACTGACTTCACTCCTGGTGAATGTTCCCCTGGGAACAGAGGAAATAACGGGAGTGCAAAAATCCCCAGCTGAAGGTCAGTGCTGTTCTACACTTAGCAGAGCGATGACCTTATTCCTTTCTCACCTCCCCAAACAACGCCCAGAGTCCTGCCTTCACAGCTGCCCTTCCTAGCAGATGGGAGACCCACATCCACCAGTGAGACCCCTAAGAACAGGATGACTGGACAAGCTGTTTGGACCTGGACTGATTCTAGTGAGTCCTTCAGTGAGCTGAAAGGTGCATGGTTAAGTTCACGTGGATTTGGGACTTCAGAATGAGGAGCAGCAAGCAATTGTGACCTCCAGGATTTTGTAGGGGAAGGTGTCCTTCCTCTCCGGAGTAGATGGTCAAGTCCGTATTGACCCAGAGCGTTCTCATCCCTCAGGGGCTGGCCTTCATGAAATGCAACAGTGGTCTCCAGCCAGTTCTTGGAGAACGGAAACATTTATCAACCTCACCCTTCACTGCAGCAGCAGGGCCAAGGACGTGCTGAGCAGGGGAGGTGGATCGTCCCCCTCAGCCTGAACACCAGTCCCTTCTGGACTCGGCTCCCTGCTGTGACACAAGGAAGCGACGTGGGTCTGCAGTTCCTCATCTTCCCCCGTGACTGAACCCGTGTGCCAACAAGAGTAGGGTCTAATTTTAGGAAGGGGCAGTCAGCAGATGGGAATGCGTACAGGGAAGGTCTGTGAGTCATGCCTGATGAATTTGCTAGAACATACGGAGGACATGACAGAGTTGAGAGACGGGAGACAAAACAGTCTCCAGCTGCAGCCAGGCACTTTGCCCTTCTCAAAGTACAGCTGTACAGTTAAAACCCGGCATGGTTGTCTTTCCTGGATATTTTTAGGAGCTAAATTTTTTTAGGAGCTACCACTGATTTACCCAGCTTAGGTTGAGGAGGCCTTTGAAAAGAGATGAATTAACCCCAGAGGAACGGAGAGCAGAGCATCAGGGAAAAAGCTTCAGGCTGGGAAAGGGAACGTACAGTACACCCCACTTGGTGCTCAAGTCCCCTTTGAAATTTGTGACCTTGAGGGAGGCACAGCATAAAAAGTGTCTAAGTTTCCTGATGACATAAAATGTGGGGGAGTCAGGAAGACCTAGCAGAGCTGGAGAGGCGCAAACAACCTCTCTGGGAGTTGGTGAGAGAGGGTGGAAGGCTGCGAGGCAGAAGGGAAGCACTCAGCAAAGCTGCAACCCAGTGCTCAGAGCCTCCAAAGCAGGACACTGAATGTAGGCAGGGAGAAATCAGCTGGGGTGGATGGTCAAGAGCAGTCTAGAAAAAGCCCTTCGTAGTAATACCCGAGAGAGAAACGGGGTAGTTGAAGTCAGCAGGTAATACAGTGAAATCTAGGACAGCAGATCTGAGCGTGCCTTTCCTTTCACTACCACAGATTAGGAGTAGCTACACATAAATCAGTGGTGTCAAACCAGTATAAAAGCAGAACGAAAAGAGAATTAAGCACAGCGTTTGACAGAAATACAAAGCCAGGAAAATTAGTTTCCTGCTCCCAGAGCTGAGTGAATAATTTCAAACCAAAATTTTAAGCCATGAGGATGCTTTTCTCCCCATTCCCAGGAGATGCATGATGAGATCATGACTTTCTAAAATCTAATCACTGTTCCAAGCTATTCTACACCGCTTTTGGCTCCCTGGGCCAGTTGCGGCTCTTTCTAGTGCCAGCCTGGCTGAAATCAGGTGGAGAAGATGTAATTTCTGTTTCCCAGCTGGCTGTAGGGGGTCAGCATCTCTAGCAGAGCCTTGAGGTGCCAAATCCAAATGTTTGGTTCCTTCTACTGTCATATGCAACTCCTGGAAACTTTCCTTCCATGCCTGCGGCGGCCAGGGAAGCGGCTGGTGTTCTGGGAGCAGGCACAGAAGGTGGGATGGCCCCAGTTCCTTCCCTGCTGCGAGCAAGATAGCAAGGAACATGCTGTGCATCAAACCCTTCTCATGCATGTTTACTCCAGAGATGCTGAGGACAGCACATCCCCTGTCTGGTCTGTAAGGGATCCATATGGTAGGAGATTTCTGGTTTATCAGTTTAGCTTCATCCCAGCGCAGAGGCTGCGATGCCTGCCGGAGCGAATCACACATTGCAAACTGGCAGAGGATCTGTTTGGCCAAGTTTGAATCAGAGCTGTGCGCTCGGATGAAAAGATGCTCTCGTTCTCATGTCAGCAGAAGTTGCAGCCCCCTCTTCAAGGAGAAGCCCTGATTAATTAAGATGAAATCATAATTTTTAAAAGTGAATGGCTGCTTCAAAACTGATCATGCTTAAGCCATGTCTTGTTTCCTTCCCACAGGGACCCTTCATCAGGTGAATCGCAGTCCTACATCCCCCAGGGCTGTGTGTCCCAGCCCTACCTCGCTCCTACCCACCTTGGACCCTTTTGGCAAGAGCAGGTCAGAACCGCCTCCACACAGCAAGGAGGCATGAGCGATGAAGATTACCCTTAATCCCCTCTTAATGCTGAGAACTCCTTCTAGCCTCTCATTAAACGCTTTGCTGATTGTTAATGGACTTTTATTTGAGAGAGAGGAAAAAAAACCCCAAACCCCACACTTTACAGCTTTGGGCTGATTCCTCCTGAGCTTTTCATTGCCGACACAGCGGCTGCTGGCACAGGGCAGAGGAAACCACCTGTCTGCCCCTTATGTTGGCGTCCCCATCGGAGCTGTCACATGGATGGGATGGGGAGGGAAAATGAGAGGGAAGAACGTTTGTCTCCATCTCACTGCTACTGTCACCTGCAAAAGGGGGGGCTGCTGATTGAGGGTGGTGGGGTGAGCAAAGGGGGTGTCTAAGGCACCAGGGTGTCTTGCTTGGCACCTCTAGGATCAGGACAGTACCTGGGCCACAAAGACATCACTGGGAGAAGCTCAGAGCTCCTGGCTCCTCTGCCGTGGTCTCTCTCCTTACTGTTGTGTCTCTCTTTTGAAGCCACTCTCAGTCTGCAGCTTCTGCCATGAGCTCTTACTGGCTGGGGGTGAGAGCCGGCTTGCTGCCTTTACCCATGCGAGCTGCTGAAAGAATCATTGCTCACAGTGAAGGGATAAACCTTTGGAAATATCACACCCTTGGAGGTCACCTCTGCCAGCCAAGTCCTGTGGTCAGGCTATAGGTTTGGAATTAGAGCCTGTTGTTGGATTTACCTCCCCAGCCAAGGGGCCCAGCCTGGCCCCAAAACTGTTCCTTCTGAATTCAGCTGTCCTGGAAAGTCCAGCTGCTTGGAAGTGCCTGGAGTGAAGTGCAGTTACTTCCTCCGTGGGCAAGGCTACGCCGCGGTCATGGCATTTTCCAAGTCGGTTAGCTCCTCTCCCTCAAGCAGCTCCTTTCCTGCTGTGAAAGGCTCAGCTGCTTCAGAGCCCCCAGGACACGGGCCAGCGAGCAGAGTGCGTGCCGAGGCTCTGAAGCGGCTCGATCAGTGCTATCCACCTGCAAGCTGCATGCCCTTTCCTGCGGGAAGCAGTGAATGTCAGCCTTCAATCCCAGTAGCTCTTTGTTCCTGCACTGCAACCTTCCCTGTGGATGCGGCAGGTTGAAGGACACGACCTGCAAAGGGAAGGAGCATCCCGTAAGGTCCCGTGTGATGTTCTCCGCGAAGCACTGCTGCCCGCTCCCTGATCGTGGGTACAAAAAGACCTGCTTTTGCTGCCTTTCTGAGCCTTTCTTTGCTCTCCCAGCATGGCTCCCTTCAGCAGATAGAATTGCTTGTCAGCTTTATGGGGTATGTAGGAAGGGCTGACGTGCCGTTCAGCTTCCCCCGGTGTTTTAATGAAGGGAGCCTGCAGGGGAGTGGGAGGGAGCGGGGCCCACCGCTGCCATCCCGCTCTGGGCCGCATGGGAAGCGGGGCTATTTGCTAAGCTCTGAGAATTTCAAAGAGCAGAAAGACCAACTGGTGGTTCTTCAGTCTGGGAAAGNCGATTCCTCAGTGAGTTGGTACCCAAATGTATGGGAAGAAATGCCATCAAGGAGGATGGAGCCTTTTCAGGGAGCACAGAGATGCTCACCGTGTCCAGCCCAGCTATCTGGAATTCCTTAGGGCAGGAGGAAGGGGGTTTTCTACTTTGGAGAATGTGCCGTGCTGCCGAACATCCGACTCTGAGTCCTGAAGCCGGGCAGGATTCGCTCGGGTCTCACCAGCGCCAGGACTTGGGTTTTAACGCTGCCAACCCAGAGCAGAGTCATTGCCGTGGCACATTTTATCCAGGACCCGAATGTTTGGGGAGGACTGGGTACCGTGGTCTTTTCTAGCTGTTCTGAGCCCACACCTGTGTCATATTAGAGAAATAAGAGAGAAATCTGTCAGAGGCAGAGAGGGGGAGCAAGCCCTGGAGTTTCCCAGCCAGCCGCTGGACGCCGGTACCCAGACCTCTCCCGGGAGTTTGCTGCCTGGTCCTGCGCCAGCTCTGCGCACACGAAGATGTGCGTGTTCCGCTGCTCGAAACATTCCTGCTTTTAACTGAATTATACTGGAGTCAGGCCTTAATTTGGCCTCTGGGCACGATATAAACCAGGAGGGGTTTATTTAACAATAAATGCCAAAAGGCTGAGGCCATATTCGGTACCAGTGCACGGGTACCACTCCTCGCAGGATGCTTTCGGATCCTGCCGTGGTGTGCGTGGTTAACATGTGCGAGAGCGTCCCGCTCTGGGAGGGATCTCTGTTTTCCACATGTATGTTCCCAGCGGGAGACAGTGTTTGGAAGAGGATGGCACAACCTTGGCTGCTTTGCACAACAACATCCCTGCTGTGAGGCTGACACTGAGGTTAGAAACCTCCATATTTCAATTAAATCTCTCCTACGCTGAATGCAAAAATCAATAAAGTGCTTACGCCATCCGTCAGCTGGCCAGGAATCTCCGTGGCCTCCGTGAGATGGGAAGGGGCTGGAGCGGGTCAGTTTGCCGTTTCCAAACAGCTGTCAGACTGAGCACTGCTTTCTCGTGCGTGCCGAGCCTCTTGCTCGCTTCTGGTTTTGATCCTGCCAGCCCATGGGTGAGCTCGATTCCCCCGGCTCGGAGGACGAGGTGAGCGTGCCCGACGAGATGCGGGTCTGGGAACGGCGTCCGCAGTCGGGTTGTCACCTTTGCTTTGCTCTCCTTCCCCACTGCAGCCAGTGGGGCCGCCTGGGGAGGAGGTGAGGACGGAGACCCGCCTCAGCGGAGGAAGAGGTTTGCAGCGTGGCTCTGGGTGTGAGAACACGCTTTGAAGCTGAGCAGTGACGAGAATCCAGCCGGCTGGTTTGGGCCCCTTTTTGGGCTGTGGAGGTGGAGGAGCTGTTAGGGGGCTCCTCGAATTGGAGGCCAGTCCAGGTCCTGTGGGGGCTGAGAGCTGGACGGGGCCTGGGGCTGTGCTGGAGGGTGAAGTTTTGACCTCTGTCTGAGCAGTGTGTTACCTTTCCCCTCGCTCTCACAGAAATAAACCTGACTCGAGTTGCTCTACGGGCAGCACCTTGCTGGGATGCTGTTTGCCCTAGGAAGGCGCAGGGGCCATGGCCTCTTTTGGGATCTTTCAGCACCGTTACGCAGCATCGCCCTGCTGCTCTCACAGCCCTTTACCAGCAGCCCTGTGCTGCCCAGCCCGGCACGGCTCACCTCCCTCTTCGTTACCTCTGCCTAACGAGGAGGGGGCTGCTGGCAGCTCGGACCACACAGGCTGGGCAGCATGGCCCAGCCCGCTTCCAAAGCAAGCGCTGTGGCAAAATTAAATTGTATTTCTGACTTGCCAACCACCCTGAATATTTTCTCTTGAGCAGGCAGTGGTAGGAACGAGTCGGAGGGCTTCACCCCCACAGCGCTGGTGGGATGCTGAGGGCTATCGGAGCGTCACTGTGGAGGTTATTTCTCAGCTATCTTGTCCTCCCAGTCCTGCTTCCCCTTCTTGCTCACCTTGGCATCACCTTGCCCAAAAATGGTCCTGACTGGGCAAATTCCCCTTTCAGAGCAGGGTCCGTGCTTGGTGCCGCTCACTCTCCAGCCCTCACCGCTGCATCATCAGGGGAATTTGCACCGGTCCTCTCGGGTCCTCTCCCGGGGAGAGCAGCTCTAACCTTTCACAACAAGCATTATTTTAAACCCACATGCATGAGCTCTGGGTCCGAAGGGGAGGAACCACTGAGGCTCCATCCCTGCCTGACCCTGCTGGGGACAGTTTCCTCTCCACGGGCTTCTCCGATGACTCTTGGCTTGCACACCTTGGTGGCCTCGTGGCCACATCATCAGGTAGAGCTGGGGACACAAAGCTGGTGGTGATGCTGCTGCTACCCTCTGTGTGACCTTGGGAAAATCACTCCATACCCTCATTCCTCTTTTCCCTCTCTGAAAAACAGGGACGGCACAAGTTCACTGCCTCGCTGGGGTGCGGGGAAAGCGCGTCACGACCCTTGGCGAAGGAGACCACAGAAAGAGGAGGCAGCGGGGGCGCGTGGCACAGCACCAAGGTCACGCAGCTCCGTCAGAGCCCGGAGCCGAGTCTCCTGCCTCCCCACCACACGCCGTAGCCGCGAGATGGGGCGGCTATCCCTGGTTACAGAGCTGGCCGGCTCCTCACACGGCACGGACACCTTACAGCGCAGAAACGCTGCCTGTAAGACAGGAGCAGAAGGCAGTTATGGGCAGGAACGCAACTCCATGTTTACTCTCAGGCGCTGACTGAGGTGATTCAAGGATAAGGAAGAGCAGGGGAAGTGGCCTAGTTTACAGAAAATCGGGAGGGCTGTTACAATTGCGGACGCCTCCATTGTGCTGCGGTGTTTTCCCCATCGCTCCCTCCTTTTGGGAATGTTTCATTAATCTCCCCGGGTCTGTCGGTTGTGAAGCGGCAACTTCAGAAGTACCGATATCTGGCCAAGGACGCGTGTGTCGGAGCCAAAGGCATTCGGGGGGTTGCTGCAGCCCCGGCGCAGGCAGGACAGGGGCAAATGTAACTCCAGCAACTCCCAGGGCTGGCTCGGGCGCAGGAATTTCCACTCCCCGGAGCTCTGCATCCCTACTAGTCACCCCCAGCCTCCTGGAATGCAAGATATTCTGGCAATCAGCGTTTTGCAAATCAAAGCAGCTGTTCCACCAACATCTTGCAGCCAGCGAGGGAGACAGCCCACGGAGCCGGGGAGGGCGTCTGGCTTGGGCTGGGAAGAGCCCACCAGCACCCGCCAAGACGTGGCACCCGCGCGTGGGGTGCTGGGGTGAAGGCTCAGCCCCGCTGGTGCAGGGGAGAAGAGCGGACCTGAGGCACGTCCTGGTCACTCCAAAATTCCGAGCTAGCTCATGGGGACTTTTGCCTTCCCGAAAGATCCCCCGCTTCAGAGGACCTGCTCAGCTCAAAGGAGCCTGGTTTGCGTGGCCGGGATGCGCTGTGCCCCAGGAGATGTGGTTCCTCTGGGGCAGCGGTGCTTCCTCAGGAGCTGACAGGGCTGCCGGCAGTGCCTGGCTGGGCCCCGGACAGCCTGGGGTGAGCAGGAGTGTGGATGGGGATTGCCAAGGCTAACGCGCCGTGGCGTTGGCAGAGCAGACCCGGTTTTGCCTCCTCCGCTCTAGTTCAGCCCCGTGGCATGAGCAGATGGCTCAGGGACAGGTCACCCTGGGCAGGGGTCTCCGTTCGCTGTCCCCGAGCCCCTGTTTTCACACCACATTTCTACGAGCCACCTTCCCCCGAGGGATGGCTGTAAGCACCCATGCTGGGACACCGGTGGGGGCGAGAGCTCGGCGCTTCCCGACACCGGTACCCCCCGGGGGTTGCCTGTCCGAAATCACCCGTCTCTTCCAAACCCAATTACCGACAAAGTCCCACCCGGTCATACCCCCCAAACTCCGTCCCTGCCCGACCGTGCTCCACGCAGCTCCCCCGCTTCTCTCACCCGTGCTCACCGGGGGACTCCCCCCGCCGAAGCCCCCCCACCCCGCTCCCACCCCCCGG
>VZSZ01002942.1:43254-62175 GCA_013398815.1 Ibidorhyncha struthersii | reverse complement strand
CGCCCCCGGCCCCGCCGCATCTTGTCGGGGGATGCTCTGTGCCCCCCTTCCCGCCCCGCCACATCTTTCCGGGGGTGTCCTGTAATCCACCGCCTCGGGGGGACCTTTCCCTGGGTGTGTCCCCGGCAATCCCTCTCTCTCCGGGGGTGCCCGGTTTGGGGGGAATCCCCTGTAGCCCCCCCCGCACCTGGAGCATCCTCCTTGGGGGTGCCCAACCACCCTTGCCGAGGTCCCTGCTTTGGGGGGGGGGTCTTGCAAACCCCTCTCGGGGCGCTGAGCCCCCCCACGGGCTTCCCTCCCAGCAGCGGGAGTTGCCTCAGGCAGTGGGGAGGGGGCAGAGCCCCCCCCAAGAGAGCGGGGCTGGGGGTCGTGCCAGCCCCGGGGGGGGCCCGGCTGGGACCCTTGAGTGGGGTGGGGACACGCAGATCGTCCCCCGGGCTGCTGGAGTGGGGATGGAGAGGTGTGTGTGTGGGGGGGGTGATGGAGAGACACTCTGAGGTCCCAGTCCCCCTGGACTGGGGGTTCCAGCCCTACTGGGCTGCTCCTCCTGGGGAGTCCTGTTCGCCCTGCAAACCCGAAGGAAGGGGGGGTTGGGGGTGCTGGGCCCCCTCTCTACTTTGGGTGAGACAGTGGGTGCTCCAGGCACCCATGAAGCCCCCCTAGCCCATCCTCTCTCCACACAGGGGTCACAACACAGCCTGGGGTGGGGGCAGCGGGTCAAGGTCCCCCCCAGAGCCCCCAGCGTGGGCACCTGGGGTGTGTGGCCAGATGCTGGGCACCCACCCTCACCTCCTCCCGGCCCCTCTGTGCTCCTGGGGGGGTGACCCCGGCGGGACGGGGTGCGCTGGGTCCCCAGGGGTGTGGGCACCCTGAAGCAAGGAGGGGACCCCGAGCAGAAACCAGCAGCCCCCGGCCCTCCCTGGGGCTCCAGTGCCAGCCGGAGGCATCAAATATTAACGGAGGCAGTGGAGGAGCTGAAAATAACCCTCCCTCCGAGGGAGCTGACCCAGATCTGGCCAGCCCCAAAGCTGGGCTGGACCCAGAGCCCCAACCAGCGCACTGCCGGGGCCGAATCTGGCCCCTTCCCCTCCTCCAGGCTGCTCTGCCCACCAGATGCCAGCCGTATATCGCCTATATATTATGCAAATGAGCTATAAGGGCTTATTACGCAAACGCCAGGGGGCTGGTGCTACCCGGCGCTGGGTGGTCACCGGGGCTGGCCCTGACAGCTCAGAGAGGACAGTGGGGATGGAGGGGGCCGCATCAGTGTCCGTGTCCGCCGGGGTGTCCGGGGGCTGCCAGGGAGCGCTGCCCTGTCCCTCTCCCCTCCTGTAGCACAGAGGGACACCCCCCCGAGCCGGGCCAGGCGCCTGCCCCGCTGCAGCGCTCGTCCCCCCGGGGTGGCCAGAGCGTCCTAGCGGCATGGGGAAGCAGAACAGCAAATTGCGCCCTGAGATGCTCCAGGACCTGCGGGAAAACACCGAGTTCTCCGACCTGGAGCTGCAGGGCTGGTACAAGGGCTTCCTGAAGGACTGTCCCTCCGGCATCCTCAACGTGGAGGAGTTCAAGAAGATCTACGCCAACTTCTTCCCCTACGGCGATGCCTCCAAGTTTGCCGAGCACGTCTTCCGCACCTTCGACACCAATGGTGATGGCACCATTGACTTCCGAGAGTTCATCATCGCCCTGAGCGTCACCTCCCGCGGGAAGCTGGAGCAGAAGCTCATGTGGGCCTTCAGCATGTACGACCTGGACGGCAACGGCTACATCAGCCGGGAGGAGATGCTGGAGATCGTGCAGGTACCGGGCTCCCTCGCCCTTCTGTGACTCCTAGTGTGTGGTCCTGCGTGTCACCCTGGTGTGATGGTGGCTGTCCCCTCCCAGGATGAGGACAGGTTGGGGACATACACCCAGCGTTTCCCCGGTACAGGGCTTGACAATGCCTGGGACGGAGCCCGTTGCTGCCTGCAGAGCCGCTCGCTGAGCTCTGCGGCTGCAGGGATCAGTCTGTGCCAGGGCATCCCCTGGTCCTTCCCTGTCCTGGGGACATCCCTTCGTCACCCCATCCCGGGGCTCTTCCCACTGGCCCCACTCACAGTGCTCCTGGGGAGGGCTGGGTGCACGCAGCCGTCCTTGAGCACGCCGGGGCAGAAGGACAGGTTGTCGGCAGACCAACAGGAGATGCTCTCCCTGCCCAAACCACAACCCGGTGGCATCAGCATCGGAAGGTGACTCACGAGGCTGTTGCAGTGGCACCTCGGTGGGCATCTCCTCCCTGCAGGAGCAGCTCCAACTGCCTCCTTGCAGCCGTGTTGTTTCCCTGGGGCTGCCGCTTGCATCCACAGCTAAAGCTCCCCATAGCCTGACGGCACGGGGAGGGTGTTAAACGCCGTTCCCGGGGCAGCAAAGCCCAGAGCTCTTGTCCCCTGTCTCGGGTGGGTGACGGCAGGTGCCCACCTTGCACCCACCCTCATCCCCGTCTCCCTCTCCCAGGCCATCTACAAAATGGTCTCCTCTGTGATGAACATGCCCGAAGATGAATCGACTCCAGAGAAAAGAACGGAAAAAATCTTCCGACAGATGGATACTAATAATGACGGTAAATGAGAGATGGAGGGGATTAAGGGAAAGGTCTCATGGCTAAATCCGGGGGTCTTAGAAGGAGCCGCACACGCGCTGATTAAATGGCTCACGTCCGTCGGTGTGGCTGGGGGGAGCCCCGGCAGCCGGAGGGGCTCAGCATGCTCCCGCAGCCAGGAGTGGACCGCAGGGGTGCTCATCCTGGGCGGGTGGGTGTCCGCGGTGCGTGCCGGGAGGTCTCCGAGTCCCATGTGTGCGCTTGGGATGGGGTGGTGGCCGCCAGGCTGAGCCGTGTCCCCCCCACCCCCCGCAGGCAAGCTGTCGCTGGAGGAGTTCATCAAAGGTGCCAAGAGCGACCCGTCCATCGTGCGCCTGCTGCAGTGCGACCCCAGCGGCGCTGCACAGCTCTGAGCCCCACGGACCCCCACAGCACCCCACGGCCCCCCACCATCACCCGACCCTGCAGCTGGCCACTGCCACTGTCCCCTGCCTGGCCCCCGTCATCCCCACCACCGTGCCCCCACGGCCCCTTGTGGGGAGAGAGCTGGAGCCCGGCTGAGGCTGGGGCAAGGGGGACCCCGTGGGGACAGTCCCCATCACCGGGGGGGCTCCTGCCCTGGCTCTACTGGGGGAAGGATGGAGGCAGGGTCTGCCCTGAGCGAGGACGGTCCCCCCCCAGCATCAGGGACTCGGAGCAGGGGGACAATCCAGCCCGGTGGGAAAGGCTGGCGGCGAAGCCACCGCTGCATCTCCAGTAGGCACAGGGACACAGCCAAGGGGACAAAGACCGGGTGGCTTGGGGGCCCCCCAGCACCCCCACGCATGCACACACTGCCACGGCCGTGGGGCCGGGCCAGCCCCTTCCCCACAGCCCCACGGCCGGCGCACGGGTGGGGGCCGTGGGGAGGGGACACGCTTCTGATCTTTTAATACCTGCAGAATAAAGTTTGTGTCAGTGCAGTCAGTGGTGGGAAAGGGCCCGTCGGTGCCGAGGGGAAAGTTCCTCCCTGCAAGGTGCAGATCCAGCCTGGTCACCTCCCTCGCTGCAGCCCCAGGTGACCCGAGGCCATAGCGATGGGCTCACTGGTCCGGGCTGGTGGCATCCCAGGGACGTGTCTGCCCGGTAGGCAGGCTGGGGGGCAGCCAGGTCCCGTCGTGGGGCTGCGCAGATGCTGGGACAGGGCAGGGCTGGCGGGGCACATCCATGGGGTCGGCCCTTGGTCCCTGCTCAGAGCCAGGCAGTTTCCACGCTGTCCAGCCTCAGCAAGCCCAGGCACTGCCCGGGGTCAGGGCTCTCCGCAGGGGCTGCCTGCAAGGAGACCTGCAAGCCAGAGAGACTGCTGAGAGCGGGACCGGGGTGGGAAGGCGAGAGCTTTGGGTCAGCAAGTCCTACCCCTGTGCCAGAGCCCCCGAGCCCAGATGGGTCCATCCCAGCCCTGCACGGGAGCAGGTCGGTGCTGAGCCCGGGGACCAGGAGTCACCTTCCTCCGGTGCGTTCTGTGGCAGCAGCAGCCGGGGTGGAGGAGGTTGAGGGTGAGCAAGAGGCAGCGGATGCCGAAGACGATCCCCATCGAGTCAAGCAGGAGGGAGATGGCCCAAAGGGACAGCGTGGAGCTCTGCGGGGACACGGCGTGTCAGGTCCGCACGCTTCCCCCCGTCATCCCCAATGCCAGCATCCTCAGCCCACAGCCCACTGGGGACTCACGTAGACGCGGGTGGGATCGAAGGGGCACTCGCGGGAGACGGGGGCAAGGGCAACATTGCCGGCGGTGCAGGGGCCCAGCAGCACCCGGCCCTGGCTGCCCAGCGTCAGCCCGATGGAGACGGCCAGCCCCAGCAGGCAGGACAGGCAGCCCAGGCTGCTGCCGGCGCTCAGGGCGAAAACCGCCCATTTCTGCAGCAGGAGAGAGAAGAGGCAGCATGGTGAGCCAGGGCCATGCACGGCCGCCTGTCCGGGCTCCCTCCCCAGGAGACAGTCCCCAAGAGAGGGGAACGTGGCGGCGGGGCACGCCCCCTGGGATGGCTGCAGCGTGCTGGGCGAGGGGCTGCAGGGCCAGGGGTGCTTACGAGGGCGGCGGGGGCGAGGTAGCGGGACAGCATGAGGGCAGCTATTCCACAGGAGATGGTCTGCAAAGAAGCGCAGGGAGGTCAGCGATGCATGGCGTCCACCCGCCCCAGGGACACCAGTCCCCTTTCCCTGTTGACATCGTCCCTGAAAGCTCATCTGGCCAATTCAGCATCACGGGGGGCAGCGCTTCATCTCCCCCAGCCTCCACCCTGTAACAAGTCCCTGTGCGTTTAACCTCTCAGTTTTGTGCTAGAAAGGCTTATTAGAGCAGGGAAAGGGACATGGAGCAGTGTCCATCCTGAATCCTCCTGCATCCCACCTCCTGCTCACCCTGCATCCACACCACATCCGTTCCCCATCCTCCTGCATCCCACCTCCTGCCTCCCCTGCATACATCTGCATCCAGCCCAGATGCACCCCACGCACCCCCGTCCCCCCTACCCTGCAGCCCGCGGTACCAGCAGCGCAGAGATGATGGAGGCGGTGTTGGCGACAGCGTACTGCAGGGAGATGGCATCCCGGGGGTTGACCACGAAGCGGAGGACGGTGCCATGGACGAGGGACCCGGTGATGAAGTTGAGGTGCCCAATGATGATGAGGATGAGGCCTGTTTTCATGAGGACCCTTTGGTGACTGCTGGGATCGAGGTGACCTGAGTCGAGGGGACAGGAGGTCCAGGCAAGGAGGTTGCATTGTGGGGTGGTGGCACCAAGCTGTCCCTCCCACCCTTGCACCATGCTCAGCACAGGCAGGAGGCATTTGGGGACAACCCCAGAGGACGTGCCCCATGCTGGTGGGGGGATGAGGCAGAAAGTGACGTGGTAGTAGCCGCTGGTAGCTCAGGTATGCAAACCACTGCTCCAGCCGGCTCTCCTGGGACCGGGGTGGCAGTGTGGGGCCAGCGGCCATGGGGACAGGTGTCCCCAGTGGGGCTGAGAAGGGCTCCCCAGAGTGATGAGGATGCTCTGGGGAGAGCAGCTGCCCATAAACAACAGCTCCAGCGCTGGCTCTCGGCACCCAGCGCTTTGAGGAGCGACCGCAGCAGCGGTGGGGCTGTTTCCCCGTCGGGATCCACCCTGGGGCCGCTTTCCCACTGTCACCCGGGTGCTCAGCCCAGCTCCGTCCCTGCCCCTCGGCTCCCATCCTTCCCTGCCTCAGTTTCCCTGCAGGAGGGCAGTGCTGGAGCTGCAGGCAGGACTTGTGCACCCTCCCATCGCAATCACCACATCAGACCTGGACTCACCCACTTGACACATCTTCACCGGGCTGGGATCAGGCCATCAGAGCCCCTCGATGTCCCTGGGGCCACCTCTGCCCTCAGCCCCCAGCTTGGCAGCCAGATCCATGAGGGTTCTCACACAGTCAGGCAGGACCAAGGCTGGGACCAGGACCGGGACCAGGCCACCGGAGCTCACCTGCTGCACCCCACTGCCACTCCGGTTCCTGTCAGACCAGCTCCCCAGGACGAACAAAGGGATAACTCCACCTTCGCCTGCCTCCGCCGAGGGGAAGCACAGCCCTGTCCCCACCCCTGCGTTCCCCTTGCTGCCGAGCTGGCAGCCATGCCGTGGCGTGCTGCGCCGTGCCGATACACCATGCCATGGCACGCTGCGCCATGCCGTGCCGATACGCCATGCCGTGCCGATACGCCATGCCACGCTGCCTCATCCCCTTCCCCATCCATCCCCGCCACCTCCGCCTCCCCAGCACGCTCAGGTCGGTCCACCCTAAAGTGACGACGGCAAGCTGGGATCTGGCCAGACAGGTCCGAGGCTCATGGGCTGAGGGTCTGGGAAGGGGCAGCCCTCGGGGGTGGGATGCTGCCGGACCGTGGGGGAGAGACCACCACCATCGGGTACCAGGGATCGACCTGCAGAGAGAGGCAAAAGCAGAGGGATCAGTGCTGCTGCCAGTTTCCCACAAGGTGAGTCAGAGGAGCCCGTTGGGTGGCAAACGCCCAAATGAAGCTTCTCGGGAAGTTACTGACAGCAAAAGTGAGCAAGAGGGGCTGCGGACAATGGCTTGCCGAGGTGCCCACGGGAAGAGCAGCCCTTTGGGCAGCCCTCCCTCGCTCGCATGACATCCTCTCTGCAAAGCTTATTGCAGACATGAGGCACCGACAATTTAATTACAGGGACAGCAACGCAGCCCTGGCTCCTGGGACTGGTCTGGGGAAAGACACTTGTCCCTCATATGCTGCCTGAGCCACCAGCACGGTCCTCAGCTCCCTGTCACCAGCAGCGCTGGGAATTTGGCTCAGCACAGCGTTACTTCCCATCCTTTCCCTCTTTTAACCTGTACCCAGCGCTGCTGCACAGGGAGAGGGGAGAATGGAGACACAGCCCGGCTTCAGGACAAAGCAGGTCCACTGCAGCCCTGGGTGACACAGGCACCGTCCCCATCGCCGCTGCAGAGGGGACAAGGCTGTCACACCCCGCTCTCCAGAGGTGGAAGAGGAGATGCCCCCATTTTCCCCGTGCCTCGAGCTAGGGCAGTGTTCACAAACGCTTGAGCAAAGGCAGCCAGAGGATTTCACCGTACATCTGCGGAAAGGATGAGCTGGATGCGAGTCGAATGACAACCAGAGTCTTTATTCAAATAGTCCCTTAGGATGGTTGCAGACATACAGACACACGTACATATTTACACTCTTACACACCTCACAGAGCTTGAACCAATAAATTAAAACAAAAAGAGGGCGGGGGATTTTTCTTTTTTTTTTTTTTTTTTCCTCCTTTTTCTTTTTTGTCACGTAAGAAACAGCAACTCCCCGGGGCGAGGCTGGGGAGCCAGCTGGAGAATCGCAAACAGAAGCCAACACGGACACAACCCTGCCCCAAAAGATGCAATGACAGCGAGTGTGCTTTTCAGCAGGAGGCCACTTCATACTCTGGCTTCGATGCACTCCAGTTTGACTATTTCATCCAGCCTGCAGCCCTCGGCTTGGGCACAGTGGCTCAGGTGGGCACTTGGGCTCTCGGCACCTCTAGCTTTGGGGGTCTGGGGGCAGGCTGCCGCAGTCTGAGAGTGGGGGGAGTCGCATTCGTCTGAGGTAATGTCTGGCACGTCATCCGACTGACTGTCAGAGCTCTCCAGGTCGCTCCGTATGCTCTCAGGCTGGGCCAGGGTGATGTCCCAGGTTTTGCTGGCAATGCAGTCCTTTTGCTCACAGCTTTGGTGTTTGCACGTCTGCTCCTGCTCACCGTCCTCCTCCTCTTCCTCCTCCTCCTCCTCCTCTTCCTCATTCTCTGCCACTTGGGTGTGGACATGCAGAGAGTCCTCTGTACTGCTGCCGCTGGCCAGCTGGTAGTGACTTGGTTTGGCTTCGATGTCCACCTGGATCTCCATGTTATTGCACTCCCTGCAGAAATAAGCACCATTGCATTACTGGGTACAGTTACCGGGTTCAGCTGGGTCACCACCGGGTACTGCATCACTGTACTGGGAAGATGATGTTTCCCAGACACGAGCAAGATGCTGCTCATCACCCCACGGCATCCCAGAAACACCACCACTCGCTGCTCTCCCTCAGCCCTCCTAACAGCAGCCAAGATCATCCCCAGGCTGTGAGCCAGGAACTCAACTGGGAAAGCACCAGAGTCCCCACGAGTGGTCAGGGACAGACCTTGAGGGTCCAGGGCTGCAGATCACCTCCTGAGCCTCCACATTACCCATGGAGGCTTCTCCCAAATTGTCCCCAGTCCTCCTTTTGTACGAGTAGAGGATCAATCCACTTGGCAGCTCCAGAAGAGCAGGCTGGTGCGACTGCAGTCATCTCGCCACCCACAGCAGCACCTCGCAGAGCACAGATTTTTCCAGGACACCCACTACCAACACTCTTCTCACCATCACACGTCCTCCTACCTGTCCTGGGGGTTGTAGGAGCTGATGATGGAACCAGCCATGGCTCGAGTGCTGGCGTTGTCGCTGATAGCCCCCAGGCTGACTGAGTCTTTGGGGAAAATCTCCTTCTGCACATCTGCCTGGACTTCCAGCCTGCAGAAGAGAGGAGGATTCCTCAGAAATGCCTTAGGTGGTCCCCGAGGGGCACCAACCAGGCACTGTTCTTTCTGGGAAAGCAAGAGGCCCTCTGTGCTGGCCCAGCTCGGCGTGACAGAATTTAACCCCAATGGTTCCTCTCATTTAGTCTCGTTTTTGGCTCCATTTAGCTAAACCCATTCTGTTTTCCATGACGAAGGTAAAGTTGTGTTTATACCTATGACTCACGCAATTCCTGCAAAGAACAGATTTCCACAGATCTAGCACACAGCCATGATTATATCCTGGCTGCCATATCAACACGTGTCTCTAATTACCCAGCAAACTGACTCACAGGCAAGTTTAGAGGAAAACTGCGGTGTAACCTCCTGACTTGGAAAGCAGTGACCCCACTTGCTATAGGCCACTAGGGAACAGGGACCATCACAACCTGTAGGCTGGGATAAGAGGACTGGAAGATCTTTAAGCAGGCCACGCAAGCATCTCTGCGCTGCTCCCAATTAACCTGAAGCATCAGCTCTGCCGTTTCAAGCAGCTCAGCAGGGACAGAAACCTATCTATTGTCCTCCTTGCACGAACCAGCCTAGCACCGACTCCAGAAGTAGACTGGTCTGCTGGGACTAGTTATGCTACAACAGATCAAGCAGTAAAAATACTAGGACACGACTCCCAAGCCAAAGAAGGATCGCTCACAGTCCCGGAGAGCTCCCCAAAATACACCTGCTCAGCCAGCACAGGCCTTGGGAGCCTCCACCCAGTTCTTGCTGGGCCCACCAGTTCAGTTACCTGCTGTACTTCCCCTTGCCCCCGGAGAGGACGCCACCGCTCAGGGTGCCACCTGAGAGGGCGGCGAAGCTGGCCGTCTCGCTGTAGTTGCCCTGCATCACGCTGAGCCCGTCGGTGGGGCTGCCGCTGGTGCTCAGCACACTGGTCAGCCCCTCAATGCTGCTTTCGCCAATGCTGGGGTTCTTCAGGGCTCGCCAGGCATCAGCCACTGCGGGGAAAAACAGCCCAGGAAGAGGGATCAGCGAGGGAACCGTCCGGCTGTGACAGAGTTGGCAGAGCTGGGGGAGCGGACAGCAGGCAGCGTGTCTCGGGCTGCCTCCCGGCCTCGTCCAGGGCGATGAAGAGCTGAGATTTCGCTCACAGCTGATCACCAGCAGAAAATTAAAGCAAATAACTACTTCTAGCCAAACCCAGGTAAAGAGAGATGTTTGGATTTGGGAAACATTAAGACCTCCCGACCCTTTCATTGCAGGGTCTTGTCTCACCCCCTTCCCTTCCCCAGTTATCACTCAGTACCTGTGATTGGTCCATCGTCTTCATCAAACTCGATTTTCACACCCTTTCCGTTGGCGGTGCTAACTCCACAGCCACCGCCTCGGCACAGCGAGATCGGCACAACACCGTAGACGTAAGCCAGCATGATGGGGACTCCAATACCTGGAGAGCAGGATGCGCTGAGTTAAGGGGAGCTTAAGGCTGAGCTGTTGTGGGCAGACAGAAGGACCCTTTGGGGTAGGGACTCTCTCGGTTGTCTTTACGCTGCTTTTAACACAGAAGGACCCTAGTTCACAACTTTGCAGAGAGACAGCGGAGGAGCCCTTCACTTGTGCTGCTGCAGTGCACAGAAACCCAGACCGGTCAGGGTGGGAAGGGCCCTCTGGAGCTCCCCCAGTGCCACCCCCCGCCAGAGCAGGGGCACCTCCAGCAGTGGCACAGGACGGCGTCCAGGCGGGTTTGGAATGGCTCCAGAGGGGGAGACTCCCCCCCCTCTCTGGGCAGCCTGTGCCGGTGCTCTGCCACCCTCACAGCAAAGAAGTCCCTCCTAAGGTTGAGATGGAACTCCCTATGCTCGAGTTTGTGCCCGTTCCCTCTTGTCCTGTCACTGGGCACCACTGGAAAAGGACTGTTCCCATCCCCCTGGCACCCGCCCTTTCAGTATTGATAAGTATTGATAAGATCCCCCCTCAGTCTTCTTTTCTCCAGACTAAGCAGCCCCAAGTCCCTCAGCCCTTCCTCATCAGAAAGATGCTCCAGTCCCCTCAGCACCTTTGCAGCCCTTTGCTGGACCCTCTCCAGCAGTTCCCTGTCCTTCTTGAACCGGGGAGCCCACAGCTGGACACAGTGCTCCAGGTGTGGCCTCCCCAGGGCAGAGCAGAGGGGGAGGATGACCTCCCTCCACCGGCTGCCCACACTCTGCTTGATGCCCCCCAGGATGCCATTGGCCTTCTTGGCCACCAGGGCACATTGCAGAATGAGGGAACCCCAAGAGCACAGACATCCTCAGCTGAACCCCCCCCCCAAGACATCAGCCACCCAACCAGTCCACGGGTAAGAGACAGCTCCGGGTGTCGGGGGACTCCGCAATGGGCTGTGGTGCTCCAGACAAGCCCTGTGCTGGCTCCAGGGCAACTCAAGCACAGAAGGACGTGCAGCCTGGATGTGAAACGGAGGGATGTGCCCAGAGGAGCACACAGCAGCAGTCTGCAAACTGCCCTTTGGCCATCCCCCCACCTCACAGGGTTGGGCTACCCATCTGTCTCGGTGACTACTGGCCCACCAGAAGGGAAAGGGACTGTGCCCACTTACCAACACTGACAGCAGCGATGACTGGAGAGGCAATGACAGACAAGGTGACCCCACCAGTAATGGCCAAGTTCCTCTTGTGCTTAGAGGTTTTCTTCCCCTCGTACCTGCTGTGGATCTGATGGAAGGAGAAGCGCCAGGTGAGAACAGAGCCTGGCCATGAGCAAACACCAGCAGAAGACATTAATAACGCTTGTGTTTTTACAGCCTTGTCAGCTACATCAGCCCATAAAGGACCTCATCTTGACCACAGATCTCCTCACAGATCAGATCTAGCAGGTGGGTCTGTGTTTAGAAAAAAGCAGCAGCTACAAATACAGCGCTGACGTGCCATTTCTTCCCTCTCGGCGCCTCTTTATCAGCACAGACACACAACAGCATCAGGCGGTGTGGGGCAGCAGCAGGTCAGCATCAAAACACTTGTGCAAGCTCAAAGGTCAAGGTCCAGCCACTGTCCCACCGAGCCCATCGTCACAGGACGTGTTTAAAAGGGACCAGGGCTCTCGTTGGGTGCTCCTGGGTCAAGGCAGAGGCACAAGAGCAACGCAAAACGCATTTGAGAGGACTTCAGCCTGAATGGCTATCAGCCACCACCTTCCCTCCCCCCACACAAAGCCCAAAAGATAAGACAAAATTTAGAAGAGACAACTGAATTTTGGTTCTATGACAAGATCCACCCTTCGTATCAGCTCTAAATTTCTGGTTAGATGCCTTAAGTACAGAGAACACCCCAAACCCTTCAGCTCCAGCCTTCCGCTCTCCACACTCACCTTCCTCCCGACATACACGGGGATGCCAATGACCATAGCAGGAATGGCGATGCCAGCGATGAGGGAGATGCCTACAGGAGCACCGATCAATGTGCCCAGCTGCCAGAGAATCTTCTTTTTACGACTCCATGGCTTTTTGCCCCAGAACGTACAGCCAGAGGGGCTTAACGGAAAAAAAAAAAAAAAAAAAAAGACGGATATTAACACCGTAGCAATTCTCAAGTGTTCCTGAGAACCCCAAGTTCGACTTCCACGTGAACAAAACCCAAAACTTAGGAAGTGGATAGACAAGACAAAAAAGGTTTCCCTCTTTTTCCCCCCATCAAGATTAATTTGCTCAGCCAGGTGATTATTACGCTACTGGGACTATGTTTAACATCCAGTACGCAAAGCGCTCTCAAATACGATCGTATCAGGAGGAGCTTTTCTTGGTGCGGGCGAGCATCCTCCTACTGTGATGTGGGGAGAGAGTTCAGCTCTTCGGGTCAGAAAGCCAAAAATTTTACTGACTGCTTGGCGAGGCAGGAGGATGAAAGGCCAACACAGGAACAGAGCTCCTCCAGCCAGGCTCAGAGAAGCGCCCGCTGCCCCGCGGGCAGGAACCCCGGCGTGCTGCTCCCCTCCTCACCTGAGGTAATGCAGATCCGAGATCTCCTTCATGCACAGCCAGCAGAACTCACAGCCGCACACCGCGCAGGTCATGTGGTTACAGCTCCCATCGTTCATCTTGATGATGTAAGCGCTGCAGCGCGGGCACGGCTTGATGTCATCAGCTACGGGGAGGAAGCACGGGATTGAGTTGGACTGTGCTGTGGGCATGAAGAATTGACGAGGGGGATCTCGTTATGGATGGGAACCCCTCGTTTTCTGTGCGGGCAGAACGCCTTCGCTCCTCACAGATAAAGCGGGGACAGTTGTGCCTTTAGTTTATCTTCAGAGCGAGAAGATAACATTGATGAGATCCCACCAAAGCCGTTTGCCTGGACAGTAGGGACTGAGAACAGCAGTCACCTAAAAAGCTTATTCTAGCCTGGAATGGGATGTATTCCAGAATATGCTTAAAAGCTGGGAACAAGTCATACCTGCCCTGTGCTAGCCAAGGCAACAGCCTAAGAACGAACCATTACTAAATTGCTCCACGGAGGTGATTCACGGGCCAAGAACAACAGAACAATTGGGCGAAGGCGGCATCGGAGATACTCCGAACCTGGTCTTCAAAAGCAGCCAAAAGGGGAATGGGGTCTGGAGCCACAGATGGGAGTCTGGTGTGGAGGCTGTCCAGTCCCCCCACCCCAGAATAAGGCTCCTTCACCTCTTCCTTAATTCAAGCATCACCCGATCGCAGTTACGCAAGGGCTGCGCAGAGGTTCGGGGCTTTGCTGGCAGCCTCTGCAACGCTCGACAATACGAAACCCGGCTGCCGAGACCGGCTCGCACCTTATTAATCACTACATTGAATCCTGCAAGAACGGGGTGGGGAAAAACCACTGTCTCAAGAACCTCCCTTTCAGTGGCGAAGTGCTAAACTCTTCCTGGCAGGGATCTCCTTTTAAAAGGGTGTAAAAACTCAGCAACTATTTTTGCTCACTGGTTCCTACCGTGGGCTGTGGTAGTATCTGTGCCGTCCACTACAAGGGACCTCTAACTGGGGCACGTTGAACCTCGTCATACCACGAAGCCACCTCTGAACCACCCACGACAGCTCCGCTCTAAGTGAAGCGTATTAACATTTTCGCTCCTGACACGGAAGGAAAAAGGGGGGTAGGGCAGGACTTTATGAAATGGCCCTACTGCCCATTTCCAGAGTCAATACAGTTATTTTTAACGAACGCTAACTCAGTAGACACAGCAGCTCCTACCAGGCAGCGTAGGAGTCTGTGGGTTGGCATTTTTTCAGTACCTGACGTTACTAACACCTAACAGCGCGCAGAGCGAGGCTCCCCGCACTCAGCTAGGCATGAATGCTGCTCTTTACTACCGCAGCAGGCAAATTTGAAGCTGCAAGGGTAAAAAGCGCCTATTCGTTCAGGGTTTAGATCAGCAACAAGCGACAACATCCAAGATCAAAAGAGCCACAAGCCTAGCTGGGGCGGATGAGGGGAGCTGCTGTGACGTGGAAGGACCCAAAGCACATCGTCACCTCTCATCTGGTTTCCGTTCTTGGAGGAGCCCACCGGATTTGTCCTAACGCACATGAGAAGGGGAACTGACTCCGAGTTTCACAGCCGTCCTCACCCACGGCTGCTGGAGACCCTCAGCAGCACCACGCCGGGCACTAACACCCCCCTGCCCTGACAGGACGGGCTCGGGCACACAAGTGGCTCTTTCTCAGCTTCACAGCCATACCAAAAAACACGTGAATCCATACCCGGCCCGGATTCCTGTCCGTAACTGAGGCCTGACGTGTGCTTGGTCCGTACTCGGAGCGCCTGTGCCCTTTGCTGGCGCGCCATGTCGCAGGTTTGGTTGGGATGCCATATCTGTTTGCAGTGATAGCAGAACTCCGTCTGGCAGCCGTCCCTCTCGCAGGTCAGCTTGGGGCAGCTGGCACAGCCGTAGGCAATAACCGCGTAACTGGAGAAGAAGGAAGACACCGGGGGAATTAGTAAAAGACTAAGTTATCAAGCGACAGTCCAGCGATCCTTTTAATTCAGCCTGCCCGGGGGTGGCACGGGAGGCTGTCGCTGCCTGAGCTGCTCTGCTCCAAGCAGCTGGGCGATGAAGAGATGAAGAGACGAAGCTGCTACGGAGAGATCTCAGGCTACGCCGAGGGACGCGTGCAGGTCAGCCCACCTCTCCCACCTCTGCCGTTCCCATCCCTGTCCCTACGGCAGCCTGCACGCCGGGCAAATTCCTGCTCTCCCCAGTGCTGTGGCTTGCACTGCAGGGCCTGAAATTAAGTAGTGCTAATTGGGTTACTTGGGGCAGATACCTTTTCTACAGAGAGATTACAACACTGAGTTCTCTCCTCCGCGACTGCCGGCAGTTCTCACGGGCAGTTCACACAGAGCAGGTTCGCCTTGCCCTGCGTGCCCTGCTGACAGCTCGCTGTTCCTGCCAACTCGGGCTCCTCGGACAGGCTCCCGCCGCTCTTTTCCAGGCACCTGCGGCTAAACACACGCACACACCCCCTCCCCAGTTCCATAGGACAGGCATATGGGTGGATGCAAGATGGCCCAGAGGAGTTTAGGAAAGCTGAGGTTGTCCTGGGCACTTCTGTCAACTGAATGACTCTAAAAAAGTGCAACAACAGGGGTTTCCACGTGTAGCTGTCTCAAGAAGCAAGCTCTCGTTGATCTCCACCGCATTTCCTTTATTAAAGAGCAGTGAAGAACAACGCTCCGCCTCCGGAGTAAGCCAAAATGGGAGTAAACCCAACTGAACGTGGAAGAGAGGGAGGCCAGGTTGAACCAGCTCCCTTCTTCTGACAGTAGCGTGACGCTTCCGGAGGGAAGCGTGCTGTGTACACAGGAGTCTAAGCAGCACCACCGAGCACGGCTACAGGAAAGGTGACTTACAGTCATCTACGCTGAGGTTGTTTCCACTGGCAGTGGAACTGAGCAGTTCCAGGAGCGCCTTCTGCTTCTGCGACACCACTACGGCAAAGGATATTTTTGTTGTTCATCCTCAGTATTTTTGTTAGTGGTCAGAGGAGAATAACTCCTATTTAAGGTTTTATATTTAGAGCTTGTGTAGCTCAAGTTGTATTGCCTCTTCTCCGAGGCAGCAGCGTGAGAACCGCTGAATGTGTCATACCACAATGATTCATATCCCGTGGGAGTTTGAGCAACTTCATCCTGCCAGGGTACGACATAATCGCCAAAGAAAACAACATCTCTGCGCCGAGAGGCATGACAACAGGGTCTCCTCGTGCATCAACGGCCGCGCACTCCTGCACATGGAGCCAATATTCAGGGAGAGACGGGATACAGACAGCCCAGGGGTTTGGGAGTGACCCATACCGACTCCTATGCATCTTGCCTAGGGAAGATCCCGCTCAGCATCCTTACCCTGCCACTACCGCACAGCCAAAGACCTACCCCTGGCAAAAAAGAAAAGCTTCATCTGACCAGCTGTGTTACGACACACTGCTATTTCAAATCATAACAGCGGGCTAGGAAAGCTCAGTGTAATATATTAAGCAACCCCATGTTCCAAATTAACCCCTCACTAGAGATGTAGGGGTTGGGTTTTTTTTAGACACTGGAGCAAATCCTACAAGAAATGAAAATCATCACCATTTATATTTTATTCCTAGAGCTGAAGTGACAAATATCGTGAACAAGCCCACAGCTGTGGGGAAAGAAACTGCATGACTGTCTATTAGGGGAAAGAAATAACACATCTCCAAATTCAAGGTCAACTAGAAAGAGGTTGTTGAAGCGACGTGCTTAGGATTAGCCATGACAGTGTCCGGATGTCTTCACCTGACCTCAGACATGTCACTGCGTCAAACAGCCGCGTCCAGGCTCAACCCTAGCAGACGAAAAGGGAAATTCTGACTTTTCTCCACACAGCAACCACAGCGAGTGTCTTCCCAAGACCCCAGGAACCGCACGGCATCGTTGCCAGCCCGCTCCTTGGATGGCCGGGAGTTGCCTCCATCCCTCCTCCTGCCGCTCCGTGGTGGTCAGAGCCTCACCAGTTGCCTCCAGCCTCATTCACTGAGCTCAGCCTACACAGCTCCGTTTCTTTAAAGGTTGTTATTCTCCCGAGCTTCTAGGAGAGGTGCAGTGTGACAAACACTAGACAGCGATGCCACCTGACTGTAGCCGGGGGCGGGGGGGGAAAGGCTGCAAACATAGAAAATGATTTGTATTGCGATTGATGGCGCATCAATTGACCGGTGCTTCCATGGCAACACGCACTGGTGTTGTGTTGGTCCTCCTCCTCCTCCCCGGCAGCACAGCCAAGCTCTTTCATTTACGAAAGACTGCAGTACGTGTGGAAGGCACAGGATGCTGCGTGCCACACACCCAGCGTTTTGTCCGCCATCACCCAGCAGCCCCTCGCTGCCGTCACCTCGGTGGTGGGTGACACCCGGTGCCGAGCATCGCCGTGTCCCCCAGCCCTACGCTCCCACTCCGGCTCGGTACGCCGGCACTACTATGGTGGGAAAGCCCACTGTAAATAATTCATACCTTGACTTTACATAAGCACAGCGACACGAGCTCGCTGGGAGGAATGAATAGGGTGATTAATTCCTCTCCCTGACAGAGGGATGCTTCCAACAGCCTTTGTTCAGGCGCTACAGGCACACCAGCAGCGCTGGTCCATGAGAGCTGCCTGCTCTCCAGCAGCCCCAGGGTCGCTTCTTGCTTCTGCTGGCAGCCCAGAGGAGGATGCCCGTGCCCGCCGCCTGGTTCCCCTTACTAGCAGGTTAAGCAGGGAGGAGGCTTTTGCTCGCACAAAGGGCTGCGTGTGACACCGGTCTGCCCAAACCCTCCCAAAGCACCGTCCGGATCAGACTCAGGCTGAGACAACACCCTCCAGGCCGTGCTGGGGCCCGGCTCCTTCCATCCAGACAGCCTGGGTGACGTACGTCGCGTTTACACCTCATCCTGAACGCAGATAATATCACAGCAGCCCAAGAGCTGAGATTCGGTGAGCAGGAACTGGATTTTCTCTAGCCGGTTAACAGCAGGGGCATTCCCTCTGGTGTTGCTCTCCGCAGCGTAACCTGGTCCATCCTCCCCGATCACATCCCCAGCGCCACCGAAATATCAAGATCTAGCGCTCATTTTGCGTCAGAAAGGAGCAGAGCTGTTGTTCGCTATTAACTTTGCCCTCTGAAGAAACAACCCCTTACACAGCGACACTCGGAGGCTGTGAAATGGGTAACCTGCGCCAGGTTAACCGATTTGCATGGGAAGGCTATTACAACGCTCTGATTAAATCTTCACAACCCTCCCACCACGCTTTCCATTCTGACTAGGTCAAACTTTCCTTTCATGTTCTTGCTACCCAGAACTGCAATCCAAGCTGAGCTGTAGCTAAACTTCGCAGCACTTCTCTACGTTTCCCGAACAAAGCCCTTTTCCAGGCAGCTCTGGCTAACGCTCAAACAGAAACCTAACAGAGTTCATTTGAAGGAAAAGAGAAGAGAAAATGAAAGCAACACCAGATAACTATAAAGTCATCGAGCTTGGCTGGGCTGACTTCTGGACAGACAAACATTTCCTCACTCAGCCAACGGATAATAATGAGTCAACATCACTCCTCTGTGCCATGAATTCACATCCCCACCGGGAAAAAGTGACCGTTTACAGTTCCTTCTTCCCCATCGTGGAAGCTGCAGGGTGTCCCCACGCACTGTCCCCGCGGCTCGCAGCAATACACGCGGCCGGGGAAACTCCACGCTTCCCATTTGTGCAGAAAAAAAAAAAAAAAAGCTTTCTTTTAAATTAGGGAAACGATGGCTCAGCTAAAACCCCCTTCAAGTCCTATTCACTCGTACCCAATTTGTCAGTATTTCCACAATCCCCAAGGTCAAACCCTAGTGCCCTAGCGAGGCAGCAGGGATAGATGGGGTGTCCTTTTGGTACCCGAGGCCCACCAGCTGTCCTGAAGAGCCTGCTGACAAGCACGCAAAGAACACGGGCAATGAGGGCTCCTCACGGGACTCAGCAGGACCAGAAGCGAGTATCAGCAGCAGCACCCCACTGGGGGTGAGCCACCCTTCCCCGCGCTGTCCTGGGACCCGGGTGGGGGCAGGCAGCACCCCAGCAGGACAGTGGGTGAGATGCCACCCCCAGAACCTGGGCGCGGAGGGGGGGGACGACAAGCAGCATCCCACTAGGATAGGAGCAGCATCCCACTAGGATAGGAGGTCCAGGACCATCCCAGCTGGCATGCCATCCCCAGGACCTGCTGGGGACAGGCAGCATCCCACCAGGGTGGGGGTCTCCCTTCCCT
>VZSZ01002942.1:11412-41763 GCA_013398815.1 Ibidorhyncha struthersii | reverse complement strand
ACCCCAGTGGAAGTTTATTTTTTAACGTGTCTCTTGTTGGAGAGTGGGGTCTGTAACTGCAGGAGCCTCCTCTGAATTTATACCTCCCGCTGGGTTGTCTTGCCCCCGGCTGCCTGGCCCTCCTCCTTTGTAATACTTGTGAAGAGTCGTGTGGAGATTTACTCACCCAGGAACGCTTCCCCCGCTGCAGCGTTTAGCCTCTTTCATACGGAGGCACTGAAACTACAACCCACACTCTTACTGCAGTCATGCAGAAATTTAAAAGCCTCCGTTTCCTTCCAGGGTTCCCCGGTGCCCACAGGGCTCTGCCACCCTCGTCTCCCGTTCAAAGGCAGGTAAGCCAACGGGAAGGACGCTGCCTCTTATTATGCAGGGGAGGCGAAGCAGAAAGATCTGCTGTGTCTACGAAGTGCATGTTAAATCGGCACAGAAGGGGCTGCTTTCCCTGTAGGCTGTTAGCTCCTGACTGGACAGACTGTAGTTATTCATGTGACAAGACAAGTGTGGCTTCATCACTGTCTTCCAGCTACCGCCATTCCTGAAATCATTTCTCAGCAAAGCCTATTTGCATAGTTATTACCAGGCTCCTTCCCAGCTGTGAAGGGCCCCGTTCAGCGCCTCCGGGACGGAGAACAAGGTTTAGCGAACCGAACCCAGGCTGACAGCCGAAAGCACCTGCGTTTCAGTGCTCGCACTGCCTGACTTGCTGTAGGCAAAGACACTGTGCCTGTCTGTACAGCAGAGATAATGATGACGCTTCCCCATTTGATGGACGGGTGAATGAAGGCACAGAGGGAGTAAATCACCTGCGTAAGCACACAAATGAAGCCGCCTGCTCTTCTAATACCCTTGAGCTCTCCTGTTACCTTCCCTGCGCTTTTCTTCATTAATTCTGTGACTGCCATACACCCTAACTTAAGTGTTTATCCCAAGATGCCTGCTGCACCCAAGTCCTTCCCTAGGACTTACGTTCCCTGGACATTTGTCAGCTCTCCCTCACCTCTGCTGCGCGCTGGCATTCCTGCCACAGTGCACATGGCTTTGGCCCAGCTGGAAGTTATGAACCGCGCTTAGGACTGGCCTCAGAGTGTTGAATTCCCACCTGGGATCAAGAACCCTGTTATTAGGGAGCTAATTTTGCAAGGGAGCCAAACAGTTCTACTCCAAGAGAGGCAGGGATGCTGCAGGGATGTCTGTGGAGCATGTTGCCCCTGAGCAGTGTGAGTTGCTGAGCTCCGGTCCCTGGCAGGTCATGAGCAGCCATGAAGATGCTTAGTATTTCTCTGACACTTCTACGTGGGGTTCCCGGAGTGCACTGACACACATGCAAGGATCTTCTCTTCCTTTCACTAGTGGGAAAGGAAGGCCAGAGAAAGAAAGGAGAGATGTCGTACTGCTGTAAAACAAGATTATATTGAAGTTAGCTATTCCTGCCTGAGATGGGCCAGGTATGAGGTGTCTTTAAATGGCTGTCGCTACCCATCTGCAGCAGAGACTGTCTTGGTTTGATGATTTCACTAGAAAAATCACACTCCTGACTGAAATAGAGAAACCTGAACAGGACTTGTGTGTGGGACGGATCTCCCAGACAGCGCTCTGACAGCTCAGCCCTACGTCCTTTGCAGCGCAATAGCACAGACTGTAACTAATTGTGGGAAGGTTTCATCTCAAAAGCTAATGTGAGACAGGCCTGAATTACCAGTAGTGCAGACACAAATGGAGAGACAGAGAGCAAAACCATCTGGAGCCCCTGGGAAAGGCATTAGCTCGCAACGTGCTGATGGGGCAGAAATGACTCTTCATTCCCTCATATGAGGAATCACGATACAAACAAGGCTGGGGGAGGCCAGAGTAAATCCGAGGTGCTCATGCTGGCTTGACAGCCATGTTCCCTGCTCCCGAGCTGCACAGACCTCTTGCCAGTCTTTGTATATTTGAGGGAATTCAGTGCTTTTATGGAACTCAGAGATACAGACTTCTTACTGTCCCATGACCCCGCCGTGGTCCAGACATACCATCTACTTGAAAACAAGTTCTCCACGGCCAAGGTGTTTCTCCGTGGTGAGTTTCCGTAGCCCTTGCCAAGAAGCAGAGGCTCCTGCTCAGCACGTTCCTGCCTAGGGAGCAGTTTGAACCCAGTAGTTTGTTTTGATTCAAACTGGGGGAAAAAAAAAACAGCCAGGACGTGGGGCTGGGAAGGAGAGGGCACGGAAATGGGCTGCCAGGGAGGGGAGGAAAGAGGCTGACTGGAAAAGTCACCGGATTGGGAGTGAGATCAGCTCAGCCCCTCCCTGGGGCTGCAGGGAAACCGTCAGCAGTCTGACCGTTAAACTGAGGGGTATTTGAAAAGATAAACAGAAACTAAAAAAAAAGAAAAGGAGGGGGGGAGGATTCAAATGTTTCAGTGAACCGCTCCGCAAATCCCAGCTCTGATAGGCAAATTTGCTCTTGCTTACGCTGGCAGAAAGCTGGCAGACTGCTGACTTCCGACCCTGCTGCTTAAATCCGAGCAGGATTTGGCACAGGCGACTTTTAAAGCTGCCTGAAAATGCCGTATCTCCCAGGATGGCTTCCAGCAGCAGTGCAGGGCATGCTTTGTCCAGGCACCAGTTGGAGCCAACCCGCGCTGCCCGGTGCCATTCCCAGCCTGGACGGAGCAGCCGGGGAGGCTGGGCTGAACCTGCCTTGGGGAGGCACAGGGCCACTTTCCAGAGAAATACCCCAGCCATCCACACCCCAAAAAAACCCACAAAGCAGAGTGACAGCTCTGTCACTGGCTTCAAGGAGGAAGAGCCTCCGGTGATGTAATGAAAACTCCCCTTCGTAATTCAGAGAGTGAAAGCAGAGGCTGGTTGCTGGGAAGGGATTGCAAAACTCAGCTCAGACTGGGAGTATTTGCGTGGAGGGACCGGGGTGTGCCGTGGCTGGGAATATTGCTGCGGTGGGACGCTGGCAGCCAGGCGCGCCGGCTTTGGTTTGCAACCGATAAAATAGAAATTCCAGCTCCTGCCGTGGCCCCTTTGGCCGCCCCCCCCCTTTCCTGGTTACCCAGATAGCACAGGTATGGTAAATAACTGCCTGTTGCTCTCATCCCTGGCCCACAGGACGCAAGGGGATGTTGAAACAGCTATTTCAGGACACACAAAGATTCAATCTGCCTGAAACCTCCAGGTCATTCTGGCACTGAGGTGTGAACCCCTCCCTGGAACAGACTGTTTTCTCTAGAAGTACACGGGTCTCCTCGGGGTTTCTCCCTCTTTACCCAGGCAGGGATGGGCAATTATTCAGGGGTTGCAGGCTGCGTTGCAGAGCAGATGGAGTTTAGAAAAAATCCAGCTCGTGTTGCTGCTTTCTGAAATCACCACAGACACGATGAAATGGGGGAAGGAGGGGAACAGCCTTACACCAGGAATTCTTCCTTGTTGCTGGACAGGGGCAGTGTGGAATGACTCAGCTCCGGTGTGGCTGGGCAGGTTGAGACCTTTGGCCCTGCTCAGGTGGGACAGCCTGGGCTATTAAAGGGATCCAGGTGCATCAGGATTCACCAGTGCCAAAACGCAGATGACAGTTTCAAGGGTCTGTCTCCTGAGGACCCACCACAGGACACAGCCAGGTATGTGCCGTGATACCTTGCAGACATACCTGAGAAGTTGCTGTAGTCACAGCATCTTGATGAAGGTGAGAGGGTCAGACAGACCCAAGTAGCACAAAGGTAGTTTTAAACCTCTCAGAGGTGCAGTGGGGGTCTCATCCCAGCTCCCTGCCCTGAAGAGTCATGCCAGGAGCATGTGGGCTTCCCTTATTCCTCCTCTCGGGGCCCCCGCTCCCCTGTGTGCAGAGCAGGGAGGGCAGTCTTGGTTTGTCAGAGGGGTTCAGCCAAGCTTAACCCTGAGAGCTTTGAGATCTGTGGTGAGGGATGCTTTGCATGCACGAGGTAGCAGCTGTGTATTCAAGAACTGAAGCTCACTGGGGTCATTTTCTGCTGGGGCCCTGGGGAAACACTGGTTTGTAATGACATGCACTCTGATCATTTCTCATATGGAGATGTCATTAGCGGCCATTTATGTCTCTCCAGGGAAGACACCGATGGCTGGGGAGGGCTCTCCCCAGTGTGCAAATCTGCACACACTTTCTGGGCTGATCTAGTTAGTTCATGTTCTGTTTGCCTCTTGTGGTCCCCTGAGATGTGTGCAGGGAAGGAAGAGATGATTTTTCTTGACTCCCTTTTTCTCTGCTGGGCTTAACAAGGATTGACATTCTTTTAAATGAAGAGGAAAAGGCAGGAGATGGGAGCCCTGGGATCAGAAATTCAAGGGTCTTCCAAGAGGATTGTTCTGGTTTAGTCTGCGGTTACACCTCCTCTCCCCTCCATCTCCCCATCCCACTCTGCTCCCTCCTAACACCCACACTCACAGCAATGTTCCACTCCCTGCTGTGACTTTCTGCGGAAGATGCTGTCATGTGAAATCCTGGGAGAGAGTTACCACATGGAGCTCTCTGAAAGCATCGCGCGTCCCTTGTAGAACCGGCCTGCAGACGGAGGAATGCTGTGCTCCCTCTCCTCGAAATCCTGAACGCGCTCATGGATGGAGGTGGGGGGAGCAGGGAATCATCTTGCAAGCTTGGGAGCCACCTACACACATGGCACGTCTTGTCAGCAGCTGATAAAAAGAGGTGGGAGGTGGGGAGATTTTGAGGGGGAAGAACTTGGAGGCTCGCGTGCCCACGTAGCTCACCATCCTGTCTCCCCCAGGGCTCAGCCAGCCAGGAGGACCATGGGCTTGGCCTGTCGCTGATCCACGTGCATTGAAAGGAGACCCCGAACAGGGACTCAGAGATAACTACCATCTACTTCAGCAATGACGTAAAGGTAGGGAGCATTAAGCAGTTACTTATAATAGTAATCTGACATGCTTTTGCCCTCTACAAAAGGAGCATTTCCTTTTGTAATAAAAGCACAGGCTGTTCTGATTTCTTGATAACACCTGCTGTCCTGCACACTCACTGTACAGCTTTGGCGACAGAAGTAACAATGATCCCCTCTCGATTCACTCTTACTGGTGACCTGCTGTCCTTAATGACAGGGGATTTATACCTGAGAAGGTTTAGCACAGTAGGGTGCTGCCATCAGGAAAGTGCTGGTCTGATCCCTACGGTACGAGGAAGCAGCCAGACTCCCTCCTCACCCAAGTTGTTAAACAGACAATTATGTGTTTGGCGTTGGCATAAACACAGGCAAATTAGTCACTGGAGAAAACCCCAGTGCCTGTGACAGCTGGTTGTGGCTAGAAGAAGGTGGCGGTGACAAACACCTCTGACAGCAGCAGGCAGCTGCCTGTCCTGGGCACACTGTGCCCGGGTGGTGGTGGCCAGGCACTCAGTGGGGATAGCCAGGTGCCACCAGCAAGAGGCATGGAGGTGGCATGACAGGGCAGGAACCTAGCACTGGCTCTGCAGGCTCTCCTCTCTCCCTGAAGGCAGCTGTTTTTTGGAGTGCTCAGCATCTTGCAGGATGTGAGCAAACCTGGCCGCAGCAGAGGCAGCCAGGATCAAGGTGAAATCTTCAGGAGAACCATTTGCGGAGGGCTGAGGAAGGGTTTGTTCTCCCCTCAGAGAGCAGATGCAGAGAAGCTAGAGCGCTGGCACAGGGCTTGATTTCTGCAAGGAGAACAGAGTGAGGCACTGGCCTGGTTTCCAGGAAAGGAGAACAGTGTGTCACAGAGAAGGCATTGAAAAGACCTGAGGCTTCTGCATCAGCTTTCTGTCTCACTCCTGCAGACACGTGGGTGCTTGGGAGTTCAAAAGGCTGAACTGGAGGCTGTCCTGCAGCTGGCGCAGGACAGGAAGCTGTGGGTTTATCCTGCAGAGCCATTGTTGGTGCATAGACCAAAAACGGTGTCCCTGTCTCTGCTGGGGATCCCTGCACGGCTCAGCATCTTTCTCCCTACAGCGCTGACCTTTTCAGGGTGAGTGTGGGAACCGGAGCTGGATGGGAAGGCTTGGTTCAAGGCAGTAGCTCTAGTGCCCAGAGCCTCAAAGAGACACTGGCAGCCCTTCAGCAGCATCTCAAAACCTCACAGCATCTCTGACATCCTTTCCAGCTGGTGTATCCTACAAACACAGGTAGGGCTGGGCACACCACACATTTCCTCCACCTGACCCACCCACTTCCTATTTTCTGCAGACATGACAACTAGTGAGTTAATCCTGCAGGCCATAAACTAAGCTGTATTAGCAGACACCATCTGTCCTTTTTCATTTGCTGATGCACGACCTATTTTGCTGTGTAGTGCAGCAGGCGCTGCAGTTTTGGGGCTTGCATGTTGCAGTGTCCCTGTTGCCAGGGTGTAATCCGCTGCTCGCAGTGACCTGCTAATGGGAGAAGGCTCCAGTGAACTGAGCACCAGGGGGACATGCTGTCATGGGCAGGTGGTGGCTGAAGCCTGTCCCTATGGCTCCTTGGCTTCAAAGGAGGTTTGAGCCCAGATGCCACAAAGCACCAGTTTGCACCTGGGAAGAGAAAGGTCTCAGCAGAACTTCCAAGGATGAGAGAATGACTGCCCTCAGCAGGGCCTCTCCTTACCTGGAGCCCCTTCAGCAATGGCCACGGGAAGGTCACTGTGAAATAACACCCTCTTAGAGCCACCACCCAACCTTCACAGCCCTGCATTGGGGCTGGGAACAGTAAAAGCGAAATAAGAAAAATGAAAGAGACTGTTTTCGTCTTGGCAGGGGAAGAGAAACATCCACACCTGAACCTCTCAGGTCTCTCCAGGACCATCTGGGATAATATTAGCATGGGGTTTAAACCCTGCGTCTACTCCTGAGGGCACAGATGTGGTACTTCTTTCCCCTGAGTAACACTCTGTCTTGGAAGCAAAGTTTCTGAAACACCACCTCGGCACCTCCAGAAGTGCTGTAACACAGAGATCATTCTCATACAAAAGTGGGGTTCAAGGGAACAGGCAATGTGGTGCGCTCAGCACTCCGGCCATGCTGCTCTGGCCTGGGGTAATTCCTGTGCTTTACAGAAACTGAGCAATGGCAATCATAACAGGACAGGGAAAGACAGGAAGAGAATTCTTTCCTGATCTCTCTAAGGGAATCTGGTCGTGTCTTGGAGAAGTCTGGTGACCCTTGTCTGGGTACAGAAGTACAGACATTGTTAAAGGTCATAAAACCATCAGGATATTTCCAAGACAGTTATCATATTTGACTTAACTAACTCTCAAAGCAATTCCAAAGGTTAGCGCCTTGCTGCGTGAAGCCACATTTCCTCCTGAATTTACCAACTTTTTATTTAACTCAGCGCTGGTGGCAGAAAATTTCCCTGAGCTTTGAAATAAAAAGCAAGGAAATTCTGTCGTTGTGTGCCATTAGGAGTCAGGGAGGGAGCTGAGCGCAGGGGGCTCAGTGCTAACCCACTCAGTTATCACTCAGAACCAGGGCAGTTGCTGACCTCTGCCTGAGGTCCCAAAATCGGCCAGGGATTTTTCAGCTTCCTGCTTCACCGCACAACAAAAGTGGAAGGGAGAGTGGAAGGACTTATTCAGACTGACCTTGGCATTAGCCAGACAACTGCTTTCTGAATTAGCTCGGTTGCACCATTTGGGCTTTCTGAGGAACTATCAACCTCCTGGGTAGGATGTGGCCTGAATCCACCTACTTCTGTGCTGTCAGTGTCCTCTGAGTAGCCAACGCTGGCTGCCGCAAGGACGGTGCAAGTAAGCTGATGTGGAGTAATTTCCCTTTCCTGCTAGTTCTGCTCTTTTCTCTTAGAAACTGCCTTAAGTTCTGAACCCCAGGGTTTCCTACCCTGCTGCAACTGTGATCGGTGGGGACTTCTGCACAGTCTTGCTGCTGACAGAGATGCTTGACCCCTCCGCAAATCTTGCTAAGCTTTGGACACCCACAGCTTCCAAGCAATAAGCCCTGCCGCCTCCTTCCTGTCTTCACTAAGCTTTGCCCAGTGTTCCCTTGCGCATGCTGTGGACACTCACTTGGCCTCTGCATCAGATGTGACAAGAAATAATGGCTTTCCTGCAAGATGCCGTGATGTTCCTACTGCTCTCCTGCAAGGTGTCATCTCCATCCTGTGCTTTGGGGAGAGGGGACGGTAGCTGGTGTCAGGATCTCTGTGCTAGGAACAAGGTTTACTTGCAGACTGACAGCTTTGGGTTGTAAATTCCCACCGCAGGAGCAGTCCCAGCATTTCTTATTTCTTTCTTTGTGCTTTGGGAAAAGAATTGACTCAAGAATTTTATTGATCCAAGGCCAAGGAACAAACATCTCCCCTTCACAGGCCAGAGCCACAGGCTTCTCCCGTGTGCCGTGTGAGGAAGAGGAGCAGGGACTTCACCAAGGCTAGAACGTAACCAAATCTGTGACTACCGTCAGGAGGTGAGAAGAGGAAGAAACAGCCCATGCGGTCAGCCCTGGAAAGGGCAGTTCCTGCCAAGAACTGGCTGGGGAACATTCCCATTTCCATAACCAGCAACAGCTGTCAAAAGGGGAAAGAAGACTGATTCCGGACCCTGCCAGCAGCACCTCCCATCTGCAGGCAGGACGGGAGAGCAGCAGAGTGTTTCCAGCACAGCCCTCTGGCCCTGCAGCAAGGAAAACGTGTGTTATTTTCCAGAGGACTGAGCCAGCACTAACCAGGTGGGAAATATATGAGTGTCTCACTTTGAAAATCAGCTTGATCAGGGTTCCCTTGTCTCAGATGAGATCTTTCCCCAGTCTGACCCTTGGCTGCCAAGCCCCTACCCTCAGCCTGGTTCAGTCCAGGGCTGCTCCCCCAGTGCTCTGTTCTCTCTGCAGAAGAACAGGGTGGGCAAAGGGAGAGGGGAGCTGTAGTTTGGTGCATCCTTCATTTCTAGGCCAGCATGGAAAGGTAAATAGGGTTTGTTCTGCCAGGGTTTGCCACTCACCCACCCCTTCCTTCCCCATGCCTGATACCATGACCACAAGCCCATTCTCTCTAACTTCAAGCAGAGCCCACCTTTACTGCAGCCAGGAAATTCCTCTTCTCCCTCCCTCCTCTCCCTCACCCCTCCATCACCATGAGAAACCCTTTTCCCTCTCAGGGGCTGATCTCATCTGTGGGTTGCCTTAGCCACTGTTTAAGCAAACTAGCCCCTGTACTTTCTGAGGAGGTTGGACTGTGCACAGCAGAAAATTGAGTAGGAGGTTTCTGGGGCGATCAGTGCGCACTGAGACCTCAAATGCTTCTCTGAAATCACGCCCTGCTGTTGCTCCATAGCATCCTTCTAACAGGGAGGCAGCAGCTATGACCCTCTGTCATCTGCCCAGCCCTGCGCTCCCTGATCCGGGCTGCCATCCCAGTTCTCCTGAGCACCAGGAAAAATCCAGTGCCTGCCCCTGAAACAGCAGTAGCTGCCAAGTGCCTCCCAGCTGTCTCTGAGTTACAGGATCCCTCCCCAGCGTAAGCCCTGCAGTCTCTCAGGGGACAACTGTTGGCAGTAACAGCCCTATTTGAACAAAACAGAGACAGCCTGGCTTTACGTGGCCTCCCTCTGCCATTCCCTGCCCCCCTGCTGTCATGCATATTTGGGGAAAAGCCTCTCAAGGCAGTACTGACTCCTGCGCTTCCCACTGTTACGTGCAGCTCAGCCACGGCAACATGCTGGGGTTCACGTAGCTCTGGGTCCTGCTCCAGCTATTCCCGCCCACTTTCCGTGAATCTCCTGCAGGATTCACAGCCCAGCACCCAGGGGTGCTGCCCATCCCCAGACACGTAAGAACAGTGCTCTCGGCATGGGATGAGCACCAAAATTGCAGCTGGAGAACCTGGCAGTGGACATGGAGCAGAGCCCTGTCCCCGGGCTGAGGACCAAGAATGCCTCTTTCCCATCCGACAAGCCAAGGCTTTGAGCCCTGCCAAACCCCAGTGCTTGTTCCTGCATTTGGCAAGTGAGAGATGGCAACAAAAGCATGTGCGAGGCAGAAAGAGGAGTTCCAGTGAAGGAGGGAAGTGGGTTTCTCTTGGGTCTCTGTGACCTTTTCTGGTTTGGAAATAACAGAGATGTGCACAGACGCTCACAATGCACAGCAAGGGTGTTTCAACTGCCCCAGCAGCAGAAGCAGCCCTGTGACCTCCTTCAGTCAGAGGAAACTGGAGCCCAGAGCCACAGCCCAGCCTTTGGCTGTCTGGGATGGAACCAGTGGAAATCCAGCTCCAGGGAGTTGGTGCCTCTGCCTGTTTGCGAAGAAAATTTATTTGCAGCCATGGAGCCTTACTATGGGCACCTTGTCTTCCAGCCCTGGTTCTCTGGGATACAGGTCCTGCTGTGTGATGGGAACAGTTTTTCTTCTACTGGCAGCGGCTGAGCCAAGTTCTCCCGGAGCCCGTGGACTGGGACTTATATCAGCAATGCCCTTGGCGATGAGGATCCCATTGACTCTATCCTCATCACCCTTCTTAGAGAAGCAAGCACAGAGAGTGAGCTGTTGGGGCAGAGCCAAGAGAGAGGCTGAGACTGAAGAGAGTCAAACAGCTCCAGCAATTTCTCGGTGTGCTTCCAGCCTTCCTTGCTTAACCTCAGAGAGAAAAAGCAACGCTGGCAGGAGAAAAGAAAAGGAGCAGGGTTCTGCACAGGTAGGTTAAGAATACACCTAGAGCCCCCCAGAACTGAGAGTTAAGGCCAGGTTTAGAACAAAGATAGAAATGCTGATTTGGCCAAAGGGCTAATATTTCCATTGGAAAACGGAGAACTATTGATTACTCAAATAACCTCAGCTATTAAACAAACAGCTACCTCAGCAGAAAGAAATTTCAGCCTGGGTTTAGAGAGAGGATAGAGGGGACTCCAGGGTGGCCCAGGCAGCAGTGGGAACACACCAACCTGCTCTCCTTGACACAGCTGCTGTGCTGCCTGCTCTCAATGGTACCAGATAAGGAGTGAAAACAAACACAAGGTACACGCCTGTGAGTGCCCTGGCCAAAGGAACTGGAAAGCATTCACTGCAATGGAGTCATGGCTAAGATAGACTGTGGAATAGGAAGGATTAAACCGTCTCGCAGGACCTGACTCAGCTCCCAGGGCCTTCTCTGGACACTGGCACAAGGGCAGCTCCTCCTGCTGCCCCAGGCCTCTGCAGAGCCCTCTGTTCCCAGGAGGGCTTGTGTCGCAGGCTGGGTACCAACAACACCCAGCAGAGCACAAGTTCCCATTTATTCTATTTCTGTATTGTTGTGTATCTAGCAGTGATAGCCTACGGTAGGGACCAAACGCACAGGTACTACAGCACGGCTGTGGAACAGGATCACATGAAGACAGTGGGAGCATGTCAGAGACTCAGCTGCTTCAGCTGATGTGCAGATGCCAGGCTGTGTAATATTCACATGATCATCCCTTTTGCAGTGTAGGCAAGTGTAAGGGGAACAGCAAGGAGAGCCAGCTGAGCAGTGGAGAAGGTCAAGGACCAGGAGAGTTGACTTGGCCTCTCTGCTTGTAGGAGGTCCTGGTGCCACGCCCCCACTAAATTTTGAATAACCTTGAAAAAAAACAAGTTGAAACATGACTTTGAAGCAGTCCTACCTGAGTTAGCTGCTGGCCATGCAGAACTGCAAGCTCAGGGACTGAAGCTGCAGACAAGCAGCATCAACTCCTCCCTGCGCCCTTCCAAGACTGTCCCCGGGAGCCTGGTTCAGGCAGCGCCTGGGCCCATCCAGCGCTGGCTCCGTCCCACCACAGCTGCCCTGTGCAGCACTGAGGGCCAGCACAGAGAGCTGCTAGCAGGTTTGCTCCTCCCCTGCCCACCCACGACAGAGGCATGAAGCACAGCTGGCCACATAGCCACCTGGGTGACAACACCACAGCCTGCTCCTAAAAGCCTCCAAGCGCGCGGCCTCCGACCCATTGCTTCCAAAGAAGTCCCACACAGCAGCACAAGCTGTTGCTTTTTGCAGTTACCATAAAATAAGCAGCAGTATGGCCACCCCGGGCCACTCCCAAATGTTCCCTATAGACCCAGCATCTGTGCCTTCATGGGGGAGGATCGTGCATCCCACAGCAATAGCCTTCCCTAATTAAAGCATATTTATGCTCCTTATTGCAATTCTGCTCGCTCATGTACACTCAAGCTTTCCTGGCTGCATTTCTCCACGGCGCCGCTGCTGCCCCCAGCCCTTTAAATGACACGTGAAACATAGGAAATGTGTGAAAGTTATTTCAACAAAATGGTTGTGATGGGAGCATTGGCCTTTCCCTGTGCTTGGTTTTCAAACAAAATTTCTTCAGCCTTACTGAGTTTCTGCTTTGTGCCTCTTCCATCTCCACCCCAGTACTGGTTTCTGACACCCGCAGGGGTTGCCAGCAGTGGGGTTTCTGACCCCAAATGTACTTTCCTCAGTCAGATACACGTTGAGGGTCCTGACGGGCAAAAGGCAGGCTAGCACAGACTGAGCGGGTGCTTTCTAGTGTGCTAACATACTGCAGGGCACTGCTGCCCAGCCTGCGTGGAGGTGTAGAGTCCGTACAGCCCCCTGCTGTGGAATCAGAGCTGTAAAACCAGCTTTTCAAATGTTAAAGAATGAGCCCACCCGTTGGATTAGGAAGAGAGATGAAATTCACCCCAGGGTCTGGGCCCACACAGCACATAGGTACCGCTGGGATGCTGCAGGGCACAGAGGTGACCGTCACCCCTTGTTCTCTCCGCTAGCGGATCGGATCCCGTTATGCAACCGTTACGCTAAAAGGCAATACGACATCCAGAGCGGTTTCAAGGACTTTGTTATTTTGCCTTCCAGGTCTGCAGATCCCCAGGATCTACAACCAGAGAGCTCCCAGCAATAATTGTGCACCTGGCTGCCTTCCCCAGAACTATTGCTTCCTGCACAGGCTGGGTAAGTGCTGAGGCTGCTGGAGTTGTGTAGTTTAGGATTCCCACCCCACATGCATACTGCTGGGCTCAGTCCCAGTGCACCAGCTCTGCTTACAGCTTCCTATTACTAAATGCAGCTCAGGAGGACCAGATCTCCAAACTCCTGATTCATTTCATCAATGATTCGTGCTCTAATTCCAAGAGGGAACTCTAGTCCCCTTCTCCAGAGAGGGACCATGGCTGTTCCCCAGTCCCTTTAGCCTATCCTAGAATTTCACATACTCCTGGCTCTTCCCAGCGCAGTGTCAGTGACACACTGGTATCCTGGGGGAACACATTTGCAGTTTCTGCACCAGTCAGCCAGGCTCTGACCCGGTCTCACTGTCCAAGAACCAAGCCCTGCTGTGCCAGGCCGTTAGGGCACTGTATAATATTGCTGCTGCCCAAGAGCCATCCCACATCAGCACGGTAGCCAGGCAGATGCTGAGGCAGGCTCTGATCCCACAGCCGCCCATGGAGCCCACCCTGACCCGCTGCCCCCAGAGCATCTCTTACCTCTCCTTGGAGCCCACTCCCGATGCAGCTCTCTTCCCTCCGCAGTCTCCCTGGCTCTCCCTTTCTCACTCCCCTTCCCTCTGCGCCACCTCCCCGGCGTGATGTCAGCGCAGCCCTGCCTCCGCAGCCTCCCCATCACACCCCTCCACGCCACAGTAGCCGCCCATCGCACCCCACTGCCGCTTCTCTTCCCAACGGTTGCCACAGCGACAGGAGGGGGAATCCCATCTTCTGGTCCTCCACCTCCCACAGCCTCGATTGGTATCACCCACCGCAGCTCTCCCTCAAGAGCCTGGAGACCACAGGAAGGACAGGGTGACAACAGGGAGCAGAGGCCTATGATGGCCTTGGGGGAAGCCATGGCTCAACGTACCTTGAAGGGAGAGCAGAGGCAGGCTCAGACTAAACAGGCACTCACCTTCTCCACAGCAGTTGCCACCCACGTCCCCAGCTCTTCCCACCTTGCCACCCCCTCCATTCATTGCTCTCAGCGAGTTCTTTGTTCCTCAGCCCCACGTGCTCTTTCTGCTTCAGGGCTGTGCACACACGTACTTGTGATTGTACAAACTCTACAGACAAAGGATTTGTGTGACTTGCCCACAGCAGGCACTCTGTAGTGACTTCTCCTCGCTCCCAGGTCAAGGTCAGGGATCAGGTATCAATCAGAAACTTAAGACCCGCTCCAAGCCAGACCATCAGGAGTCGGTGGACTCATTATTACTAACCGCAAATCCACAGTGAAAGGTTTTTCTGCAATCTCTTTTTCGCAGATGGTTTCATCAGGAAAGGAGAAGGGCAGATACTGTATTTTTAGGACTGCAGCACATTTTTAATGGAAAGCAATGGCCCAGGGCTTTTTCATCCCTCCCCCCAATCCAAGATGCTGTTTCTTTTCAGCAGAAATACTGCTGCATTAGAGAACAGGTCACTTCCTCTATCAGTGAGAATTCAGTGTCCTATTTGATGCTGGTCCTTGTGCTATAAATAGGAATTTTCCCCTTTTATAGTTGCTGGATAATTGTGTGTATGAAATATGAACACAGTTTTCAAAAGAGTGCCTGATAAGCAGCTTGCTGGAGTGAAATCATTGAACAGAAGGAATTTACAGCACCTGCAGAGCATCGCATGCTGTGGAAAACATTCAAGGTCAACGTCAGAGAGACAGGTCACAGAACAGATCCAACTACAGAAGATGTAGGCTTGAGCTAAACAGCCTCCCTGCAGCAGCCTTCCCCACAGCACCCCGACAGTCCATTTCACGCTCCACACTTAGGTAAGGATCAAACAGAAGAAGCCCAGCTCAGAGGAGCCAAGACTTCTCCATCCCACGTACTAGAAAGCCAGGAGGAGCAGGCAGAACAGGTTTTCAGAACAACAGCAGGCAAGTAGCAGAGGACACAATCCCAAACAACGAGGAAGAGCATAGTTTAACATCCATCATCAAAAGAAACAAGGGAAGAACACCACAAACACCAGAGAGGCACAAGCTTGCCTTCAAAGAGAGAGAATGCTAATCAGAGGTACGAGAGGTAATAAAAACACCAGAGCACAGACAGACTGAATGGCGGAGGAGTGAGAGCGCCCAATTATGCTGAAGAAACCAGTCATTTCTGGAGGAAGTGGGCACATGCAGCCTGACCCTTTCTGGTGCCTGTCCACAGTGCCTGAACCAAAGCCCAGAATACAAGCAGGGCTGCAAGGGGGGTAACCAAGGGCATTGCGGAAAAAGAATGACTCTCCCTCAGCACATCAAGGACAGCCTTCCTCCGAGATACCTCAGAGAGCCAGGGTCAGGGTCCTTGTGGAGGCAGGATAAGGGGAGGCCAGGAGACGCTCTTGTTTCTTGCATTAGAGATTTTGCCCTGCGTAGCTAGAGAGGCACCAGTGGAGGGAAAGGGAGGGATGCCAACAAGGTATCAAAGGCAGAAAGCAAATGAGCAGAAACAGAAGACACAACATGTGGCTTCCAGTTACTGCAGGACAAGAAGGAAATAACATCAGCTCCTCCAGACAATGGTGATGCAAAGGGGGGCAGGGAAACCTAGCAATTACATCAGTTAAAAATACCTGAAAGGAGCTCTGACCAGGAAGGGTCAGGATACACGGGGGCTCAGCGCTTTCAGCATCACACATGAACAAACTGGAGAGAGAAAAGCAGCGAAAGACACCATTGCTATGGTGATATGAAGTATTGGAACACACTCAGCAAGGAAAAGAGATAAAAGGAATTACAAGCCACATTTTCAACTGCACAGAACAACATCCTTGAGATAGGATCAGGCCCGAGGATCCACCCAGCTCAATTGTTAGTCGGCTACGCTGTCATCTGCCTCCTCTCGTCTTCTACGTTGTCTGCAGGTCAAAGAGGACACAGCAACAGATACAAAATGTAAAGGGGTTATTTTATTATTGATTCAGAGGTTAGACAAGGCACCATTTGATCTAAAAAGAAATGCAAAAAAAAAACAATTAAGTGTTATTTTTGCAGTCAATTAAGAAGGTCTCTTTTGCATTTCTTCGGAATTGTGTGAATTCCAGCTTGGTCAAGATCACAGAAAAGCCACCCCATTGCCAAGTAAGGCAGGCTTGGACTAGAGCCGCAGCCCCTCTGTTCAGCAGCAGAGAAACCTTGAGAAGTCTCTATGCCCGGGTTTAGGAATGCAGCAGAACAAGAAAAACAAAACTTCCAGGAAAAGACCATGGCAGCTTTTTTTCCTTTCCATTTCAGAAATGATGAGTCATTTGTTCGTTTTGGTCCTCACTGACAGGAAGCAACTTTAGAAAAATCACAGCAAACCTTGCAGTGGCCTCAGAGTAGTGAGAGCCCATGAGACAAGCCCTGAAAGTCCTGGAGAAGCCTCGAATGGCATCTAGCCCTACCCTCCTAACAGGTCAAGGACCTGCATCTGATCAGTAGTGGAGATGTTTCACTCTGTACAATTGTTTCACCTCCCCAAACTGTGATTTCTAAGGAGAAGGCCATCTCGTCTTCACAATGATTCTGCTTAACAAGAAATCCAAACAAAACCCAACCAAATCAGCCCCCAAGCCCCTTGTCTACCACCTCCTTATTCCCCTCCCATCAATTGTACCCCCGTCCCAGCTGCCCTCCCTGCCTCCCCTGCACCCAGGGGAGGGCTGCAATGGGTGATGTAGCAGAGTGTGCAGCATTTGGTGGTCTCTCATCTGGTTCACGGAGTCACTCAGCTGGAATAAACGGGAACAAAGAAAAAAAATATATATTTAGGGGGAACAAAACCAAAATTAATCATGGTTTATGGCAGAAAAAGGGTGATGAGCTGGACGCAAAGTGAGCACAAAGGGGAAAAGTAATGGAAAGTGGAAGAACACATTGTTCTTGCTGTGGTAAAGTATAAACTTTGACCAAATCCAGGAATACCAACTGGCTTGGAAGCCCTCCTGCCATTACAGCAGCACACAGGGGGCTGCAGCTCTCCTCTTTGACTCTTTTAAGATGCCAAAATAAAAGCAGCTTCCACTCAGAATTTCTTTGCCGTCACCAAAATGCCAGGGCAGCTCTAACACACTTTTCTTTCCACTACCCCGGAGCACGGCTGTCCTATGCTAAATGCTATCCCAACCTCCCAGCACACCGACGCCACACGCCGGGGCTGCCCTTTCACAGGAAAGCCAGAGACGACAGACAAGGCAACGGCCATCTGGGGGGTCTCAGGGGACAGCAGGCTGCTGACAAAAGCAGCACAGTTTACTTTCAAACCCTCTCTCCCCACAGTCACGTGCTTTCAAGAGCAACAAGTCAACTACTTTCAGTTTCTGGTGTTATTTCCAGTTTGCTTGAAGGGAAGAAGCTGTTTCCCTGGAAAGGATGTACAAGGACAGTGTGTGATTTTTAGATAAAAGAGAAATTGTCAAGAAAAAGAGCAAGGGATTCCTGAGGATTAGGCATCTGCTACAGGACATACAGCCCACAGCAGCTCAGGGCACAGGAGGGAGACAGGACAGCTCCTCAAAAGAGGAGGGTACTCAATAACACTAAATCAGTAAACATACATGGGAGGCCAAAGGACAAAGTTTCATCTGGACCAATCTGCATTTACAGCGGGGTCCTCTAGGAAGAGCTGGAATCCCGCATGGGCAAAGGTCATCACCAGCCTTGCAGGGTCACCATATAGCAGCGTAATGCCCCTGCGAAGCCAGGGCACTAACCACACCGCACATGGTGTCCTCCAATGGACAGCCTGACAGGGCTGTTTGATTTGCTCAAGAAATGAGTACATTTCCATGATCTCATAACGAAGGTCATTGGCTCAAGGGCACATGAAGCCAGTGGTTAATAATGCTGTCTCTCAGGCCTTGAAAAATAATTTGTTTTGCAATAAGGCTTTATTTATACTTTGGGATCAGGAGATGCTCAACACATCTTCATCTACTTGGCCAAAGCCAAGGCAAGAGTGAAGAGATAAATGCTAAGCCCTCAGGAGATCCCAACCTGCCACACACAGTGACTGTCAGATTCTGACCAGACACTTCNAAAAAAAAAAAAAAAAAAAAGGGGCAAAAAGCATTTCACTAATATTTGCTGTATTATGGCCCACAAATGAGGAAAGGCCCCTCTTTCTGCCCCCCAAGTCTCACCAGAATGGGAGGAAGACAGGCTGTGCTCTCAGGTAACCTGCCATCCCACAAAGAATAAAACACATAACGAGAACGAGTTCTCCCCTGGCCCTGAGGAGCAGCAGCAGGCTGCACTCACACACACACACAGCCAAGCTGTCCCGCCCACAGCTGCTTCCCCAGCCTACACACACACAACCCTTCACATGCAACCCCATGTTTCGTTTCCTGCAGCTGACAGAGAACATCACCTATCCGGCACTGAAGGTCCTTCCCCCCACTGCTCAATCCTGATCTCCAACCTTCTGCTAGTCCCCTGTGGAGCAGTCAGGAGGAGCTGAAAATACAGCCTCTTCCAGGGAGCTACAGCTCTCCAATGAAACAAAAGCCTTTTGACCCAAAGGGGTGGCAACCCTAATTTCTGGCAGCAGGCAACTGGTGCTCGGGCTCGCTGCGACCTCTAGGGGCCAAATCTCCAGCATCCGCAGACAGACTGACATTCACATATACTGCGATAGAGACCGTTAATAACTCGTTTAATAGACAATTAGCACAGCCGTGCCTTGGGCTGCATCATCTTGTCCCCTCCTCTTCTACTCTGCTTAGCTCTTCCCCCTCCCTGGCCCCAGAGAGACAGAGACAGAGAAACAGAAGGAGAGAAAAGGGAGAGCTCCATCCTGGGACAGAGCCCTAAATGAACATAACCAGGTCTTTACATGTTGCTCTCGAGAAGGCTGCCAGGATGCTAGCAAACACCACGTCGGGAGACTGGGAGGCATCCACCGCTGTATGGATCCCTCTCTTGCTGTAGTAGGAGACCAGGGGAGAGGTCTGAGTGTGATAGGCCTTCAGGCGGGTTTTCAAGGCTGTTTCGTTATCGTCCGAACGGCGGATCAGGGGCTCTCCAGTGACCTGGGAGAAGCAAGGGGACAGTCTCCAGCTAGCTGCAGCCTGGCACGCTCCCCCCTTCTCTCTGCAGCTACAACAACCCCTGCTCCCCTCCTCCAAGACAGGCTACAATGCGGAGCTGCAGAGGCGATCCCCAGGTCCACAGGGAGAGCGGGGCAAACCCAGGGCAGCCGAAACGAGTCCCAGAGCAGTCACTGAAGAGAAAAGGATGCAGCATCATGGTCTTTCCCACACACACCACTCTGCTTGCTAAAAGGAGCCCAGGGAGCCTCAAGAGCAGACACCAGCTACAGTTGCTCCCCAAGAGGGAAACCAGTCACAACCCACCGCAACTTCAGCTATGGACAGAGTCCAACAAGTTCTGAGGCTGGCAGAGCCCGGGCTGGCTCTGCAGAACAGCCATGCCCTTCACTCATCCCTCCAGGCCTCGCTCCCCACAGCGCCGTCGGCTCAGGCTGCCCAGGCAGTTCCCCACGCTCCCCAGAAAGCCAGGACAGAAGGTACGAGAGAAAGAAAGAAACGAGTTTTTCCAGGGATGCTGCAAAGCATCAGCTAAACCCAAAGCAATGTAAGCTGTGGCCTTGGGAGCTCACATACATCGTCCTTCATGTGCTCTTTTGGGGGTCTGAACTCCTCGTGATAAGAGCGGCCGCTTGCTGGGTGAATCAGCCTAAGACAGAAAGCAAGTGTCAGCAAAGTAGCCTGGTGCCAGGACAAGGTCTCCTGAACCTGCCACTCATCAGCACGGAAACATCTGCAATAGCAACCCCATTAGCCTCTATCACGAAAAATCTCTTTAGCTATTTCTGTACCAAGGGCCTCTTCAGGTCTGAAAAAAGCAGCTGTGCTAGGAGGAGAAGGGATTTTTACTTTATGCTTTACTGGGGAAGTAAGCTAGGTCCTGGAGGTTCGAGGGTGACACAGTGCTACAGCAAACTGGGGGAGACATCTGTGTGCCTGCACGACCACAACTGACCTTGGACAGGGTGTTCAGCAGCGCCCAAACAAGTATGCAATGTCCTGCGGAAGGGAGCAGCGATAGCTCCAGAGAAATAAGCACATGAAGACACTAGCTGTCAGACACCGGGCTTAAAGGCTGAGCTGGGTCACCAAGGACACCGATTCCTATCGGCAACCCCTATTTATAGGGCAACGAATGGGCTCTGTGCAAGGCTGGCACAGGCATGGCAGAGCAGGCAAGGGATCGGGGCAGGAAGGCTCGAACAGAGCAGAAATCTAACCAGCACTGCAGCTAGCCCTAAACACTGCGAGAACGACACGAGGATCCAAAATTAGGATGCTCTCCCCTAAACTAGGAAACCCCACCCTGTGCACCAAGTGTTCGGGAGAGAAAAATTACCGTCCTGTGATTCTCCGGATGAGCAAGGAGTCGGGGATGCTGAACTCAATGACGGAATCCAGCTTCTCTCTCCTCTTCTCCAGGAGCTCATCCAGCTGCAACAGAAAACGCCCAGCTCAGAGGGGTAGAGGCACAGCCAAGGGACCCCTGTCTCCAGGGAAGGAGGAGATGTCGGAGCAGTCCCCAAGCAGGAGCTCACGTACCATTTCAGCCTGCTTCACCGTGCGTGGGAAGCCGTCCAGGAGGAAGCCATTCTTGCAGGGAGGGGAGTCGAGGTTGTTCTCAATCAGCTCCACCACCATCTCATCGCTCACCTGCGGAGAGGCGAGACGGGCACACAGTCAGGGGGGACACCCCAATTTTAAACACAGCTGTCTCCAGAGCTGCTATACCCTTGCCCAGCCTGCATCACAGCCTTTTTACAGGCGTTCCTGGTGCCAGAGGCAGCAGCCACAGCACAGGGCACTGCTGTAACAGGGCAAAAGCTGTGCTTTCAGACCTGCCTGCATCAGGGAAGCACTCCCTGCCATGGGTGTCCAACAGTAAGACGTGACTATCGAGACATTTCACACCAGGGACGCTCCAGCCTGTGCAGGGACTTAGACCAGCGCTGTAACCTCACCATTACAAAGGTTGCTGTATTTCAAGGAAGACCATCAGCTTGAAGAGAAACTCCCTAGACTTTTTTTTTTTTCCCAAATCAATTCACTATACAGAATATCAACATAACCTTTATTTCCTGTTACTTTGTACCTTCACCTACACATCCCCCTCACTAGGCAAGCCTGGCCAGGAAGGGCAAAGCACGCGGGTTGCTCATTGACTCTCATAAACCTTGTGTGAAGGTAAATGCCCAATAGCTGCTGACAAGCTCTGGCCTCGCTGGATAGTTTTTCCCACATCACGATCTCAGCATACTTCTGGGATTAGCGCCTTTTCTACACTTGGAAAGTACTAACGGATGCTGCAGTCCCAACAATAGCTGTTTATTCGAGAGTAGCTCTCCTCAGGACTGTTTTCTCCAGCACACGCAGCGGGGACCCAGCAGGATTGGGGACTAGACTGTCACAGCACACAAACAAGAGCCCTGGAGCAGGAAGCGTATGGGCAGAAGGTAGTTTGGGTGAAACACCAAGTCATTTCTGTGCTTTCCTGATTACCCCGTTCAGAGAAAGGGTTCCTGCTTCGTAACTGAGCATAAAACCCCATCCCCAACGCTGCTGTGCTGCCAGCTGAGTTATCGCAGAGCCAGAGTATGCTGCTGGGATATACCTGCGGAGCAGCGCGGAGCCGGCTGCCACACACACACGTGGCAGATACCACCAGCCTTGCCAGATAACGTCCCTATCTTTCATAACCAGCTGGAATATTGCAGGCTTGGTGTTGCAATGCAAGCTTTGAGCGAAAGCTGGAGATAAGCCACGTCGCTCTTCTCTTGGGGGCCTGCAGATTCTCCGTGGGGTGTTTACAAGCTCGTGACAGCCAACAACAATGCCCAAGATCTGCCCCACACCACTTCACTCTGCGGCAAGTCACTGCAATTTGCTGTCCCTCAAGTTTCCCCAAGATATTTCAGTCATTTTGGCAAGATAATTAGATCCTCAGAAAATGAATGTGTCAGAGATCCTAACTCTTGTCTCTTGGGGATCCAAAGTGTCTCTTTCACACAGCATTGCGCAGCTCCCACTCTAACTACCACAGCAACACCCCTAAGTCTATTTTTACCTTACAGTTACGAGCAAAGGGCATTTATGCAAGAGCTGGGACATAGATGAACCCTCGGAACAAACTCTTCCACCCCACAGGGGTCCAGGCACGATGTGAAGGGATACAGGAGCCGCAGAGCATGGCCGTAACATCCTGCAGCTTCAAGTATAAACCTTCCCCTCAAACAGTGTTGAGGAGCCACAACCCAGACTGCGCCCCATGCACGTCAAAGCACCACAGTGGAAAGAACCAACCCAGGGCAGAGAGGCTGCTGGTAAGCAAGGAGCAATTTTGAAGAGAAAGGCTGTTTTTATAGCACGTTTCTCCTGGGGGACAATAAGGAGAATCCACACCCCTGCCTTCACCCTACAATCTGCCCTTCCTCCACTAATTGGGTTCTGTCAGTGAGGCTTCTAATTAAGAGGTGTATTTCAACTGCTCTCATTCCAGATGCTGCCAGACCACCTCCCCTCCCAGCACATCTCCCTGCTACCCACCAGCTTCCCTGCATCCATCGTCTCTTTGAGCCGCTTGCCCAGCTCGGACCCCGAGGCCACCATGGCCCGCAGCATGTCCCCGGTTGCCAGGTGGCAGACGCAGTAGGTCTCGGCCAGCTTCGGAGCCTGCGGGAGAGGACAAACTCGTGAGTGAGCTCGCCGTGAGGCTTTCGCAGCCAAGACCTCGGGGGTGGAGGCCCAGAAGGGGTTAGGACCCCCCACCCCGGTGGGGCCTTGTGCCCCAGAGGGATGGCCTGTGACTGGCCAGCACGTGGCATGGCCCGGCACACCGTCCTGAGGGCCGGGTGCTCCGGGACCGGGGCACAGGAGGGGGGAATCAGGGTACCAGAGAGAGGGGGGGACGGGACAAAGGGCCCTCCCCCGGCCGCCCGCGTCGCTAGGGGCGGCGGGTCCGTATGGCCGAGCCCCCGGGAGAGAGAAGGCCCAGCACCTCCGGAGCGGGGAGCAGGCCGCACGCCCCAGCACCCTCGGCGGGCGAAGCGGGGCCGGACGCCCGCGTCCCTCCAGGCGGGGGCTCAGACGCTGGGCCCGGGGGTGAGGAGGGCCGAGCGGCCCTATCCCGCCGGCCGCTCCCGGGAGGCGGCCCGGGACCCCCGTGTGCCCCTTCTTCCCGATGTCCCCTCACCTGCGTGCCCTTGCCGGCGCCGGGCGGGCCCAGCAGGACGGCGCGGATCCGCCCGTCCCGCCCCGCCCGGCGGCCAATAGGCGGTGACGCCGGGGCCGCGCGCCTCGTGGGCGTGGCCTCGCAGCTAGTGGGCGGAGTTTTATGACTCGGGGCGGGGTTTAGCGTGGAGTGGGCTGGGTTTTACATTGAGTGGGCGGGGTTAAACGAGGAGTGGGCGGGGTTAATCGAGGAGTGGGCGGGGTTAATCAAGGAATGGGCGGGGTTATGCGGATTGCCCGCACCGAGCCAAAGAATAGCAGAACGGTTTGGGTTGGAAGGGGCCTTAAAGGGTCCCTGGGCAGGAACACCTACCACCAGCCCAGGTTGCTCCAAGCCCCATCCAACCTGGCCTTGAACACCTCCAGGGATGGGGCAGCGCTTGCTCTGGCGCTGCGTGGGCCACCGGCCTCTGCGTGGGATGGGTTCCCTATGCTGTGCTGCGTGGGCTGTGCATCACTGCATCTAGAGATGAGTGGGCACTGCAGTGCTCTGCGCCACACTGCGGAGACCTGGTACATCTCTGCCCTCCTCCCAGCGCAGTGCTGTCTGCATGGCTCCCCCAGTCCTTCACGGCACAGTCCAGGGCTGGGTGCTGGGCCAGAGCACCGGGAAAACAGGCTAGGATCTCAGAGGAGACAAGTGCTTCCTTGGCCCTCGTTGACAGAAGAGTCCATGGCAAAGCCAAGACCACAGAGTTAAATACCAGAACCCAGGATAAGTCGATTCCTCTCAGCTCCTCAGTGGGGGCAGCAGCCCCTCCACGCCCAGAACATTGTCTCCTCAGCGACACCAGAGTGGGAATTACAAATTAACAGGAAGAAGTAAAAAATCCCCTGCTCAGCCTGTGGTGTTTGTGGGATGGAACAGTGGAACCGTTTCCAAGTGCACAAATGCAGGCAAAGACAGGACTGATTGACCAGATGGGGCATCTACATGTATGGCAGAGCTGGATCTGCTGCTGGGGAACCTGAAAAAACTGGCAGCAGCACAACAAGGGCAGAATCAGTCCCTGACGTCTTCCCGACTCCCTCCCCCGGCCAGTATCCCAGCCAAACAGGCGCTGCTCAGCCTTTAATCTGCAGGAAGCCTCGTTTCCCTGGCAGCAGTATTTCAGAGGTATTTTTGGCTCTCTTCCCCCCGAGGGTCCCTGCGCACGCGATGTACACACAGTCACGAGCGCCCTTGCACCAGGGCCGGGCTGCAGGCAGGCTTGCAGTGCTCCGCACCGTCAGGCTGGGGATGAGCTGCCGGTACAGCGGGGACTCGGTGAGAACCTGGGGTGTCTGCTGGGGGCAGCCCCAGCCCTGGGAGGGGGTGGGAAAGGCCGGGGAGCATTCCCCGAAAGGGATGAAGGATGCTCGGAGGCAGCTCAGCCAATGGGGCGGCTGGGTTTGGTTGCCATGGCCACAGTTGTAAGGCAGAGCAGGGAGGGGGGTGCTGGGATACAAGGGGTGCAGAGCCCTCCCCAGCCTCTGCAGGGGCAGCTGGTCCAGGGGCTGGGGCAGGCAGGGAACCGGGGCAGGACAAACAGCCACCGCTGGGGCCAGTTCATTCTCTTGGAAGACCCATGGGCATAATCTGTTTAAATGATTTCTAAGGTAATGGGGTGGGCGTGGGGGGGGACTGCACGGGGCTGCTGGCTTGCCTGGCACAGTGAGGATGGGGGATGCCTGTAGATGCTGAGTTTTGGGAATGGTGGGTGGATGGCGTCCTGCCGTCAGTGCCCCTCTCCCTCGCTAACCCCTTGCACTGCCTCTCCTCAGAGACCTCAGACCCCCGGCAACAGCTACGCCTCGGGGTGCTGCGGGAGCTTGGCATTCCTCGGAGGCCCCCCCTGGCAGCACGCCTAGTCACCCAGGAGGGAGGCGTTGGACCTTGGTAAGGAGGGGATACCCAGGGCTGGCAGGAATGACCCACTTAATTGCTTATCCTTTCTGTGTCCAACCAGGGTGGGCTGTGTGCTGGTTAGTGATGTCATTGGGGAGTGAAGGGTAAGGCTAGAAGACTCGCTCTCCTTTTCTGAGTATGAAGCTCTAAAGAGCTTCAAAGCCCAGTTTTTCTCCCCATTCCCCATCTCTGGAGTCTGCTGTTGGTGCTTGCTCAATGCGTTACAATACCCTGCCACTCCAGGGTCAGCGTGGTCTTTCTCCTAGTGCCCATCTGAAATGTCGTAAGTAGGTCTCTGCAGAGGAGAAGCTGGTGTGCAGCTCTAAGAAATGAAACCTCTGTCTCCTGCTTGCTTCAGATCAGAGGGACCGTGTTTCTGTAAAAGCCCTGGAGCTAGACCTGGATTTTTGTACTGGAAGCATTTCCTGCGAGCTTGTGCTAGGTTTTCAGCTCCTTGGGTTATGGGATGGGCTGGAACCAGGGGAGGAGATTGTTAAAGCTAAGTGTGCGAGCTTAAAGCTAAAGCTCCACTGAGTGCAAGCTGGAACACACTGTGCAGCTTAAGTTGTCGCCTTGTTCCTCACCCTATGTCATGGGACAGATGTGAAACTGGAACCACAGCATGGATCCAGACCATCCCCAGGTCAGACGGTGACAGTGAGTGGCCCGTGCTGTGCTCTTTAAAGATGCCTCCCTTTTCATGGGGCTTGTGTGCCTGGGAAGGTGGGTCTGTGAGACTTCAGCTATTTGAAAACCGCAAGGAAACTTCAGCCTGTGCAGCATACAGCAGACTAGCTACATGCCAGAGCATGAAGGGACACGTTCTGGCATATATAGGCCATCTGCTTTGCAGTGAAGTTGACTGTGTTGTTAACTGTGTGGGTGCCTGAACTGCTGCTGAAGAAGACATGGCTGCTGTGTGCCAAAACAAAGTTATGAGCCGCAGAGAAATGTGTCTCCTCCGATGCTTTAACACAGTGGGCCTCTCAGCTGAGGTGCTGGTTTGGAGTAGAGCAGCAGAGAGCTCTACACAGGACAGTACCACCATGGGAGGGATGGGGAGCACTGTGAGGAGCAGGCTGGGTGGTGTATGCTGGTGGAGCTTCTGGGCCCTGCCTCTCATATTCCCTTTCTTTTTCCAGTGTGTTGCATACTTGGAGGCTTTACGCTACTTGAGGAGGCTTTAAATTAGCTTTATCACACCTTGACCATGAATGGGTACTTGGATGAATCCAACTTCAGGATGGTGGAGGAGGGCTTCACCACCAGAGACCTCCTGGAGAACCTCCTCGTGGAGCTGTGCCAGGCGGTAAGGGCTGGTGGCTCTGCTGCTCCCCGACAGCCAGCACCCCCCTGGCAGAGGCGGTCATGGGGAGGTGACTGCTGCTCACTCTGGCTTTCTCCTAGAGCGACCAGCAAGCCTTCTTCGTGGCAGACCTTGGGGACATTGTGAAGAAACACCTGCGTTTCCTGAAGGCCTTGCCCCGTGTGAAACCCTACTTCCCAGTTAAGTGCAATGGCAGTGAAGGAGTGATACGGCTGCTGGCTGAGCTGGGCGCAGGCTTTGCCTGTACCAGCAAGGTAGGATCATGGGAGGACAACTCGGGATGAGCATCCTTTGGACATTTGGGGACAATGTCGGAGCTCGCTCTCCTTTCCTAAGTTTCCACTCACTAGATGACATTAACAGCGGTAGGAGTCTCCCTCTGCTGCCAAAACCCTCCAAACACAGCCCAGAAATCCCCATCCTCTCTGTCTGGTGACTCAGACTTGTTCACTTCGACGGACATTCCTGTCCCTGGAACTGGTGTCCTGGCTGGCAGGCTTGGTTGGTGGCAAGGTGCGCCCCTGGGGTGCCACTGCCGCAGCCGTCCAACTCTCGGTGGCTTTCAGGCTGAGCCTAAAGCTCCCTGCTCCCTCCTGCTTCTCGTTTTCTCACAGTCAAATTCCCAGGGAGGATCCAAAGTTAAGCCACTTACTTGTACGTAATCAAATAGGACGTGTTACCAGGAGGAGAAAGTGCAAAGAGTCGTGACAGCTCAGACCAGCGCTGCAGCTCACAGGGGACACGTGCACCAAACCCACACCTGCTAAACCCACTTGTTTTCTCTCCTCCTGGTCTCATGCCGCTTGTAAACATCCTGCCACAACCTGCCCCTGCCAGGACAAAGTCCACGGTGATCTCTTTGAGCTCTTGCGGATTTTCCCTGGAAAAGCCTGGGCTGCAATGCTGGTGATTTGCCCTTTGCAGTGCTGCAAGCTGGCGGAGGCCCAGGGCTGGTCGTGGCCAGGCACGGGCAGTGGCTGGTCCTGGGGACCTGCCCACACGCATGCCGTTTCCCTGCAGGCAGAGATTGTACGGATTCAGAGCATCCGAGTCCCGGCTGACAAGATCTTCTACAGCAGCCCCTGCAAGCAGGTTGCCCACATCAAATATGCAGCCAGCCACGGTGTGCAGCTGATGACCTTCGACAATGAGGTGGAGCTGAGCAAGGTGGCCAGGAGCCACCCTCAGGCCAGGTAGGTGTCTGGCAGCGTCACTGGAATGAGGGGCTGGAGCAGGAGCTGGGGAGATGGCCGTGGGGTGACAGAGCTCCCAAAGATGCCTCAACACAGCGTGGCTTTGCTCTGCAGGATGTTGTTGGGTGTTGCTGCTGACTCCAGCCCTCCTGCCCATCCGGGCGTGACGTTTGGGACCACGCTCAAGTCCTGCCGGCACCTGCTAGAGACAGCGAAGGAGCATGCTGTGGAGGTTGTTGGCATCAGGTACAGCACATGGTCCTTTTCCTATAGGGGTGTTCAGCCCACATTGGAGGGGTCTGTGGGGAGCTCCAGCCTGCTGGAACAATGCAGGGGTCCATGGAGCCACCCGCTGCTCTGGCTGGGAATGAAGTGAAGGCTGGACCTGGGGAGCTTGACCCTTTTTATGACCAATCGGGGGCAAATTTGGCCTTCAGAGAAGATGCAGGGGGACTCCACAGGGCTGGCCAGGCAGTGTGGCTTGGGATGGTGTGTGGGAAGTGCAGAGCTGCCTCCAGTGACAGTCCCCGTGCTCTCTGGGGACGGGCGAGCCCTGCTGAAACAGGGACTATGTCCTCAGCTTTCACCTTGGGAGCCGTGGTCTGGAGCCCCAGACCTTCGCTCAGGCTGTGGCTGCGGCACAGCTGGCCTTTGAGATGGGCACAGAGCTGGGCTACCGGATGCACCTCCTGGACATCGGAGGGGGATTCCCCGGCACCGAGGACACCAGAGCCCGGTTTGAAGAGGTACGTGGCTCCTGGTGCCTGCACTCAGCTGGCAGAGAGCGAGGCTGGAGGGCCTCCCTGGGTCTGGCTCCCTGCAGAGGACCTGAGCTAACCAAGGGGGAACATCTTCTTCCCATCCAGATCGCTGCCGTGATAAACTCTGCCTTGGACTTGTATTTCCCAGAGGGCTGTGGGGTGGAGATCATTGCAAGACCCGGGCGATACTACGTCACCTCCGCCTTCACCTTTGCTGCCAGCATCACTGCCATGGATGAGGTTCCTGCAGAGCAACCTGGCTCTGACGGTAGGTGGGACAGTGGGATGGGCCCACCCATGTGCCCGAGCCCCCCCTGAGCCCTCTCCCTGCTCCCCTCCAGAGGAAGAATCTGGCAGCAAGAGGAGCCTCGTGTATCACCTCAGTGACGGCATCTACGGCGCCTTCAGCTGCCTCTTGTTTGACAGCCCCTGCCCCAGACCTCAGCTGCACAAGGTGAGGATCTGGCCTGGCTTGAGGAGACCCCAACGGGTCCCTCACGTTGTGTCCCATTGTCTCACCCAACCCTGCTCTCCCTTGCATCGTGGCTGCCCCAGACTCAATGCCGGAGGAGAGCAGAGGCTGTGGGGAAGAGGCTGTGGTGGTGTACCAGGAGGGCTGTAGCCAGACTCCGTGTGTTCCTGGGGCTGAACTTCAGGGTCAGACTGAGGGCGGTGAGCCCCTGGTGCAGGTTGCCCCGAGAAGCTGTGGCTGCCCCATCCCTGGAGGTGTTCCAGGCCAGGTTGGACGGGGCTTGGAGCAGCCTGGGCTGGGGGGATCTGTCCCTGCCCAGGGCAGGGGGGTGGAACTAGATGGTCTTTAAGGTCCCTTCCGACCCAAACCGTTCTATGATTCTATGATTCAGGGTGGATGGAGATGAGGCAGGTCCCCGTGGCACTGCTGCATCCTCATCCCCTGCGTCTGCTCCACCTTTCCCCCACAGAGACCCTTCCCAGACCACCCCTCGCACAGCAGCAGCCTCCGGGGACCCCCAGGACACGGGGAGGAACGCATTGCTGATGGCCTGGAGCTGCCCGAGCTGCAGGTTGGGGACTGGCTGATTTTCGAGGACATGGGTGCCTACACCATCACAACCTCCTCCCTTCTTGGGGAGTGTCCCCAGCCACAGATCACCTACGCCATGTCCCGCGTGGTCTGGTAAGAGACGGTCCTGTGTGAGCAGGGCGAGGGGGCAGGGCTGGGTCCTGTGGGAGATGCTGGGGTTCCCTCCAGCTGGGCTCAAGGGAGAGTCCCACAACCTGGAGATTCAGGGTAAAAACCTGGCCTCAGACACAAAACTTACATTTTTTTAAACATCAACAGACCTGAGCCAGTTTTTCACTGGGGAAGCTGCGGGCAGTTCAGCTCTGGCTGTTGCTCTGAGGGATGTGACATCCCCCGAGCTCCCCCTTCCCCAGGCCCATCCCGCGGCATTTTGGGAGGGGCTGCTCCCCCTTGCTCCCCCTCGGGTGTCTCCCGCTTGCAGGAAAGCCGTCCAGCTCTTCCAGGGAAAGCCGCCGCAAACAGAAGACGACCACGAGAGCGTCTGTGCCCCGCTGTCCTGCGGCTGGGAGATGGCGGAGACGCTCTGCGTCACCCCGGTCTTCGCTCCGGCCAGCATCATCTGAGCAGCACCGGTACCCGGGGGGGGTGAAGGTCCCGGTGCTGCCGGTGTCACCCCACTCCACTCTCCCGGAAGACCCACGGCGAGGACTTGGGAATGTGCGCCATAAACCCCATTCCTCCTGCTCGTGCGGTGTCGTGTGCCCACTAACGGGGGGGTGGGAGGCACGGAGCAGGTTTGGGTTCTTTTTTTTTTTTAAGAGTTATGGTAATAAAGTGTTGTCCAGCGCGGCTCGGGGTCTCGTGGGAGGAAGCCCCCGGCGCCTCCTCCCCACCCTGCGCTGGAGGATCAGCCTGCGATAAGCAGCTGTGTAATGAGGCTTTGCTCGTCAGGGAAGGTGGAGATGCTCATCCAAAGCTTGGATACTGTTCAGGCATCCAGAGGGACCACTGGGATTTGGGGGGGG
>VZSZ01002935.1:0-10513 GCA_013398815.1 Ibidorhyncha struthersii | reverse complement strand
GCTGTTTAGCCTGGAGAAGAGGAGGCTCGGGGAGACCTTGTCACTCTCTACAACTACCTGAAAGGAGGTTGTAGAGAGATGGGGACTGACCTCTTCTCCCTAGTGACAAGTGATAGGACGAGAGGAAATGGTTTCAAGTTAAGCCAGGGGAGGTTTAGATTGGATATTAGGAATTTTTTTTTCACTGAAGATTATCTAACATTGGAATAGGTTGCCCAGGGAGGTAGTGGTTTCACCATCCCTGGAGGTGTTTAAAAAAAGGGTAGATGTGGTACCTGGGGATATGGTTTAGAAGTGGTTTTTGTCAGGTTAGGTTAATGGTTGGACTTGATGATCTTAAAGGTCCCTTCCAACCTTAACAATTCTATGATTCTGTGAAATTGAGTTAGAGGTTCTCTGTCTCTAACCTTTCCATAGGTAGACAACCTAGAAATCCTAATGTACCTAGGTAATAACTAAGTATATACCTCTGTGTCCTTAATTTCCACAGAAGTCTCCATTGCAGCTCTTATTACAAGCTTCCGTCTCCTAGCTTTTAAAGTCTCTGAGATCTCCCCACCAACATCTAGCTTTATTTCATGTTAAAGCCCCTCATTCATCCTCTTATGCCCATGTATTTAGAAGTTAGTTTAAAAGTCTTTAAATTACTTTCATTTAGGAGCTCCTCTACTGAAAGAAGCAGGAGACCACAAGCAAAAGGTACTGATAAGTCACTATACCTTAGGTCAGGGACTATGATCAGGGCACGTCAAAAGGGAACCACATCAACACTGATCAGAGTGAGCTGCCAACCCCGTGAGTTAAAAATAGTGTCATAAGACTGGAGTCAAAATCATGAGATTTGCTAAACTGGTATGTTCTTATCTTTCCTCTGGCTCTAGGGGAAGTTCAGTTCCACGCCCAAAATGTGTAAAAACTTTTGTAAGTATAAATTCAGGCTCAGCTAAACATTCATCAATGTTTTTCTCAACAATTGTCTGAAGAAAATACCTGCTTTTCTGCGTAATCCATATACTGGATGCTACTACCATACACTTTTGTACTCTGCTTATGATTCACCATGTGTCTTTAGCACCCAAATGCACTGAGACATTTTATTTAGAAACCAAGCCCATGGGGGTGACAGAGAAACAAACTACCACTCTTTTTATAATAATCTAGCAACAAATAGTGATCCAGGGAGCAGCAATACAGGTTCAGGTCCCTTCACTCAGTCAAGGGGAAATTAAGAGATGATCTCTGTCCTTGCTGGTATAGCTGTGCCCCTGCACAGAACTTGGACAATGAACTCCAGCCATTAGTCTGGAGCCACATTCACACTGACTCATGAGACAGTCTTCCTCTTCCATACACACTTTTATTGTGATCTTCTCTTCCTCAGAAAGTTTTATGCAACAAAACTAGTGGTTAGAGGAGATAAATATCTTATCCAGCTGTCTCCAGTGTCTATTGTGCTAAAGGAGAGCTAAGGAAATAGCTAGCCCCGAAGCTCTGTCACACCTAAATGAATGTGGGTTAGGCACTGTGTTGTTCAGCCATATCAAATTGTTTTACTCTTAGGGACACTGCAGACAAGCAGAATTTTACTCTCCGGGCTAGATAAATGACTACACAGTTTGTATTTTAGCAATAAATGTGAAAGTTTTGGACACCTGTGCTAACAAACTAAAAAAGCCAGCACATTTCAGGACAATGGGAGAAAGCTTCTGGGATACAAGACCATGGGAAGAAATTGGGCATATAGCGATTTCATCATTTATGTTTTTTAGACACAGAGGCTTTGTCATTCCCTAAGAGGTGCTCTAAAATCCAGAAAATTACAGTGCCATTCAAAGAGGGAAATTTCATTTCAACTTTTCTAGTGTTGTTACTGATTTCCACAGAAGGCAGAGAAACAGAAGATTGTGCCCTGCCTTTTTTTACCCTTTATTTATTTAAAGCATTCCAAAGTTTAGAAATGACATTCTAATAGTAAAAAAATAAAGCTTATGAAAGAATTAACAATGACAGTCTGTGTTAAATTGCAGACTTCTGTGAAAGCTGGCTTCATGCACTTTAACAACTGGGACATACCAGAGTAAGGCAGCCTATGAGAGCTGGCTGTTGCTGGCATGCTACCAGTGGACCACAGATAAATGAATAAATCTGAGGCTGTAATTAGATGGTTTACAGGTGACATAGCCCTCTGAGCAAGGTTTAGCACCTGCTGCTGTAGTTGATATAATTTTCCTATTTTTGTTCCCCATCAAAGTTTGATGAGCATGCAGGAAGATCAAATAAACCAACATCTCGCCTTCACATGGATCTAGCAGAAAGATCTTTTTAAAGCCTTAATTTGGTGGAGAGGACAAGCTGCAAACTATGGCAGTTACCTGGTGTCAGCCTCACTATCTTATCCCCCATTCCTCTTGCACACAGTAGAAAGAGCCAGTCCTGTGACATAAGGAGAGTCCTGTATTGCCTTTCATGTTAATGTACAGAGAGCTCATACTTAACTAGCACTTTTTTATTCAGTCATATGATTTCTAGAGTTGTGCCTCATTTAAGCATTCCACAGATGCTTAAAAGTGGCCCATTCTTCAAACTCCACAAATTTTTGGTCCTTGCTGACAGCCACTTATGCAGTGACAGTGTCCTAGACTACCATGTGATTCTGGGCAGGCTTCACATCATCTGCATAACTTGGTCAGGATATATATATATATTTTAAACACTCTGAACTATATCACTATATCAGAACTATAACACAGGGTTATAACAAAATACTTGTGGGATACACTTGTTATCAAAGCATATTCTCAAAAACGGTAATTGTAATTAATGTTGAGAGGCCGTGGGTACGTTCTCACAGATAATAAGGATTTTATCTTTCAATCCATCAAGAATGAACTAGGGAAAGAATTGCTAATCAAGGGAAGCAAGTATTGTTATCATTCTTAGAAGAAACTTCGTGGAACATACGAGCATATGGACCTTGAAAATGCTACTAATCTACACGTTTTGAGAAGCTTAGCCCATTTGGCAGACAATCGACAATTCTGAGTGTGCAAAGCTGAACTACCCTCATTATAATACTAAAAATCACGCCCATAGGTCAAGAAGAACCTGGCCCAGGTGAAGACCCTTCCCCTGAGCATGTGTAGTAGTTGTAACACAATTGTGCAATTACTAACCAATCAGATATAGGTAGGAGGTACTAATATGATAATAATGTTGTAAAATGTGTATGTAAACTGCACAGAGAGTCCTGTTCGGTGAGCGTGATTTGCAGGAAACCACTGAGCACCCAGCCTTGCACAACTCTAAAATAGATAATCAATGTCTCATCCTGGCATGCCAGATTGGCTATTGCACACCAAGTAATGAATCCGATATTTCAGACAACATGCTGGTCCTGTGATTTCTGTATCCCACACAGAGGGCTGTAGTTATTCCAGCTGCAACATCGCAGTTCTCTCCACAATATTCTGGGGCAGTGTAAGTTTTCTGTAGCCCTGAGAATTAGTCCGGGTACTGAGGTAGCAACAGACTTGTACAAGCTCCCTGTCTTACCATGCCCCCAGGTTTCCTTTCCAATCAGTGGATATGGAATTCCCATAACATGAAACCTATATAATGTCTACCTTGCTGATAAACATTACCCGCTGCCTACCTTGCTGGTGTCTACCTCACACTAGTGGTAAAATATATCCTTGAGAACTGAGATTTACCATACACAGTGAACAAAGAGTTTCTGTATATTGTAAATCCAGTGTGTCATTGTCACACTGGCTCTCACCCTTTTGCAGCTGGCACACGTAGATTAGCAGAAAGTCTTCAGATGTCAGCTGGGAAGAATCATGATGCAACTGTTCTCCTAGCAATAACTATTTTTGAAATAAACTTCATTAAGTAATGGACATTAAAAAGACAGTGTTGTGACAGTGTGAGTGTCAGCAGATATGGTAATACTAAAGCTGCCCATTGTAAAGTCTCAATTATTAGGAGATATCTATGGATTAACTGTATAAGCTTTCAGGATGCTCTCATACTTGCTTTGTCCCTTCTTCACAGAGAAGCACTGCAGGTAAATGGCTTTTCTGGTTGATTGCTGCTTTGAAATCAAAAGCGTTGCAAGAAGATGTGACATATCCTCTTGGGCATTTTAAAGGCAAATGACACCCCAGTGAAAGTGACCAGAAACTTCTGAAAAGCAGGAGAAACTGAACTTTTCCAAGCCATTTAACTTTGCACATTTCAGCTGCATTAACTACAACCAAGAAACTAAGCAGCTGGAAGACAACCAAGACTCTTCTTTAGAAGATGGAAGGAGCTTTGTCAAACCATTGCAAACTGAAGACAGGCAGGAAAGATGCTGTTATCCAGTGCTTTTCTTTTCTTTAATCTTTCTGGTGTTTCTACTCTTAGGCAAATCAAGCCTAAAGATTAGATTTATATGTGCATTCAAGCTATATTTGAAAATCACAAGGTACACTTTTAAAAGATCTCAGTTTCTGCTAGAAGTAGTCTGCTTTCTGAGATTTTGACTGCACCTTAACTAATCAGAAAATGGGATCCTGTCAGGTTTCAAGTTGAATGTAGCAGAAGGTCTGGATAAAGAATATAGATATACACACACACACATATGTCCTTATTTTATATATATATAAAATACATAAAAATCTAGTCTTATGATTATTAAAAGAAACAAGCTATCTAAGCATAACAAAATGTAATAAATATTCAGTCTAGTTCTAATTCTGGAACAAGTTCTCACCTCTTTCAGTTCACTCCATTAGGAAGATAATCCTAAAGTCATTGTGATCAGTTAGACTCTAAGTAGATATGGTTAAAATACTGACTTCCTCAAAGTTTGTGTTACAGTTGTTTTTGTTCAAAAAGAACTCCAAATCTTTCAATAAAATGTTCTGAGAAACAAGAACAATATAAGTATCAAATCCGTTAAAAAGGTGCTATTGAAAACCACAGTTTGCCACCATAGTTTAAAAAAATATTTAAATGTCATTTCATTAAAACCAGAAAGAAAGCCCTGCTTTGAACACAGGAGAGGTCTAGATGACCTCCAGAAGCTTCCTCTTCCACCCTAAATATCATGACTGAGAAAAAACACTGAAACTGTATTTCAAGCACGTTTGCTGGCAAACCTGCTGTGTATTTGTTCTTGACCAGTCCTACATTTGAGTTTTCAGGAGTGCTTTAAGGCTTCTAGAGAAGGTGAATTTACAATTTCCGTGGAAATGAAGTACAAACTCTGCAAAATTAACTCATTCATACAGTGTCATCTGCTGTAGCTGCTCTGGGGAGGCAAACCCTTCCTGCCAGAACCTGACTACATGTCTGACAGCCTTTGGGTCACTCAGCAGTCAAGCTGCCTGGGCTTGGTGGGGGACTAAACTCTCACACTATACAAGGTGCACATCCAAACACCAAGTCAGTGGTCTGCCAGCCATCATTTATACCACATCTTCTGAGAAACTTCCAGAGTTGTTCTTCCCCATATTTCCTTTTCCAACACACAGCCTAAAATTAGCTGAGCTCCACAGCTCTTCTTTCTGGGTCTCTGACTGTGTAGCTACCTCCAGCCATGTTGCCTGATATATGAAATACATGAGAAAAGAAGGATTTGGGTATGTTGTAATGCATAAGTAAACTTTTTTTACAGCCTGTGGATCTCCTAATGGTGTGTTCAGGAACCCTGTGGAAAAGCATTAATTAAACAAGTCAGCTGCACAGCAGGTGGAGCAGAAGATTTTTGCACTATATAATTCCCACTTGAAGGCGTGGGTTCACATTTCCTGTAAGGTACATGCATGAATACCCACATATGCAAACCAATTCTGCAAAGGAAATATAAAACTGACCCTCCACCACAGATGCTTTTTCCTTTGTACTGCCACTGGATGGAATTTCTCCTTTAAATATACCGCATTGACTGAAGGTCATTAAACAAAGATCCTTTCTGGCTTAAGAATGTATGCCCACAGGATTGTGGTCAGGTAGGAAAAAACTGCTGGGACAATTCTCTTTTGCAGTTTACCCTAACCTTGCCCTAAACAAACATACTTAGTATTACAGTACATTGGCTAGTTTCTAACAGTTCTGCAAGACCAAAACAATAAGGAAAGGCCTGCTCTTCTGTTTGAGGGAGCTGAAGCAGTTCAGTGCTAGCAAAACCACAATCAACTGTTCTCGCAGAAAAAAGTCTTCTGAACCTCAACCAAAACTTGTAGTTTAGTTTCTCTTAATGGTTCTGGACTAAAATGTATAAAGAGTTTAATTAAGCTATAAACACTTTGTTGGAACTAAGCCAATATCGCCATCTTGAATTAGATAGATTGCTTGAAATTAGAGGTGGGGTTGATGACATTTACGTGTTTCTTCTCCCATATTAACACTGCCTTTTTTTGAAGCTTCGGCAATCTAAGGCTCAGAGAAAGCCAGCAGATCAATCTGTGCAAAGCATCTAAGCTCTGAGCCTCAGATTCCAGGCTAAAGAATAAAGGGCTATCCACACATGAATTACTCCTCAGACCAGATTCGGCCCTATTCTCAGATGGAGTCAGTGTGTGTAATAGCTCAACCCAGTAGTTGGTGTAAACTGATTCAGCTCTGTTGATATAGCAGCTTTAAAATGAAGCTGTCATCACTGGAGTCTACAGTACTTCTAATCTTCTAGGAGACTGCCTTCTCTGCTTCGTTGACTCACAGCAATAATTTGGCCAAGCATATGAGTGCAATTTTGACATTCGCCCCTTAGAATCCATTATCTCTTTGCAACAGTATAAAAAACACTGAAACATGCAAAGCGAGGGGGGGGGGGAAATCTATATAGCCCTATAATTATATTATTCCAAGCATCTATGTTAAGTCTGCAAATACCCTTTCCATTCCCAATTTACTATCAACAGCCTGCTGGGAGTTAGGAGGGGAAAGATATGTGCGCACAACTTTCTTTGTAAGTGGGCAATATTTTGGACATGTAACTGGAATAACACTGGGATCAGCAGTCCTCTGCTTATTGTTGAAGTTTTTCTTGGATGTTTAAAGCACAAGAATGGATGGCAATAAGTGTTTCACATATTCTATAACAGCAGTCCAACAATAGCTTTATGTATTTATGTAACTAGAAAAAAAAAAGGTATAAATATTTAACAAGTTTTGAAACTTTTTTGTAGCTACATGGGAAAATAGGTTGATGCAACAGTTCAGCACTGAAATAAACAACCTTGGTTTAAGAATATAAAGTATATTTGCACAATTTTAAGGGCAGAAATCCTGTTTTAACGAAAAATAGACACATTAGACCCTGAAGTTACAAAAGGAAAGGATGTCTCTGTGCTTATTCTTTTTGATCTCCAGACATAGACAACTGTTGAAATTGTATGACCAAAATGTTAGCATAGTTACTTCCAAGATAGTTGCCAGGATGGTTAAGTTCAGTATCTTCATTATTCTTCCGTGTTTCCCAAATTTCATTAGTAGCAAAGTTTGTTTTTTTTTTCGGAAATCCTAAACCTTTTTTGTTCATGTTTGAACTTTTCTCAGGAAGCAGAAGAATTAAAATATTCCCACAAAAGTATCTTTTGAAGTAGCTCAAGGTCCTGGTTCTAAAAGTTTTCCCACCACCCCAGAGCTAGAAGGCTCACCAGGGCAGTTAGCTGACTGGGTAGCAACCAATATTTCTAGTTTTAATTGTCTTCTAGAAAAACAGGTAATTGCTTCAAATTTTAATTATATCTTTACACTATCCTGGTATATAGTAACTATGGTGAACTTCAGATTAGTCATTTCCTGGCACTTTATGACCTGTCGGGTAAAGGAATCTCAAGCCAACAGCCCTACACAGATTTTTATTTGCCAGGAAATATCTGACCCTGGAATCAATTATTGGTTAATTATTGTATAAATTTAAAACCATATGATTAAAGAGACTCATTGGGCTGGACCATGCCACCTGTTCTTAGCTGACTTTTAGGAAGAGCTCTCAAAGCACTGAATTTATCTCTTTCTTAGGCACCCCATACACATTTTGTAGTATCTCAGGTTTTCTACATCCATATGACCAAGCTGTGAAGACAGAGTCCTCTTCTCCCTGCAGTTTTTGTAGTATTTCTGTGCCTCAGGAGGAAAAGTCAGTGTTAATTGTAGGGCTGCACCAAAGACTACTCGTGTTTTACAGCCAGATTGCCTCCTTTGTCCTGCCAGAGGAATTGGCATCAGCTGCCTGCTCCTTCACTTTTTTGACGTCCTTGAAAAAGTTGTGGGCCCTCCCCCTCCCATTAGGGAAAGAAATCCTACAGACAACCTTTCTTCGTCTTTTCCTTTAAGGTTCACTTCAGCCATGGCAATGAAAAGCACTTTCCCAGCCATTTTTTTTTTTCAACTGCTTGCTACTGCCTCAGTGCTGCTAGCATCACCTGCCACCTACCAGTTTATGATTTGGATTTCTGCAAGTCTTAAGCTTGATTAAGTTTATATGCTTCATAGCATCATAGCTCTGATGCCTCTGTAAAGAGGGAAGATTCCCTCAATAAGACATGAAGCATCAGCCCGTTTGTTGAAATTTAAACAGGTCTATAGCAAGCAGATGAATGGAAGCTATTAAGAGCCATCAGCATCTGCTGAAAGGCCCAGTTTCTGTTACCAAGGAGTGTTTACTTTACTGCATTTCAAACCACAGAACAGCAAAAATCCTCTTTTCTCCCCACCATATCCTGAGAGTAGACAACTAGAACTTAGATGCTGCAGCTCCTGCATGTCTTTTTTCAGCTTCCTCCTTTTCAGACTTTTGTCAGGGTTGCTGGGCAGTAGACACCCACCTTTTACAGAAGCAATTCAGTCTTTTGTTATCTGCACACCTCAACACCTTCTTAGCTATTGAAGCTTCTCTATTTAGAGGGCATGGTCTTTTGGATCAATACTTTTCCTCTCACAACTAACAGGGGAGCCATTTCTTAAGCATTGTCTTTATACTTCTGCCCACCTTCAACTCAGAGCAAGAGCTTCAGTACTTAGCAGTTCTCACCTCCCCCCAGTATTTTTCCCCATTGTTTTCCTCTAAAGCTTGGTGACAGAAACAACAGTTTTCTTGTTAGCAGCTCAATGACCATGGCCAGAGCTCAAACATATTCCCTCTACCTCACTTCTTTCTTTCTTTCCCAGACACAAGCTTCTAGGGCACCTGGATACATCCTTTTATCTTAGTTTCCCATGCTCATACTTAGTATGGCTCCCATGCTCAACTAGCTCTCTGTAATCCTTGCTGAGCAAAAGCATCACAATTACCCTTCCCACCGCACTTCTCTCCTCAGCCTTTGGCTCCCCTCTGCCACTTATATTCACTTTGTTTTTTTCCTTTACTTCTCCTCACCCATTGCTGCTCAGCGTTTCTTGACACATTTCTGTCTGATAAAAATCTCATCTAAGCTCTTAATCTGCCTGTTCTGTTAAAACAAATTAATGTGTAGAGAGTTGGATGACCTTGAAGGGAATAAAAGCATTTAGATGAGGGGCAGAAAGGTGAGAAGAAACAGCTTGCTGATGGCAACTTTTCTTGACTACTGTCTCCAAGAGAAGGAGGAAAGGATCAAACACCGTGATTTTATTCTGCAAAAACATTTTAAACATTTTAATATCCATCCATAGAGGATAGATATTCTGATATATTCTGTTGCACGTTGCAATGTTTTATCAGTCTATACCTCTTTTACTATGGAGAGTAGTACTTTATTATAATCCACTGGTGAACATGCATTAAAAGTCATACTTGGCCTGAGTTGCAGAGTATGTGAGTGTGTTAGGGCCATGCCCCAGCAGGCCTAATTCTTTTGTTTATGCAGTTAAAGACCATTTATTTTGTCTGAAAATTCCCGTTCCAGTCCTTGGTATTTTGGCCACCTTCTCATTTTCACACAGTTCACCTAGCCTATGCATGATTTTTTGTGTAAAGACAGCAATGTTTTTAAGGAGTTCTAGTATTTTTTGTTAGACCGATTGATAGAGCTAGAAAACACAGATGATCTTTCAAGGAAGGTCTTCAGTTATTATCTGATTTTTCACAACTTATCTCAAATAAGATATCCTTTCAGATGTTGCCTTGGTTATATCTTTAAAACACCTTGTCTACACTCCTTGTACCGTGTCAATCAAACACAAACCTTCAGGCCTTGAGGAAAGTGGACAGGCTAAAATATACTGCTTTAAGTGAAAATGCATTTTTCATGCTTGTGTTCAAGCAAGAAGAAAGCACAAGCTGGAAAACAAACTTCTGCTAACTAAGCCAGCTTGAAACATTTGCACTTTGTTCTTTGAAAACATGCTGTCTGGAAACATAGACGTAAGGGATATAGGAAAGAAACGAAAGAGCATTGGAAACTAGATGAGAGGGAAGATGCACACATCAGTAATTTATAGACATGTGTTCAGTTTGATGGGCTAGCCTGGATCCAATATTTCTGCATGACATTTATTCCATGGTGTTATAAGTTAGTGTCACAAATTGATGCAAGGAGAC
>VZSZ01002931.1:108248-136172 GCA_013398815.1 Ibidorhyncha struthersii | reverse complement strand
TTAGATTAGATTTCAGGAAGAAATTTTTCACTGAGAGTGGTGAGGCACTGGAGCAGGTTGCCCAAGGAAGTTGTGGATGCCCCATCCCTGGAGGTGTTCAAGGCCAGATTCAATGTAACCTAGTCTAGTGGGAGGTGTCCCTGTCCATGGCATGGGTGTTGGAATTAAATGGTCTGTAAGGTCCCTTCTAACTGCAACCATTCTAGAATTCTATGGTTCTGTGTTTCCTGAAATTAACATACAGGGTCCCTACATTTGTGATTTTATCAGGCAGTCATGTCTGCTATTCATTAAGTCAGGGTAGCTTGTCTTGTGATCTAAACTAAATAGAGAGCTAAGTGTCCAAGAATATTTGTGGTTTCCATAAAATGGCTGAAAACATTGGAACAGTGCCAGTCTTTGCTGTCACAGGGACACAGAGTCTGAAATTTGAAGATTTCTGAGTATTTTCTTTCAACAAGAAAGACAGGGCAATACCAGGGAAAAAAATAATTAAAAATGATAATGCATTTAAAGACAGAATGAAACTTTCAAATCCCAGTGAAGAAGCAGAGTAAATCACAGCCCAGTGTTAACTGTAAAATACTGGTTTTATCATGAATGGTACCTTAATAAAAACAATTTCTTTGAGCAAAACAGAAGTGAAGAAAAAGGCAAAATTAAGCTAATGTGTTTTTTTCTGCTGAGATAATTTTAACACTTTTGCTTTCTGTCAATGATTTTTAGTCATCAAGAGAGCACAAAACCCACATGGATGCCACTTTTTGGTCTCCTTCTATAAGCTTGGACCCTTTCTGATTACAGAAGAAGCAATAGGAAAGAAAACCACAATACCAGAATGGCAACATAACCTCCCAGACAGTTATTTCTTTGCCTGTCCAGGCACGATATCAAATTTATGACAGAAAATATACCATATCACATAAATTGACTGTAATTAACACATACGGTAAATAAAGATATTTCAAATGCCTTTACACATTATATTCATGGCCCAAACTGAAGGAGCAATACAAATCATACAGGCTGAAAGACACACTAAACTGCCATAAGAAATTAATTTGATGAATATCTTGTACTTTAGTTGCATTCCACCCCTGCTGAGCAGGGACCAAAATAAATGAGTTCCCCTGTAGCTTTCTAGCAGAGTGGCATATTGTGGGGCAATTTTTCAGCTCTGTTTTTTTCTGTGCTGAAGTGATGGAAATCAAACACTGCCCTCTGCTAAATCATTACAAAGGCCTATGCATTTTTATAATTTGAGTGGCTTTTTTTAAGATGATCTAGAAAAGGCACTTTCTAAGCATGATTTTACTATGTAATATATAACATCACAGCGACAAGGCAAATGAGATTGCTCATTTGCTGTGAAAGAATTGAGACACCAGTACCACCTCTTCAGGAAAACCTGTATGTAGATTGAGATAATAAAACTAAGCAAATTTGACAAGCTCAAAACTCAGCAGTAATTTCCCCCACTCATCTAACCTTTCCAATATTTACTTATGATTTTTACAAAGCACATCTTTACATATTAAGCAATTTTTAAGGTCTCAGCATACCATTAGGTGATATAGTTCACATGAGAGCCTGAAGGCAAGAGTTTAAGCCTTGGTACACTTCCCTTTCCTTCACCATTCCTTCCACTGTTGCCTGTGCACTGACTATTATCATGAACTTGCAGCTTTTCTTTCTTGTTGGAAACATTTCTGGTTGCTCCCTAACACAATCCATTAAAGGGTACTTTGGGGAAACATCCATGCCATGCTAAATTGCTACATAAGATAAGTATCTTTTTTTTTTTTTTTTAAATCTTGAGCTTCTGTGAGATTCCTCAGTTGCAGATTTCTTCCTCTGCCTCATCACAATATAGTAATTTACTGGTGATCCTATCAATGATATATTATTACCTAATTCCTCAATGACTCACAAACAGTGGTTAAAAAAAGTGTCTACAAATTTCTCCATCCTGTTTCATCTACATCCTCCAAGGCAGTAGCAATCATATAGGCTGGTTTATTCCCACATTTCCAAACCCAGTGCCCACTGTGGCTTCACTGCACAGCTAATGCAAGTTATCTGCAGTCATCACTGATAGGAGCACTAGAAGACTGTGTAGGAAAGAAACAAAGATCTGGACAGAAGGAAAAACTCAAGAGACAGAATGCATGGAAAAAACATTCAGAAGTGATAATACCTTGTCACCTTAACCAAAACCTTAAATGCCAGGAAAGAAATTACGCTGTTCAACAAAAATCTATCTAGCTAGGGTAATCCAATTCACAATGCAGAGTACTTAACTCATTTAAAAGTGGTCATGTGAGTATGTGCATAGTAAATTATTTTGTAACTTCAACCAGTCCAAACAGACTGATCTAAATTCAAAGAATGAATGGGACACAAGCTAGAAGCAGCATTTGAGTCCATAAAATGTGTTAAGTCTACATCCATAGACTACATCTCATTTCCAATTATATCCCCAGAGAGGCACATAATCTGAACTCCTATCTAATTTTCTCTTTAAGGACAGAACTTCTTAAACTCACAGCCTGCCATTTGCCAGTGTCTCAATAAAAATAAAGTCTTAAGGATATAACTGAGTTCATTTAATTGACTCCTTTTAACAAGTTTTCAGGAAAGCTTCATTGTTTCTCCCTCGGCATCGACTACCAGTTAACCCACTGCTCAAGGTTTATTGTGTGTAATCTCCTCTCCCACTTATTTTCTACCCCCACACCTTCTCCTTTCTGTGACATTCTAGATGCTTCATGCACAGTTTTTCTGCATGTTCCTTAGGTCTTCTTTCAGCTTTACCACTCTCTTATACTACACTGTCAGACAATAACGATACTGTATATACATCACAAGTTCAGGGCAATATTTGAAAAACTATTTCAGCTACTTCCAAAGCAAAGATATTTGCTTTCATCTGCAAAGTCTGCACAAAATTGCCAGCTATTATGAGACAGAGCATCCATTTTGAGTAGGGATGGAGAGAAAGCTGTCACAAGATTAAGGCCGTAGTAAAATCACAGCACATCAAAGCTAACCTGAAATGAGCACTACACAAAGGAAAGTTTTTCCTGTAGTGATGGGATGTTTATAGGCAAATACCACTGAAACTTTAGAAGATCTTTTCCTAGTTACATCCTAAGAGTGGGTTTATAAAATGGAAATAATATACTGATTTTATCATAGAATCATAGGATAGTTTGGATTGGAAGGGACCTTTAAAGGTCAGGTAGTCCAGGCCCTCCTGCNGTCTAAATCTTTTCTCTTTTAATTTAAGGCCGTTATCCCTTGTCCTGTCACAACAGTCCCTACTAAAAAGTTTGCCCCCATCTTTCCTGTAGCCCCCCTTTTAAATACTGAAAGGCCGTAATAAGGTGTCCCCAGAGCCTTCTCTCCTGCAGGCTGAACGACTCCAACTCTCTCAGCCTGTCCTAATAGGAGATGTGTTCCATTCCTCTGATCATTTCTGTGGCCCTCCTCTGGACCCACTCCAACACATCCATGTCTCTCCTGTGCTAAGGATTCCAGAGATGTTTTGCTATACACTGTACAGAAGATGCATAATAGGATCATGTAGAAATGATGCAAATAATATATAAAAGCCAGAATATCAATTACATCTGAAGCAGTTAAACGCATAGTCTGTCACTAGTGTGAAATATTTCTGATAGAATAGTATAATCACAGGAATGAATAAAACTATGAGGCAAGAAATTTTATGGGCAAGGTCATTCTAGCGTCCCACCTTATGAGGAAACGTGTTACTTTTCAACCTATGTAAATAAAGTTGTTTTTAAAAATGTCAGACATACAACATCTTATCTAACTGTAAGCACTATCTTGGAAATTATCTGCAATTTACAAATCAGTTAAGGTGATCTTAAATGGCAGATAATTTGAGAGGTTTTTTTCTTTTTTTCTTTTTTTTTCCTTTTCTCCTTTTCTTTCTTTTCGTTTGCGGATCAAATTTACTTAAGTACTGGAGACAAATAGATACATTTAAGCCAGAACAAATTCTCAAGTTCCAGTTCATGTTGTGTTGATAACCTGATCTTTTTGATATATGCTTCAAAAATTCAGCAGGTATACACCATAAGATGTCTGGTGTGCAATATGTCATTTCTCATCTTACTGCTAAATACATCATACACCTCCCTGGGATCCCAGTCTTTGTATAAATATAATAAAATTTCTAACCCTTCTGAACCTAGAAGGAAGTTCCTACTTCTTTAACTTTTTGTTTGTTTAGAGCTACAATGTATATTAATATTTGATGACCAAAGGACAAAAATGGGAAAACAGTAAAGCCTAGGCATGAAGATAGGAGATTTTTTTTATTGCAATATGTGCATGTACATGGTGTGTGTGCATGGTCTCTACAGAGATACATTTACTGAGAACACTTCAACAGTTGTTTTGAAATAAGAGACTTTTCCTATAAAATGGCTAGTCAAACACTTGGAGTGCTACTTTTTTTGATAATTATGAAGAGCTTGGTGATATTTTTCAGCTGAGAGGCTAGAACAGTCAGAACGTCACAGACACTAAATAGTTGGATCTTGTCTTGGAACAAAATTGTTCAGAAGTCCTGGAAAAAAGCACCAGTGTTAAACTGGACTTCTGTAAGGCACAGAATAAATATGATCAAAAGACAAAGAGCTGCAGATTCCATGGTATATCTTTTGGGGCTTCAATTTAAGCAACAAAATGTTGATAATTTTCTGAAAATTCATACCAACATAAGTATTTATTGTTCCTTTAATAGTTTTCTATTTATTTGGTTCTCACTTTCCTCTGAAGAAAAGCTGGCAGCAGGAAAAGAAAGCATATGTATCTAATATGCAAAATTATAACCAAATTTGTTCTGATTCAGTGGTTGAAGCAGAGAAGAAAAAGCATAAATCTGTGTTAGGGAAAGATGCTTTATTGTAGTTATCCATGCTGAAAGATTCCAATCAAAACAAATAGTTATTTGCCAATAAGAGTTATGAAACCAAGATTCCTAAACAGCACTTGAGTGAGAACCAAGACAAGAGTTAGTGTTTGTGTTTTCCTAGAGCCCTCTGTGAAAAGAAGTTGGCTGTAACAAGTTACTGATTTTCTGCAGGGTTTTGGATTTTGTCTTAATTTCTTTTCCATAGAACAAAACTGAACAAAAAAGGTTTGGTAGATTTCTCAACTACTTATTTTTACTTTCCCTTTTCTTTCCGCTACTCTTTACAAGTAGGCTTCTCGACTTCATAACCTACATGTTCTTTTTTTCACTTTTATTTCCAAGTAGCCTGGCAGCCACAGGAATCTTTAGATTCAGAATCAAACAGCAGCTCTGTGTATATTTTAGACCTTGCAATTAAACTTCATTTTCCTGAATGTCAGCTTTTGCTGAATTTGGTACCTACCAAATGCTATTTAGGAGTCTCATTATCACAGCTTAAACCATTAAATAATAATGTCTCTCCTTCCATGTTACTAGCACAATTTTATTCCTTTTTTTTTAAGGTTTCTTCAGACTTCCTCCTTAATTTTATGAACAGTAATATTACTTTATTAGCAGTACTATCATTAGATTTAATTTCACTTTTGAAATAAAATACATAATTTTCTAAGGGTCATAAGGAAAGAAAAAAAACAACAAAACGAACCACCAGTGATTAGAGGACAGCACAGGATGTGACCTGTAAGACAAATAATATTTCTTCTTCTTCATAGAGGAGGACAGATATTGAGAAATCTGCATCAATTTTTATGAAATTATTGACAATGATTGCACTATGCTCTATAGAACTGCTGGAGCATTTCATAAAACGAACATCACAGGTTAAAATGTCTGTCTTGGCAGAAAGAAGGTTCAAAACATCGATGTGTCTTCTTTCAGCGTGAGGCTTCTATGCAGTGGTAGGTGGTAAATTGAAAATGGTCCCACAGGTATGCAGTAAAAACTTCCCTAAGACTTTGCCTGTAAGTTTTTGTTCTGGTATCCATCCTTTCAACAAGATATTGAAATAGCAACTGTAATAGTTATCTGAATCACAGAATCACAGAATCACAGAATAGTCAGGGTTGGAAGGGACCTTTGGAGATCATCTAGTCCAACCCCCCTGGTAGAGCAGGGTCACCTACAACAGGTTGCACAGGACAGCGTCCAGGCAGGTTTTGAATGTCTCCAGAGTGGGAGACTCCACAACCTCTCTGGGCAGCCTGTTCCAGTGCTCCACCACCCTCAAAGTAAAGAAATTCCTCCTCATGTTAAGATGGAACTTCCTATGTTCAAGTTTGTGCCCATTACCCCTCGTCCTATCAATGGGCACCACTGAAAAAAGACTGCTCCCATCCCCCTGGCATCCTCCCTTCAAGTATTTCAAAGCATTAACAAGATCCCCCCTCAATCTTCTTTTCTTCAGACTAAAGAGACCCAAATCCCTCAGCCTCTCCTCATATGAAAGATGTTCCAATCCCCTAATCATCTTTGTAGCCCTTTGCTGGACCCTCTCCAGCAGATCCCTGTCCTTCTTGAACTGGGGAGCCCAGAACTGGACGCAGTATTCCAGATGCGGCCTCACCAGGGCAGAGTAGAGGGGGAGGATGACCTCCCTCGACCTGCTGGCCACACTCCTTTTGATGCACCCCAGGATGCCATTGGCCCTCTTGGCCGCCAGGGCACATTGCTGGCTCATGGTCATCCTGTTGTCCACCAGGACTCCCAGGTCCCTTTCCACAGAGCTGCTCTCCAGGAGGTCGGCCCCCAACCTGTACTGATGCATGGGGTTATTCCTCCCCAGATGCAGTACCCTACATTTACCCTTGTTGAATTTCATTAAGTTCCTCTCTGCCCAACTCTCCAGCCTATCCAGGTCACGCTGTAAGGCAGCACAGCCTTCTGGCGTATCAGCCACTCCTCCCAGTTTAGTGTCATCAGCAAACTTGCTGATGGTACACTCTATCCCTTCGTCCAGATCATCGATGAATATATTGAACAGGACTGGACCCAGTACTGACCCTTGAGGGACACCACTTGTTACTGACCTCCAACTACACTCTGCACCATTAACCACAACCCTCTGAGCTCTATCTGTTAGCCAGTTCTCAATCCACCCCACTGTCCATCCATCTATCCCACACTTCCTAAGCTTGCCAGTGAGGATGATGTAGGAGACAGTGTCGAAAGCCTTGCCAAAGTCAAGGTAGACAACATCCACTGCCCTCCCCTCATCCACCCATCTAGTGATCTAGTGAAGAGTAGTTCTCAACTAGTGAAAGGAATTTGAGCACTTTGGAGAAGCTGTTTTTCTGGAATTTCAAAACTTTTTTCATACTGAGTTATTTATACAGAAATAAACAGGACACATTTTCAATTCATGATTTGACCATTCCCTCCACAAGTACACGATAACAGTATGATCATTCATAAGGAAAGATTTGTGTTACATCTGCGCACTACTCTGTGCAATTAAGTTCCCTACTACTATTTAAATAAAAAAAAGGTAAACCAAACACTATCTGGAGCGTGCACTACGTAGAAAATGAAACTAGATAAGAAAATATGTTCCTTCACAGCAGCCAAAAAATGGAAAACAACCTGGGTGCATCTCAGATGTTTCCATTTTATCAAGGCTGATGAGCTATACTGTAGCCCCAGCAGACAATACTCCTGTCTTGCACATGGGTACAGGACTCATAAAGGAAGTAAAATGACTGTAGGTCAAGAAAACAAAAGCTTACAAATTACAGTTTAAAATAAAGAAAAACTGAGACAAAGCAGTCTTTATTAAACAACAACAATAAAAAGCAAACATCCCCCTAAAACAAACAAAAACAACAACAACAAAAAAAACCACAAACCCTAGCAGAGAGGAAAGAAATGTAGTTCTCTTCTTTCCGTACTATCAAGAGATGATATATTTAAGTTTAGCTAGAAGGAAACAGCCTTGATGTTAAGTAGAACTTTGTAGTACAATTATTACCGTCTGGGATTTACTCTCTTAAAAAGATAGAACAATACTCTATATTAAAGGGAACAGGAAAGACTCAAACAAACATCTACCATACTAGACAGACTGTTCCATGAGCAGGGTGATTTTGCAGAAGAGCTTTCAAGCTCTCTTCCAGTCCTTCCTTTTTATGAAAGCATTAATAGTGATATTAAATTAATTCTAATACCTGAGGTGAGGACCAAGATGTGAAGAAAGTGGATTTTTTCTCCTATGAGAAATTAAAGACATTTATTAATAGAAACAAGAAATGGCTATTGTGTTCTAATATACAGCATTCCATTATCCCTTAATGTTAGGCCTCAAAAGCTTATTATTCATGGCTCATTTTTTCCAATGCTAATAACAACTTATAAATGGCACTGTATTTTCATTAAAAATCTCATTGTTTGGACTCCATTTTATTGGCATTTCATAAGCCTTATACATCATAATGCACTGTAAGTTTGTGGATATAAACAGTATTGTTAGCAGTTCAATTGCAATGAGCAGTTTAATAATTGTTTGCTAATTTGACTTTGAGCAGAAGTTCTTTGTTTTTAAAACTCGATCTGCTTCTAGATCATTAAAGCAATGATAGGCTGCTGCAGAATTCTCTTTTAGCATCTAATTAAAGATGCTACTTGAATTATTCATGCATTATGGTTTTCCATGAATAATTTATGCAGAAATTTCATTGGTAAAACTTAATTTTGAACTTCAATAAAACCTTAAACCTTATTACACTTTTCAAGGTCTTTCAAAATAATCTCTCCACAACTTTTATAACCAGCAGTTACCAATTAATATTGTAAAACTGAAACCAGAAAATAAATTTCAGGACTAGATTTTGTTCATTAAAAAAATATGAAGTTTGAGTAGATTAGTTTTTCCTTAAAGCAGACGTGGAAATTTCAAAGTCAAAAGAGAACAACACAGACTCACAATCCAAACAAGAACTGTGGACAGGACAGAGAGCAAGGGAGTATTGAGTGTGATGGAACTGGACTCAGAGCATGAGAATTTATGGCTTTCTCACAGATTCCAAACTCCTGACTAAAATGTCATCCTCAAACTCAGTCTTGAATGATTTTATATAAGAACAGATTTAAAGACCTGAAAAACATATCATTCTCTGTGTTTTCAGATAAATTCCAGATCACTTGGATCAGTGTGCTTACAGTGCTCTGCACAAGCTGAGAAAGCTAGAGCAAATAACCACATCTTTTTGTGGAACAAAACGTGCTCACAAGCAGTAAGGAAAAGTGCTGAGCTCCATAAAATAGGTCACTTATGCTGTGGACAAAGGAGCAGAATACAATTGCTCGTCTGTTGTATATACTACAGGGAATAGCCATAACAGTTAAATATAGGTGTTTCACAGAGAATCTCAATTTACTTTTATATTATTCAGGCTGATTATCCAAGCGAAATGTAATGTAGATTTTTCTTCTCCTGGAATCAAAGCAACAACCTCTTAAGTGTGAACAAGTGGAGAGACTGGCTTCCTGAACAGCTGTGTGCCACCTAGCACTGAAAGTTACAGTGTCTTGGCTGTTGAAACTAATATTGCATGATATTAAAGTGGCTTTGAAGCTTATGCAATAAAGCCTGCCTTTCCCACTAAAGCTTGTTGAATCAGATGATGCACTGTTACACATATACGTTATACACGTTGTAAGCTTTGCAAGAAATAAGTAAGAGAAGTAGGCACCAATTTTCTGAGAAGGGCTGTCTAAAGTGGCCAAGACAGAGTCTGAAGAAAGGAATGCTTCTTAAATTCAGCTCTTATCCCAGTTTTATACAGACAAATCATACCAACCACATACGAGAAATAAAAAGACCTCTTTATCATTTTTCTCTGCAGGAACAGAGTTTAAGTGTTTTTATAAGATGACATATTTAAGGCTGATTTTTAAACAGAAAAAGTGACTCTTTTGCTCTACAAATTGATTTGTAAAAGTTTTACAGAAGTAAAATATCATATTTCACCATGAAAAGACTCTTGCTTATTTCAAGAAACACTCCACATTTTTTAATTTAGAGTTCATTATAACTACAATGCTTGTGCAACATGATCATGACATCATTAGAATTTTACATTTCTTATTAATTTTCCTTGAATTTAACGTGCCAAATGCTTGGAGAAATCAACCTTCCAGGTATTGCAAATGTACAATTTTTCATTCTGGGTTTCCTGCTGACTCTAAACCTGTTGGAAACATATTCAGATGGGAACACCAGCACACTTTTCATACAGCTTTGGGTCATCTGTGTACCCAGAGATGCAGAATCAAAACACATAGCATACAGTAAGTGAGAAGCCACGTGTTGCACAATATGCCCTTTGTGCACATGTAATGAACAGTTGCACAAATATTCTAGACTCCTGAGGAAACATACACTGTGGCAAACACTCACACATAGAAACTCTTAAACATCTGACCCAAATTCTAGCTGCCCACTTGACTGCATAAAAATTAGGTAACAGTTGAACTTTACCACAGGAAAAGAAGAAACAATGAAAAAGCAATCAAATAAAGCAAAATAAACATCTTGATATATTCTGTTATAAGGAAGCACCATGATTTTAAAATGCAAGAAAAATATACGGTCAAATTATTTTAAATATATTAAAAAAGAATGACTGTAGAGGACACAATTAACTTAGATTTTCAATGGCAGACTTAGATGAGATCATTAAAGGAAGCTGACAATAACCACAACATCAACACCGGTGTGAACTAAAAAGTGCTTAAGAACTGGGAAGCCAGAATTAATTATTAACTTCTGTTCATTCAGTAATTCTCTGAGCGAACAGAAGTTAGTATTAAGGTGCTCCAACATCAGTTTGGGGAGCATTTAAGCTCAGTAAATAAAATATTATGACTACATTAAGCCTGTATAAGTCACTAGTTACCTCCTTATGCTGAATGTTGTTTTTCAGTTTAACCATATAATTTCAGGAAAGGGATGGCAGAAAGAGATAATGTGTCTGGGAGGGGACAACACAGATCCAATCCAAAAATAGATTATTCATTGAAGTATTATTCAATACAGAAAGAGTAAGATGAGATGGACTATAACAACAAAGATATTAAAGATAAGATATCTTGCTGAAATAGTACTTAATCAGTTCATGTAAGCTCGAAGGATGTACAAAATAGTTACAAATTAAAACAGTAAGAAATAAATTCACAAATAAAAATGAAAACAATATCTATAAGTACTACTTTTTTATTTTTAACTGAGATCAGCCACAACCAGAGAAAGAATCCTGAACAAAACTATATTTATTCTAGAATAAAAGATCTGCATACTCATGCCTTTCTCCTTAGCAGTTTTTAAATAATTTATGGTAAAGACCCATGGCACACTAAGTATCTTTTCATTTAGTTCGAAAACACTATTATGCTACCATCAGCTTTATCAATGTCTTCACTTACTCTGTTTGCAAATAGAGTTTGATGAAAGCCACACATTTTGGAACAAAACAGAAACAAATATTAAAAAAAAATATCCAAAGAAAACACAAAAATATTATGCATATTATAGGAAAAAAAATGAAAGTGAACTGCATTCTGACACTGTGAAACAACTTTTGACCAGATTTGGAAATTACTTAGATGAGTTGTGCTACAGTTTCCTCTTTGGTGATCTTTTCAAAATTGGTTATTAGTCCATTTCTCTTATGGAAGATGGGGGTGGAGGACATAGGAAAAGGACTATTCATCCTGTCACACATCTGAGATTCGATGAATATTGAAATAAGTAGCAATTAAACAATAAGAATAAAAATTAGAAAGCCCTATTCAGTATTTTAATCAAAGCTGACTCTGCATATTGAATTATTTTTCTTTCTAGAAATATCAGTCCAGTGAATATACTTATATTCAGAAAAAAACCTACAATGACAAGAGCTATTTCTCTGTCCTGATTTCCTTTTATCACAGATGGGATTTGGAAGTCACTAGAATCTGTATGAAATGTAATTTCCTGAAGAAATGAGAAACTTCATTTTGAACAAACACATTTCATAGAATAATTTATGTTGGAAAAGAGCCTTAAGATCACTGAGTTCAACCATCAGCCTAGCACTACCAAGTCCACCACTAAACCATATCCCTAAGCACATCTACCTGTCTTTTAAATACGTCCAGGTATGGTGATTCCAGCACTTCCCTGGGCAGCCTGTTCCAATGATTGATAACACTTTCTGTGAAGAAGTTTTTCCTAATATGCAGTCTAAACCTCCCCTGCCACAATTTGAGTCTATTTCCTCTTGTCTTATCACTTGTTACTTGGGAAAAGAGACCAACACCCACCTCTCTATAACCTCCTTTCGGGTAGTTGTAGAGAGCAATAAGGTCTCCCCTCAGCCTCCTTTTCTCCAGACTAAACAACCCCAGTTGCCTCAGCTGCTCCTCCTAAGACTTGTGCTCTAGACTCCTCACTTGCTTTGTTGCCCTTCTCTGGACACACTCCAGAACCTCAATGTCTTTTTTGTAGTGAGGGGCCCAAAACTGAATACCATATTCGAGGTGCAGTCTTACCAGTTCCCAGTACAGGGGGACAATCACTTCCCTAGTCCTGCTCACCACACTATTTCTGATACGTGCCAGGATGCTGTTGGCCTTCTTGGCCACCTGGGCACACTGCTGGCTCATGTTCAGGCAACAGTCGGCCAACACCCCCAGGTCCTTTTCTGCCAGGCAGCTTTCCAGCCACTCTTCCCCAAGCCTGTAGCGCTGCATGGGGTTGCTGTGACTCGAGTGCAGGACCCAGCACATATCTGTGAATCAGCAAGATATCTTAATAAAATTCATTAATTTGTAAGTCCACTTTCATGACACTTGATGGAATCTTTTGCAAAGAACAGAAACTGTTTTATAAAAGTTCTAACAATCTTTTTTTTTCAGAGTTTCACAGTTACATCTTTGCCGTAAAAACTCAACGAGGCAGAAACACTGGAGAAATATTTGGCAGTCTTTCAGATATGTTTTGATTTCTGGAGGGATTGAGGTCTGCTATAAAACTTGAAAACAATTAAGGGAGAAAATCCACGTTATGTATTGCATTAAAATTTATACTGCTAGACTTTTTAGAAAGTGAACATATGTTATGTTACTAATTAAATGTTACTGACAAAAAAATGAAAACTCCAGCAATGTGCAATATTAATTTCTAGTGTGTGCTAACTTATCCTTAAACTAGCTCAGGGGTAAAACCTTTTCAGTCTATGATGACACAAGACATGAATTATGTCATAGAAAACTATTCATATAGAATTAAATATAAAACATAGACATTACCATATGATTACATTCATAACATTGTATCCCAAAATTGCTAGCTGACTGCTACTGTTACATGATATGCTTCATCTAGTCCTGATATTTCTTTATTTCTTTTTTTACAATGGACAATCTGTTTCATACCATTTCTGTTATTACTTCTTTATTATCCTAAGATGCTTCTAATACATATTCCAGAGGAGACTGACTGACAGGTTGTCAGAGAAGTCTTGAAAGGGAACAAATACTGTCAGTGAATTCCTAGTGTTCCTAGAAAAAGGAAGACCGGAATGAAAAATTGTAAGTTCAATGCTGAAGGACTGCTACATATTATGCAGCGTTTTTTCCCATAAATTTGGAAAAACATGCCTTGAGTGGGAGCAGGCTCCATGTAGTGGATGTCTAACCATTCCACAGTCTGAGTGGGAGAATTTATTTCCACATGTCCTTTTGCTCAATAATGAAGAGAGCTCATGACCTGTGTTCTACACACTATCAACAAAAAAGCTGTCATGTTACCTTGACAGAAAAGACAGAAAGAGCATGAATCTCTTGATACAGATTTTTTTTCCATCAAAAATCAAAATTATTTTCCTTTTTTCTGGAAACTAATATCTGCATAGTTGTATTTTTAATACGAGATGACAAGATAATTTTTGTTACTGTGTAATCATTTAGCTTTTGACTGTTTAACATAATTTGCTAAATTAGAGAAGATTATTCAAATAAAATTTGAAATTATGGTCTTAAATAACCTGTGTAGAGTCCTTTTCTTTACCATACACTTCCAAACTCAGCATTACTGAGATCTTCTTTTGTTGTGCTTTCTTAATATGCTAAGCCTTTCAGGACAGAAGAGACAGGTCTGTCTTTTCCTAGACTATACAATATTGTCATCGCCTTCTTCCATACTGTTCTGTGGTAAGACCATGAAAGAAATCTCTTTTACAACCCAGTAAAACACTGACTGTGATATTTAGTATTAACACAATACATGTATTAATACGCTACTCTAGAGAGAAATATTTCCCCAAAGTAAGACACTTCTTCCTAATAGGAAATAGTACTTCAATGCATGACAAGTTCTGTCCCCTTCAGCTGTACCAGTTACACAGTAAATTATAATTCAAGAAAACTTGGTATAATAGAAGGTCTGAGTCTTCCAAGTCATTATTGAAAAATGTGTGCTGTGTCAAATCATAGAAATAATGTCATTAGGATTAGTTATATTGAGTACATCAGAACCATTTAATGAAGACACTTGGTCTTTCTGCTATGGAAAAATCAAACAACATTGAACCAGTGCCAGTGGAAAATTCAGTAAATTAAATATTGTTTCAATTATAGTTTCTCACTAACTTTTAACCTTTCTTTGTTGAGTGTAGATATTTTTGTTGGTTACACTACAAACTGGTTCCTTTTTTTGCAGATGTATTAAGGATTATGTAAAGTGAACATAGCCAATAAGAAACTTTTTTTATTCATTAAATTTAGTCATGTGATTGTCCTAAAATGGAAAGTTTCTTTCCATTTCCTTACTCATTTATCTATCAACTGGGGTAGATAATATTGGTTTGTCTGGCAACCACTTTATATTTGGAAATTATGCCTTTCCTACACATGCTGAAATTTCTGCAGTTCCTCAGTTCCAGACAATTCATAATCTCAGATGCATTTGTACTAGCAGCCATTTTATAACTTACTATAAGTCAGAGAGTACCATAGTCTTTTGTTTGTCTTTTATGGATATTGTCTATAGGTAGTGTTCTGTCCCGCAGAGAATTTTACTTTGATCCTTCTCATAATCTCACTGTTACTTAGATTTATGAAGTAAGGAAAAATGCAGAATATGGTCCCTCTCCTCCCCCCTTTCCCCCCATCTGTTTGTGGGGTATCATTTGCCTTTTAAGAAATATCTGGCTCACTGAATTCATTCATTCTGAAAGTTTTTTTCAGTGCACATGGATTTTTTCTTATGTAATGGGTGACCCAGTGTTTTTAGACACATTTGCCAAGACTGAATATATTCCTTTGGACCAACTATAAAAATGCACATATGTTAATGCAGAAGACAGTTGGTTGTTCGTATAAGTGACTTCTAATTCTAATTTACCAGTAAATGGCTTAAGATCATAAGGTGGAAGCTGATGGATTTTAATAGCTAGCAGTTTGGGTTTGGAATTTAAATAAGGTATTCAGGCCCTCTGTCTGATACAGCTCAAACTTTACAGCAGCATCATAGCAGAGTTGGTTAGTCTTATTTTATTGCATAACACACAACCACACCTTGTCAACATATACTGTGTTATTTTGTAATTACTCTTTCCCACCTGCAGTATTCTTTTTGTATTAGTCTCAGATGTTGTGTTTAGGTCAAGATTATTTACTGGGAAGTACATATTGAAGCTAGAAAAGCAGCAGAGTAGTAGATCTTGGTATACAGGTGATTTTCTTGAGGTAGGGAAACACCGGGGCAGCAGAGAGACCTGACAGGAGCTGGCAGCTCTCCTGGGAGGTGCTGATGAGGTGTGGGCAGTGCCAGAGCAACTATGATCCACCCACCACCCAAAAAAAGCAGCTGGAGGAGCACGAATAACAAGGACCACTGCCAACAGAGCACACAAAGAGGATGTGGGGCGTCAGCCAGGGCCTGGCATGGCAGTTCACATGGCAGCACACACAAGGAGGGCGTAGTGACCCTACCAGCTCAAGAAGTGAATTCGATCAGTGGTCATCACCCTCTCAGGAGAAGGACAGCTATGGTATCCACCTATCTGAAAGCCATGTCCTCTGCACTTGTCAGAAAGGATGTGGCAACCCAGGCAGCACTCCCACAAAAACATGCAGCCATCCAGGTTTTGGGCTGCAGGGAATGCCAGAGCCTTTCTCTGGTAGTGGATGGCAGTAGTGAGAGAAGCTGTGTGAGTTGTCCTCAGGTGGATGGTCTGCTCAGCCTGGTGGCAGATCTGTGAGAGGAAGTAGAAAGACTAAGGACCACCAGGGAGTCTGAGGAAGAGACAGACTGGTGGAACCACACTCTGTCCTCCCTGAGCCAGAAAAGGGAACAAGCACCAGGAAAAAAACAAGATCAAGGGGATCCTCTATCAGAAGGGGATGAAGGCAATAACAAAGGAGAGGCATGAATGGAAGCAAGTCCATGCTCCGGGCAGCAAACGAACCCCCTCCTTGCCCAACCCGCCTTCCCCAGGTGCCTCTGTACAGGTGCCTGATTTGGCACATCAGTGGATGATGATGTCGATAACAGTCCATCTTCACCAGAGGTGCTGCCCAGGTCACAAAGACTTACCCCCTGTATCACAACCACCTCTACAAAGAAGAAAAGACAGATTACAATTGTAGGTGACTCCCTTCTGAGGATAACAGCGAGTCCAATAGGCTGGCAAACCCCCCTCTTAGGGAAGTCTGCTACATCCCTGGGCCCAGGTTAAGCACATTACTAAGAAACTTAGTCTGGTATGCCCCTCGGACTATTACTCATTGCTGCTTTTACATGTGGGTGGTGATTAAGCTGCAATGCTTAGTCCAAGGGGGATCAAAAGAGACTTTGGGACGATTGGTAAGGGAATCTGGAGCATAGGTTATTTTTATCTCTCTTCTCTCTGTTGCGGGTAGCGACATTGGAAGAAATAGATGAACCCAGTCTATTAATACGTGGCTCACTGCCACAGTTTGGGTTTTTCTGATAATGGGATGGCCTACACAGCATCAGGTCTGCTGGGGTCAGATGAGGTTCACCTTTCTGAAAGGGGGAAGAGGGTCTTTGCTCACAAGCTAATGGAGCTTATTGACAGATCTTTAAACTAGGCTTGAGGGAGTAGTGGGGCAATATCAGGCTTGCTCGTGACAAGCTGTGGGATGACAGGCAATGGTTAGAGAGATAGGGTGCTAACAAGGGCCTGCAGCCTGTTGTTCTGAGACATGTTAGCTGTACTGCAGCACACTTGAAGTCTTACGGAGATGAGCCAAGGGGTCCTGAGGTAATAGGAGCCAAGAGAGATACACCAGTGAAATACCTCAAAGGAATAAAAGGGTGTTCTTCTTCTAAAAGTGTGGGACTGACAGCCCAGCTGAAGTGCCGCTACACCAATGCATGCAACATGGGCAACAAACAGAAGGAGCTGGAAGCCACTGTGCTGATCGAAAGTTACAACCTAGTTACCATTACTGTAACCTGGTGGGATGAATCCCATGACTGGTGTGCGGCTATCGATGGCTACAGGCTGTTCAGAAGGGACAGGCCAGGAAGGAAGAGCACAAGCATTGCCCTCTGCATCAAGATATGTGTAGAATGTGAACAGCTGTCTCTGAAGAATAGCTAAGAGCAGGTTGAAAGTTTATGGGTAAGAATAAGAGACTGAGGCAACACAGAGAACCTTGTGGTTGGTGTTTACTACAGGCCATCCAATCAAGTGGAGCTTCCTGACAAAGCCTTCTTTCTCCAGTTACGGGAAGCACCCTCCTCACAGGCTCTCATCCTGCTGGGGTATTTCAAACATCCCCACCATCTGCTGGAAAAGCTGCATGGTGAGCTGTAGACAATCCAGGAGACTCCTGGAGTGCATAGAAGATAAATTCTTAAGTCAAGTAATAGACAACCCCACCAGAGGGGATCCAATACTGGACTCAACGCAAGTGAACTAATTGGTGATGTCAAGATTAGAGGCAGCCTGGGCTGCAGTGATCATGCAGTGGTGGAGTTCATAGTCCTGAGGGATATGGGTCAGGAGAAGAGTAAAGTCAGGACTCTGAATTTTAAGAAAGAAAACTTCCAGTTCTTCAAGGAGTTAGGCAATAAGACCCCCCTGGGAAACTGCCCTCAGGGACAAGGGAACAGCACAGAGCTGCCACATCTTTAAGGACACTTTCCACACAGTGCAAGAGCTCTTGATCCCCAAGTGTAACAAAACAGGAAAGGATGGCAAGAGACCCACATGTCTGAGTTGAGATCTGCTGGTAAAACTAAAGGGCAAAAAAGAGATGCACAGGCCGTGGAAGCAGGGACAGGTATCCTGGAAAGAGTATAGGGACGCTGCCCGGTTTTGTAGCGATGGGGTTAGGAAGGCCAAGGCATGGATGGAGCTGAACTTGGCAAGGGTTGTGAAGAATAATAGGAAGGGCTTCTACAGGTATGTCAGCCAGAAAAGGAAGGTCAAAGAAAGCCTGTGCCCCCCTAATAAACAAGACTGGCAAACTGGTAACAATGAATGAGGAGAAGGCTGAGGTACTCAACAAGATTTTTGCCTCAGTCTTCACTGGCAACCTCTCTCCCCACACCTCTTGAGTGGATGGACCACAAGGCAGGGAGTGGGGGAGAATAGTCCCTCCCATTGCAAGAGAAGATCAGGTTTGTGACCACCTGAGGAATGTGAACATACAGAAGTCTATGGGACGTGACAAGGTGAATCCCAAAGTCCTGAGGCAATTGGCTGATGTAGTTGCCAAGCCACTCTTCAGGATATTTGAAAAGTCATGTCAGTCAGGTGAAGTCCCTGGTGACTGCAAAAAAGGAAACATTACACCCATTTTTAAAAAGACTAGAAAGGAGGAGCTTGGGAGGTACTGATCTGTCAGCCTCACCTCTGTTCCTGGGAAGATCATGGAACAGATCTTCCAAGAAGATATGCTAAGGCACATGGAGGACAGGGAGGTGATTTGAGACAGCCAGCATGGCTTCACCAAGGGTAAGTCCTGCCTGACCAACTTAGTAGCCTTCTATGATGGAGTGACTACATCAGTGAACAAGGGAAGAGCTACAGATGTCATCCATCCGGACTTCCGTTAAGGCCTTTGACACAGTCCCCAACAACATCCTGCTCTTTAAATTGGAGAGATACGGATCTGATGGGTGGACTGTTTGCTGGATGAGGATTTGGCTAGATAGTCACATCTAGAGGGTAGTGGTCAACAACTCAATGTTCCGATGGAGATTGGAGACAAGTGAAGGTCCTCAGGGCTCTGTACAGTACTGTTCAATATCTTTAGTAGACATCATAGACAGTGAGATTGAGTGTACCCTCAGCAAGGTTGTGGATGACACCAAGTTGAGTGGTGCGGTTGACAGGCCTAAGGGACAGGAAGCCATCCAGAGGGACCTGGACAGGCTCAAGAAGTGGGCCCATGTGAACATTATGAGGTTCGACAAGGCCAAGTGCAGGGTCCTGCACCTGGGTCGGGATAACCCCCAGTACCAATACAGACTGGGGGATGAAGGGATTGAGAGCAGTCCTGGTTGAGAAGGGTTTGGGGGTACTGGTGGATGAAAATCTGGACAGGAGCCAACGATGTGTGCTTGTAGCCCAGAAGGCCAACCATATCATGGGCTGCATCAAAAGAAACACAGCCAGCAGGTAGAGGGAGGTGATTCTGCCTCTCTACTCCACTCTGGTGAGACCCCACCATGCAGTACTGCATCCAGATCTGGAGCCCTCAGCAGAGGAAAGACATGGACTTGTTGGAGCGGGTCCAGAGGAGGGCCACAAAAATGATCAAGGGAATGGAACACTATCCTATGAGGACAGGCTGAGTCAGAGTCGTTCAGCCTGCGGAAAAGAAGCCTCCAGGGAGACCTTATTGCGGCCTTTCAGTACTTGAAAGGGGCCTGCGGGAAAGATGGGGGCAAACTTTCTAGCAAGGCCTGTTGTGATAGGACAACGAATAATGGCTTTAAATTAAAAGAGAAAAGATTTAAACTAGATAGCAGGAAGAAATTTTTTACAATGAGGCTGCTAAAACACTGGAACAGGTTGTCCAGAGGGGTGGTAGATGCTGTAACCCTGGAAACATTCAAGGTCAGGTTGGACGGGGCTCTGAGCAACCTGATCTAGTTGAAGATGTCCCTGCTTATTGCAGGAGGGCCTGGACTACCTGACCTTTAAAGGTCCCTTCCAATCCAAACTATTCTATGATTCTTTGATGGTTATGATAATGAAAAACAATGTTCTGTGCTTTACTACTTCATTATAGAAAAATAGCTCTAGATAACAAAAGTTCTTTCATGAACTATGTGTTCTGTAGTACATAGATTTTCTTGCACAAAATGTGTGAACTCACAAAAAATTCTGTTAGAGAAAAATCTCATTATGTGCAATCCTAATCCATAAAACTTCAGTGAAAACTACTATGTTGCATTTCACCTGAAATAAATTTATATATTGGCCATACAGAACCAATTTTGGCCAGAGTCAAAATCTCTAATATATTCTTAGTAACTCCTGCTTTGAACAATAAAAAATATATTTTTGAAAAGTGAAGGTTAAAGACTTTCTCAGCAGCACTCTTTTTACTCTGATTTCTCCACATTCTGAGGTTTCCGTCAGTTTAATATTATTATTTCTTTTAAAGGAAAAAAAATATCAAAGGTTTTGCACTGGGGGCGATTTTGTTCCCATTACATTGACAGGGAGGCCAATTTTCAAGTCGAGCGTTTCAAAAGAAAATAATAAGTTTACATTTAGGTACTTAAATCTATATTTAAGCTTACAGCTGTCTGCTTCTGTATACATTTGAGTTTCCAAGTTCATTATCTCAGTGTCCTGTTAAATATCTCATGTCTGGCAATTTAAAGAAAGACTGTAATAGCTGCTTCTGGGGACATGAAAAAGAATGGAAGATAATGTCCATATTCAGAATTACAATAAATAGCATATATATGAGCAAGACCATTATCTTTTCTCCAGGAATTTTTAAGCTTTTTAAGAAACTTTCTAGGAATATCTAGTCTTCATGATGATTTTAGAAATTAAAACATCACACTATCATAAACAAAAGGAATTGACTTAACAATGTCCTAAAAGAGGAAAATGAAGTGTTAAAACATTTTTACAAAAGGTTGCTTTTAAGAATATTCAAAAGAGATTACTCTCCTTCTACAAAATGCTCTTTAAGCAGACATCATAATCAAAACATTGTTAATAAATTCCTCTGCTTTAAAAAAACCTCTTGTGACAAATGACCTCATGCCTAAAGGAATTATTTCAAATATACTGTGCTACACTACTATTCCAGAGTAGTTAACATGACCAAATTTTCTTTTCAGTTTCTTGCTCAGTTTTCCTTCGTAAGACTGTTTCTTTGTCTCTGTCCTAACACATGCACTGACTTCTTACATCCAAAGATCTCATAAAAGTATAATGACTACTATCAGTTAAAAAAAAAGGAAAAAAAAAACAAAACAAAACCAACACAAAACTGTGGTTTTCACACTGTCATTCCAGTATTCCTTGCAGCAATTCTATGAATTGTCCTTAAAGCAGATTCATGATTTATTTGTGACATCACTGGAAACAATTTAAGGAAGACAGCAATAAGCCAGTGAAGATTACAGACACAATTACTGTGGTCTAGTGGGAGGTATCCTTTCCCATGGCAGAGGGGTTGGAACTAGATGATCTTTAAGGTCCCCTACAACATAAACCATTCTATGATTCTATCATTCTATGACTGTATAAATCAGATACCCACTTCTTGGCTTCTGTGATGAATCCTCCTATCCTTCTGACTTTAGGTGTGTTCACTTCAAATAAAGGAGCACTCCTATAGCATCTAGAATTGAAATGATTGTTAGCACTTATAGCCCCTTTATCTTCTCTCCAGACCAGAAAGAAGGTATTATTTGTAAATATAGACAAAAGATCATAGAATCATAGAATAATTTGGGTTGGAAGGGACCAGATCGTCGTCCGACCTGACCTTGAATGTTTCCAGGGTTATAGCATCTACCACTTCTTGGACAACCTGTTCCAGTGTTTCCCCAGTCTCATTGTAAAAAATTTCTTCCTGCTATCTAGTCTAAATCTTCCCTGTTTTAGTTTAAAACCATTATCCCTTGTCCTATTGCAACAGCCCCTGCTAAAATGTTTGCCCCAATCTTTCCTGTAGGCCCCTTTCAAGTACTGGAAGGCCGCAATAAGGCCTCCCTGGAGCCTTCTTTTCTGCAGGCTGAACAACCCCAACTCTTTCAGCCTGTCATCATAGGAGAGGTGTTCCACCCCTCTGATCATTTTTTTGGCCTTCCTCTGAACCCCTCCAACAGGTCCATGTCTTTCCTGCAGTTGTACAGGTGTACATTCCTCCAGATTTATCCTTTATTGAGGACAGGTAGAAATATGTCCCTGTGAACAACGTATATACAAGGATTGTTAAATCTTGTTTCCTCCAGGAACAAATCATAGACAAAGTGATAGGGAAGATGTGGATTTATGGCTATGCTCCTATTTGCATGAGACCATAGAGCTTGATAAGTGCACATTGACCAGAGAGGACAATTTTGGATTTGGTCAGGGAATAGGTAGAGCAATGAAACAGAGTTCTGGGACAAATTAATGATTTCTGGAATTGTTATTGCTGTAAATAGAACAATTTTGAAGCTTCTTAATGGAAGAACTTAACACACATGTTACCTTTCTTTCTTTTCCTAATCAGTTCCCTGAAGAATCTAATCCAAATCTATAGAACATTTGAGAAGGTAGCTCTAAAGACTTTCTAATTACATACATGTTTATCCAGGTTATACATCTATTATAATCACACTTTAGGGGGGAGCTGGAAGCCACAATAACAACAGTAGCTGATGTGTTTTTAACACTCTCTGTCCCATTTGCAGCATCAGGAGGACAGGTCTACATTCTGGCAGAGGCTTCTGTTATTGGAAACTACCTAGGAGATGTGCTGATGCAAAATTTATGTAGTCCTTAATTAACAAGATGGGCTGATACCTGGAAATATGGCAGAGATGGGCACAGCAATCCATACTGCTGCACATGGACAGCTTGCTGAAAGTTTGGCCCTACAGCCTGAACCATGCCAGTGGCATTTCAGTAGTTAATTTTGACTTCTCCAGCTTTAAACTGAAATGTAACTAAACACTAAAAACAGCAAACTGAGTCAAGTAAAAATATGGAAATTATATCCTTGTCCCATCAGAAACCAAACAGATCTTCTGACTCAGAGAGTGGTTTATGGTAGATGACATATTGCAAAACAAACATGATTTCACTTCTTCTATCCAAGTATAGATTCTGTACAAATATATAGTACAGCACTAGTGGAAGTAAAAAAAAAAAAAAAGTTAATAACTAATGATACAAGCTGCTTTTTAATATGCAAGAGATATAAATATTCTTTGTTGTGAATCATAAAGGGTACTATTTGAACAAGTTTAATATTGGTCTTCAAGTTAAGCTCCTTACTTAAATAGACAAATATGATTTTCTGAATTCATGATTTTGATGAAGTTTGGTGTTTGTTATTACTTAAAGTTGGGTTGTGGAAATTCTGTGGTTAAACAATAAAACTAGCATACGGGACTTTTATCTTTCAGGTGAAAGATAACCTTTGGACATCAGAAAAGTTTTTTGTTTCTTCAAGAGAGTAAAGTCATAAAGAAAATAGAAGTGAAACAGCAGAACTCTGAAATCAAAACATAAAGGTATAAAAGAATGTTTTGACATCTGCATGAATTTTATAGAATTGATCATAACATGCACTTGTAGAGCTCAAGAGCAGAGAATTTCAGATTTCCACTTCGTCCTACAAGTGAAAGCAAGTGAAATTTCATACTTTTCCCTATCCATCCTCTACAGCTCACCCCACAGTTAAAAGATTAAAGTCCTACATATTTTATGGGGTTTTCTGCAAATGGTTAACAGATTTTGCACACTCCTGAAATCAAGTTAAAAATAATCTAACAAATCAGCCTGATGAATTTGTAGCAACAGCAGCAGTAGGAGCATTGACATCAGGTCTTGGTACAGTGTTGTTAAATGTTGTAAAAATGGATTACAGTTATGATACTTTGTAACTGTCATCACCACACACACTGGGTAGAACCGTGTTCAAAATTTCCCACTACAAAGTTACACAGAAAATGATTTAAACATTGATTTGAGTATCATTACTTTAATATAAGCTGATCTTAATGTAAGATACGCATGAGTGTCTTCCATCAAATTTTTACTAGAAGATACATTAGTAGTTTTTCTGTCTACAAATAAAAAACAGTGGGTTCTTTAATGCAGATCATTTTTCTACCATCTTTTCATTTCAAATTATTTTAGATTCAACTTGAACAAAAGAGACGATAAAATTAAGAACCCATCTAGAACACTCATCAGAGAGATGTACTACTTCTCATCTGTTCTGGACAGAAAACCCAACTTTTGCAGATGTGAGCATCTTTAGGCATAAAATTTTTACCCAGAAAGAGCTAAAAACACTATCTTCTGTAATTAGTAAAATTTCTTGTCAAATTTTTAGTCAAAATTAAATCTGAAAGGGAACATAAATTTTATCTTCTAAAGGAAGAAAGGTGACATTTTCAAGCCTTTATGCATGTATTTTGAGCTGTAACACAAAGTCAAAAAAACCCAAATTTAAGTTAAAAATTTTAAAATTATATTTCAGCCAACCAAAAATAATTTTATTTTTAAAAAAAAATCTGTGTCCTTATCCTAGGCAGGTGGTAGGCAGCTTACATGACAGCTGATAGATGAACACAAAGAAAGTCAGACAGGCTTGCCAGAAGGCTTTATGCAATGCTGCAGTAAACTTGAATGATTATTTTTTTTCCCATCACACAAAAATTTTGACCAGCTCTGATTAAAGTATAAAATAACATTTTTTCTCTTTTACTTCTTGCTTATATCTATTCTTCCATCTTCTAAAAACCTGTTTACATGCATATCCACTAACTCAGTCTTTCCTGAAATAGAATTCCATTTGTAAGAGAAACCTTATTTTAGTTACAAGTAAATCTAATCATTTAGGCCATAAAAAAACCCAACCCACACATCTCGCCTCAAAGACTGGCAACCATGCCTATATTAAGAAAGACTCGAAAAGTACAGTATAATATTTAAACTCAGTAACCAGATAATTCATTATAAGTTGGAAATTTGTGGTGTTAGTTTACGTGGCAGAAAGACTGGTGTCAGGTAGGATATATTTCATCTGAACCCAATCATACTGTTCTGTCAGACTCATTAAGCTGTACATTATTAAGACTGCAGCTATTTATGCTTACCTGGCAACCTTCTCAGAGTTCCTGCTGTTATGAACAAGAGGCAGGGGAAGAAAAAGAAGGTGGAAAAAAAAAGCAGCATACTATGCAATTTAAACAGGAAGCTGTAAAAATTATATGATCATAATACTGATCAGGTGACACATTAAAAAAAAAAAAAAAAAGATTAGGCACTCCCTTCCTAGTGCAAAAAAACACGTATCTCAAGTTAGACATTGTTTGGAATGTTTGATACTTCTATGAGGAGGAAAAACTGATGTTTCGGGCAGTCCTGTTTGTTATTCTCTTCCTCAAAACAGAATAGAGGAAAGCACAGCAAGATTTTTTCTCTTCACAGTTGCAGGTCTTTTACCAGGCACTGTTTTATTTTTGTCAAGAAACTCCTCTCTCCATCTCTTCAGCTGTTAATGCCTCTTTTGTTCTCACCTTGTCTATCTTTGTTCAATTCTGCCTGCTTAGACTCTCAAATGCTACGGATTGCACGAGGTTTATACTCAGCTCTCTACATTTGTATTCAGACGAAAACACTTTCAGCCCCTTGATGCAGGCAGCTTAACTTCTGACCCATCTTGTATTTGCTAGTGTTTCACACACTGGCTGCTATTGTTTTGACCATTTCATTCCAGTAAAGGAGTTCATCTGCTTCTAGTGTTTTCTCTGAAAGAAGACTGGAATAATCGATTCCTTACCTACAACACCACCATTTCAGTAGGTTATTTTTTTTCCTCAGAGGCATAACCAATGACTTTTGACATGGCACCACCCTTACAGTCACATTGTTTGAATTAATCTAATTGATTATAAAGCCTATTAGAAGTGGACTAGTGTTTAATATTCTGTACAAAATAGGCCAGAGACTTCTACACATTAATTACTGTTTCTGTGACACTACCGCTTTCACAATATCATCTAGCTTTAGTAGGATGAACTACTTTTTCTTCTTTAAAAGAAAAAAAAATCCCAAACAAAAAAAAACCCTGCACAACTAAATGATGTTTCCAAATTTGCCTAGCTACAGTTACCAGCAAATAAATAATTTGTAATATACATTATTCTGTATATCTGCTGTGACTCCTGTGTCTTCCATATTAGTTCTTTAGGTTGGTGATCAAGTCACTGTTGAACTTTCTGTTCAATAAATCAAACAAGTTGAGCTCATGTAGTCTCTCACGACATGCATATTTTCCTGCCCTTTCTTCCATTTTTTCTTTTTTTAAGCATTCCTCTGCTTATGTAGTCATTGTTACTGTTCTGGTCAGAGCTCTGCACTACATCCTCAGCAAATCATCGTCTCTACCTAAGACTTCCTCTTAGAGCCTTCCTTTCAAGGCTGTTACTTGCATAGCACTACCTCCAATATAGAAGCATGAGCTTGATTCTTTGCATCATGACACCATATTTTCATTTCTTCAAATTCATATAGTTTTCTTGTATCCACCCTACCTAGTGGAGTCTTAGGATCTTGCAGGAACACAATTGCTTGAGAATATGTTCCTGTTTAACCCAACATATAAGTGATCTTATATGCTTATGCAGGAACTTGTTTCAGTTTACCAGCACCCCATACCCAGACTTTCTAAAGTAATTTAATTTCCACTCTGCCACATTACTCCAGAGACAATAGTATCTGTTTTTGTGGGAAGTTTATTAGTCACTGACAATCCTCTAAAAAAATCAAATCTGAATTTTACTTTTTGTAAAATATTGTTTGTCCCATTAGATGTTATTTTCATCTGATTCCACCCTAGTCTAACTACAGGCCTCCTTTCAACTAAAAATATTTACATTTACTAAATGTAGATTAAGGACTAATAAGAACAACCAAGTGTAATCACACACATGTGTGCAGATGCACACACACACAATTGTTCAAATGTTCGTCCTTATTCATCTCTTTCACAATCCTCATGTGATGATATCCTGAGAGTACTGACTTTTTGCTGGGATGGAGTTAATTTTCTTCACATCTTCCCATATTGTGCTCTGTTTTGGATTTGTGACCAAAGCAGTGATGGTAACACAACAACGTTTTAGCTGTTGCTGAACAGTGCTTGCTTAGCATCAAGGTCTTCTCTGTATTTCACACTGCCCCTCAGCATGTAGGCTGGGAACAGACAAGAGATTGGGACAGTTGATCGGAATTGACCAGAAAAGATGCTCCATACCATATAACATCATGCTCAGCAATAAAAGTGGAGGCAGTTTTTTCAAACTAACCATTTCTTGCAGACTATCTGGGCACGAGTCTGCTGGTGGGAGGTGGTGAGTGATTGCCTTTGTATCACTCTTCCTCCCACTTCTCTTCCCTTCATTTATTAAACTGTCTTCATCTCAACTGATGAGTTTTTCTCACTTTTACCCTCCCAATTCTCTCCCTCCATCCCAATGCAAGGGTGTGAGTTACTGACTGGGTGGAAGTTTAGCTACCAGCTGGGGTCAACCCACCACATATGGTTAATATAGTAAGTAGAATTTACTGAGTTGACATTCTGTCTTAGTATCTTACATTTTTTGTAAAAATCAATATGGAAGAAAAATGCTGACAGCAGATAATCTCCAACTATTTCTGTCCTGCTTTTTTTCATGATGTAGGGTATTGGCCTCTGACTACTTT
>VZSZ01002931.1:96587-108062 GCA_013398815.1 Ibidorhyncha struthersii | reverse complement strand
ATCATCCACTGTAATACTAATTACTAAAACCAGAAGTACTAGAATATTACTAAAACTAGAGTTTGAACCAAGAACCAGCAAAGTTTATTTGTGATAGTGACATTGGCTTTCAGCAGATATTTATTAAACTAAAGTATTTATTTTCATTGTTGTTTTTATTTTTATTGTGAAATAAATATGAATTCTTTTTGCTTTTTATGTTTCATCTCTTTTTATGACATATTTTTGGCTAAAATAATTTTTAAGAATGTACAGCAGGCATCCTTAAAGTAATGTGGACAGAGCACAGAATCTTCAAAAGATACTTTTCATTGGTGAGTTGTGTAGAAATGAATAGACTAAGCAAAAAGCTCAGTGTACGACGAGGTGTGAAATGAAGTTTTGACAGCTGCATACCCCATACTTTATCAACAATCAATGGCTGCAGGTCTATATAACCTTCAGAATGCTGCTCTACAGGCTGAAATTAGCTAGTCCAACTCAAATTAGTACAATATTAAGTGTAAACAGGGCAGCAGAAATATTTGTGAATGTATTATGTCTAGAGCAAGGAAATATTCTGTCTGCAGGTGAAAGAAAATACATGTATAACTATACCTTCTGGCTACTTCATGTTTGAATTCAGAGATTGAAGTCTTTCTATAGCTTTTTGTAGACCACAAATTTCTTGCATGGAATACTAAGTTGTGCAGTAGGCATTTACAATTACATGAACAGCTTTTTGGAAATGTCACCCAGGTCAACGGTGAAAATCTGCTTGAGAAGCGGATTTGTTGTGCTACAGGTGCATTTATCTGTCTGTTTGCTAACTGGCCAGAAATAATAATAATAAAAAACTGTGAATAAAGCAATTCTTGTGTATTATCAAATCTGAGTAAAGTATGAAGTACTGTAAGTCGTCTGCCTGCCCTCCCTAAAGCCCTTTCCTTTTTTTTTGCTTTGACATAAAAAATGCAGACACATCATTAATTAAGATTTGGGATTTCAAAATCAGTTTTCAAACATGACCTAAAGCAAACCAATCACCCCAAAAGGTTGTATGACCACCTAACTCATGACAACTTTATTTTATAGTACGTGTATATTTCCACATTATGTAAAGGTTAATATATTACGCTCTGTGTTATTGTGTGGGAAGTGAATTCTGCTTCTAAGGCAGCAGACTGCACTGCCCATGAGATACCACAATTAAATAGATAAGAGAGGGGCTTATATTTATTTTATAGCTTTGGGCAATTGTTTTGGAACATCATTGCAACATATGACACTGCAATTTTATTACCTGAGAAGTTCAGCTGTACAAACCCAAAATCAATCTAACTAAACACTGCTACAAAAGTATGTTCAGTATTGAGTAGTAAAATCAGCACAGTGAAAAGTCACTAAAAGGCCGACATCTACAAAAAAGGGAGAATGCAGAATACAATCTTTGGTAGGTAAAGGTCACATGAAAGTAGTGAAATAAGAATTACCATGCACTTGAATTTCTCCAACAGATGAACAAGAACTGAATGAGCCTAATAAAGTGTAGGCTTTATGTGATTTATGTGTACCAAACCACATAAACTATTACAACACAAAAGTGCATATATAGAGAAGATAAACGCTAATGAGGTATTGGAGATAAAATTACACAGCATTAAATTTTCCTCAAGAACATATTCACATGCAAGCTTAGATGTCTTCAGCATAAGGCAAAAATTCTGTCATAGTGTTTTGTCTAAATATAGATTATGTTGCCAGAATCATTTTCACCTATGGTCTGGTATGAAGATTCAAACAGCTTGCTTTACTCAACTATTTGTCATATATGCTGCTTCATTCGCATTTAACAAACCATCGGTTTTCATAATATCTTCATAATCATATGTTATGTAATAGTTTTGACAGCATAATGGATGTTTTCATTTCTTGAGTTTGATTCTTTTCTTACATGCAAAAGTTATATAGGTTTTCATAATAAGCATAATTTTTTAGTGTCTTTCTTTAGAGCTGTCTAAATTCTTTTAATTAGTGTGAAGGCTAAAGGGATGTATGAATCCCAGAAAATAGAAAAATTGCTTCTTGATTTGAATCTTGTGATAACCATTAGTTTTTCTTCCTATACTGCCCAAGATTTGGAGCTTCAAAAGTCAAACATGCAGTACATTTAAGACCAGTTTGCTCTACAACTGAAAGTCAAAGTGCTAATGTAAGCCACTGGAATACAATTTAAATCTTTATGGTTATCTAGTGCACAAAAACAAAAATAAAACTATGCAGGCATCCTGTTCTAGCTTGTTTAATACTGAAAATGATTTTGAAAACATGCTCTTATATGCTGCATATTCTATCCACTGAGCTACATTATGAAGACTGTATTCTCATGAAAGACTTTTGGATAGACAGCACAAGCTACTGGAAATAAGTCTCCCATACTAGTGGCTGGTTTCCCAAAGGACAGCTAAAATTGAAACTCTAATGGTGCTCATAGCAAATGACCCTCAGGAAGAGGACTTCTTCTCAGAAGAGGAGTGTACGGAGAGCAAGGAATTTTCATCTAGAAGCTCTGAGAAGCACCAGGTTTTGCATTGTGAGGCACGTACCTCCATATTTTTTTTCCAATTGCAGAGAAATAATCACCAAAAATCTGGCTCTGAACATGGATTACCTGGCACAAGGTAATATATTTTGAGATATTTTGTATGAGGAAATGCAGAGATAGTGTAAATTCAACTGAAAAATAGAGATATTTTTTATGTAATAGGAGATGTGTGCCTTGAAGGCTTCTTGGTATTGAATATAATTTTAATTAATTCTCTTATTTCTGTGAATAATGAGGAAGGAAATAGTAACAGTTAATAATGTAATAGAAGAGATTATTTTTGAGACATAAGAAGTCATTCTGGCAATAGAAAACTCCCCCGCTCTAACAGGTGGATATATTACCCACATATGAACAGAAAACCAAAGCATTATGTGACAAACCATGGAATAAGTCACTTTTAAACTTATTTTGTATGGAACCGGTTGAGCAGAGAACCATACTGATATTGCGCTTATTTGCAATGAGTAATTATATTTTCCAAACTTTTAAGAGTGTCAGTCAGCTGAAGCTGGAACTGCAATTCAGTAGGCCACAGAATAATGACTCACATCAGTGAAGAGGAAAAAAGCAGAATACAAATAGGATGACTTTATGAGAGGTGTTAGAACATGAATATTTGTCAAGACTGGTGAGAAGATTTGAAACCATATATAAAATTGGAATAAAAACGTCCAGACACAACTGTGCACATCAAAATTACAGGTAGCAGAAGGAAATTTCAATAGAAATTTTAGTAAAAGGTACATGCTGCATAATTTAACCATGCAAGTCAGATAAACTGTCCCAGGCATCAAAGCCTGGAAATCCACTATTGCCTTTTATAGTGAAGATGTCCTCATTTACCTTGCCGTGCTCTCTATTGCCTGCACGTGGTAGTGAATGTAGTGCAAAGCAGTGGGTGCCATGTCCACTGGTAGCTTGCCCTTCCATTCATTCAGCCATGAAGCTGCAGCCTAGAGTAGTTTTTTACACACTCCTGAAGACATCAGTGGCAGCAAGGAAGTTAATGCTAAACTTTGGACCCTGGCAGGGGGAAAGGGAAGGGAGGGAGAGAGAGAGAAAATTGAGGTTTAACCCTAGCTGGCAGGTAAGACCATGCAGTCACTGGTGCAGTTCTTCCCATTACCTCCCAGAAGGGAAGGGAAAAGAGGGAATAAAGGAGGGGAAAGGGGAAAAAAAAACCAAACCCAAACCACTCATGGGTTGAGATAAAGACAGTTTAATAGGACAACCACAGAAAAAGAAAAAGAAAAAGAAAAAGAAAAAGAAAAAGAAAAAGAAAAAGAAAAAGAAAAAGAAAAAGAAAAAGAAAAAGAAAAAGAAAAAGAAAAAGAAAAAGAAAAAGAAAAAGAAAAAGAAAAAGAAAAAGAAAAAGAAAAAGAAAAAGAAAAAGAAAAAGAAAAAGAAAAAAAAAGAAAAAGAAAAAGAAAAAGAGAAAAAGAAAGAGAAAAGAAAAATAATAATAACAATAACAATAATAGTAACAGTAAAAGAATAGACAAGAGAAAGTAATGCAGCACAAGTCACTGTCACCACCTGGGAAACTGGTTGTCCAGCCCATCCCAAGCAATGATCATGGGTGCCTGCCCCCCGGCCAACCTCCATTTATATACCGACCATGACGTCTGTGGTACAGAATATTCCATTGGCCATTCCATTATTTTGCCTGTACCCCTCCTCAGCTTCTGTGGGAAGATGAAAATAGTCCTTGAATAGTATAAACATCACCATACAACAGACAAAACAAGTTTTAATACAGACTACCTATTCCCTTGATTACACCAAAAGCCATTTTCTTGACCTTTTTCAAACTGAATTCATCTTTCTTGAACAAACATAATCAGAATTGTACGTAATATTTCAGATAGCATCTTAGTGGTTTTCTTGGTCCTTCTGAGAACAGTCAATTTGAAATAATATAATGCTTTGTGAAACACCAGGCTTCCTGACTGTCTAAAGTAATTGCAACAAAATTGATTCCCTGTAAAATGTCTTTCTTTTTCTTCCTTCTAAAAAACCTTAAAACAGTCAGAAAGAATTTGTATTGATTAGCCTGTGCAATTGCTTCTTGCAAGATGGCAAGTCTCTGGGGAATGTTTTGTCAACCAGATCAGAAATACTAAGTGGTTGTTTCCTACCACTCGAGGGTTTACACTCTTGCCCTTGTAATTGTGATAGCAGTAGAACTGTTCTAATATTTATTGAGCACCTGACAGTCAGCTCAGATGGGCATTCAGCATAAAGGAAACTGTATAACGCCATTTCAGACCTTTACAACATTATACAACACCAAGAACCAGATGGGATCCTAGTGTCAGGGCAATTTAAATATTTCAGAGTTAACAGAAAAATAGTCCTTTCTAATGCATTACATGGCATCAAATAGCTGATGATTCCGGTGATATCTTAGCTCTGAGGGAATGACCTGTATTTTTCACTTTGCAAAATAGAAGTCAAATTTGTTATTTAATCTGTTGAAACTTAAAGTTTCTATTACAATCAGAATGAATCTGATAAATTAGAGTACAGTCACATATTAAGTTCCTGAGTCAAGCCTAATAAAAACAATGAATAGAAGCGCAGGGATCTACATGTAAGAACTGCTTTTCAGGAAGCAGAGTTTTCTCTTTTGTGAATGATGCTATGTGCACATGTATTCATGAGAGAAAGTACAATTTTGTGGCAATAGAGGGAAGGAGAAAGTGCAACTGCATCACTTAATGGAATACAGAAATTTGTGTCTGACTGCAAAGGGCAGCAGATGGAAAGGGAAATCAAAGACATGAAGGAGGAATGTTATGAAGCAAGAGAATAAACAAACAGAGGGAACATTTAGGCTGACTGTGAAGAAATATTAAACAACAACAACAAAAAACCAAACCCAAACCCAAAACTTTAAGAAAGAAGAATCTGCTCAACTTTTGATTAAATACCTAAGGAAAAAAAAATAGGAGAGATATCACTTGAGACATAGGCTGAACAGCACCCTGTAAACATATAATAAAACTAAACCTGCATTGACAGAGAGACAGATGACAAGACGTATTGATTCTTTTCCAGCTATAGTGCCTAAGATCCATACAGCACAGAGTGATCGGAATGAGCAATAGATACTGAGTCTAATTTACATGTCAGTAGACTTTTTCTTTCTTAACTATTCCAGTGTGAACAGCTAATTGGCAGCCACCTATTAATTGCCTAGTCAAAGCCAAAAGGCCAGCTGGCACAATTTTACTTCACTCTCTCCCAGGGTCCATAGATGAATTCTGGGTAAGGTGTGAACAGTTTTACAGCCGCAATTAGTTTATTCCTGGGGCAAAGTACAAATAGAAGTGGGTATGTATGTACAGCAAGAAGCTTGTTTTCCATTCCACTGTGACTGAGGAAATGACAGCCGGCTGGCAGTGGGCCACACAAATAAAAAATACCAGCTGGCAAATGTCGGGTTATTTTTTCCCACATGGCTAGAGGTGTGTTGGATGACAAGAAGATATGTTACTGAGTACTAAGACATCTATTCCTTGATGGTTATTTAACGTACCAGTCACAAACCAGTTCATAACTAAAAGTGAAGTAGTTAGCAAGCTTGTCACTGCACAGAAGTTATTCAGAAGGTCTGAACACACTAGATATCCAGAATGAACATACTGGTGATACAAAACTGATTTGAAGTAACTACTTTCTTGAAGAAATATGAGGTTTGTGTTAGAATTCTCTGTGAATAATTCTCAAATTCCATGTCTTTAGTGTCGGCTGGAAATTTTGCAGCTTCTGCCTTCTTAGGACCTTTTCAGTAACTATTAATTTTGATTAATTTTCTTGCTGTTCATTACAGTTCAGTCCTACACACAGCTGGAGCATCAAATAATACAAACCACAGTGAATTTATTACATTAGAGTTGAGGAAATAGATCATTAGATTTTANATTTTATAATCTTATACAGAAAATTAAAAATTTATCTTTTTATTTTCTTCTTTATTAGATCTTTTGAAATGAGATCTCATAGTTGTTGAGATCAGCTTTTATGTAAATTCAGCTGTGAATATGTCAATTATGATTCTCTGTTATAAGGATATTACATTTTAATATCTATATGCAATATCATAAATTTAAGCTGACCTGATGGCATTAAAATAATGTCAAAGACATGTCTGACTTTTAGGCTTCAGGTATTTCATAGCAGTATTTATTTGAGATTGTATTAGTGACAGGCCTAAAAGATCAGCACAGTTTTTGTATCACATATTCCACTTGCAATAGAAGTAAAGTATTATGTATTAGGGTAGAAAATTAACTGAAACTAAGCTTTAGGAAAAATGTTGGAAACCTAATGAATGGCAATTTGAGGAAAATTAATCCTGGTTAGTATTAAAGATGACATATTGTCAAAGAAGGCATTGGTCACAGAATGAAGAGAAGCAGAAACTCCTTGGGAAAATGTTATTAATCAAAACTCCTCACAGTTCTTATCCAGTTCTATCAAACTTCTCATGAGAAATGTCATTCTGTGATGCTTTCTACACATTTTACACCAGCTTTTTCACGTATGACAATAACTTATCTTAATCATCCAGTAGTTAATCCCCATTTCATATCCAATATTTATACATATAGTCCTCAATAGTTAGGAGTTAATTAGATACCAAAAAAAGTTTCACATTAATAAAACCCAGATCTTCCACTGGTTAGCACGTAACAATTTACTTTAGCTGATATTCTTCTCTAAGTCTATTTACATTATCCAATACTTCAAACTATCTAAAAATATTTAAAGTGGGATGCATCCATTGAAAAGCTAACACCTTACAGCTGTGTGATTGCGGTAATTTAAAATGTGTTGAAATCTTGTAGGATGACATCTTGATGATCTGGTAGACCTGACTCGTTGGCAGGCATACATTACTAAATAGATACAAAATATAAGAAGGCACACATATAACATGTATATCCTGAAAATGCCAGGAGGTTTTCTAACTTTTGATTATTTTTTTCCCCCTGATTGTGTCTCAAGAGGCATTACCACTTGATCACCAATACAATATCAGTTTTAGCTGTCTTCACTAATAAAATTAATTAGACTGGTTTGTTCTCTTTTTCTTGTTTTTTTTTTAATTATTATTTTAAAGCTAAAATATTAATAGCTTTATATTGTTCATGTTAGATCCTTAGTAGAATATGTTAATTTAGCTTTTAAAGCAATAATATTTCATTTAAACAAATTGTAAGCTGCAACCATGACATAATGATTGCTCCAGGTCTTTCTTAGTTAACTTTTTGTATTTTTCAGTTGCCTTCTATATCCATCTACCAGAAGCTACTTTTGAGAAATCTTGTGTCACAATTTACTGTTACTAGCATACTAAATCTTGCGACTGGCTAGAAGTAATTTTTGATTTGTCATGGTGTGTACTTAGCGACATACTGAGGAAAATATTTTTGTTATTAACTTATTCAATAGAAAAAGACATATGTTGGCTTGTTAATCACATCTGTTTATAAAATACAAATTAAATGAAAAAAAAAGTACAAAAGTATTCTTGTTCCATGATCACAGGATTTATTCCACATTATTGCACAGTTATACACTGACTCAATTGCCATGACATGGGGTGGGTCTCAGAAGTCCCTTCTAAAACAAAGTTCAACTGATAACATTCAAGATTAATAAACAATTATTGTGTCTCCTAAGATATCGACACTAAAAGAATGAGCTGTTGTCCTCTATGTATATGAAGGAAGTGAGATAGCATAGCACAACTACTACAAAGAATATTACTTCCCTAGAGTTGTACAATTTATAGGTTACTTGTTTATTATTATAGGAAATCTGCAGGAATCAGTACCTCACAGAGAGATTCAATGAAGGGAACAATATTGTGAAAGGCTGATCCTGGGTAAAAGCTTTTTTTTTTTCTTTGAACCATGATAATGAACTTACATAAAAACTAAACACATAACTGCGTAAAGAACATGCATCTTTACCGTGACTTGAAAATGAAACCGAATTATATGAGTCAAAGAATTTTTACAAGATGCCTCCTGACCCACACGGTGTAATAAATAAAAGATGTATGTCAAGTACAGAGTGTACTCCTCTATCTTTGTTATCTGTAGAAACACAAGTTCTGTTGTTATTCTGCTTAATTCCCACGTATTCCAACAATTCAACTTGTTTGGCACCAACATGTTGGTACTCAGCATTTTAGCTTTTAATATAAAACTATGAGACGACACTGGCTACACAGAAATTGCTAATAAAAGGCTTATCTCTGTCTTTAGAGGTAAAATGTTTAATGTTAAGACATAGATAAACTGAGTTCATTCAGGTTCAAAATTGTACTGAGTATATCTGCAGAAAAGAATAATTTAAGGAGCAGCTAAAAACCAGATGTAGAACAGTGAGGGCAAGCAAATCTCTCCTTTTTATTATTACTATTTGCTTGGTCTATTATACTAACGCGTTTTCATTAGGAAGCACTAATTGAAAAATAATCTACATACAATTCAATAAACAATTTCCACTGCCAAAGGAAAATGGAGACAAAGTCCTGGGAGTGTTATTATAATGGATGAAAACAAAGAAAAGTATTGAGAAGACACAGTATCAGCTAAAGTATCTCAAAATAGATTAAGACACGTTTTCGAGTATGTTCTTACTCTTTTAACTTCCAAGACAGAATTCTTATTGCCTTCCTGAGTGTATATTTTCATAAGACAACAGAAACATGGCCAGTATATTTTTGGAGTATCTAGGAAGACTGACTGACAAAGTCATTTTACAGTAAGTAATGAGCAACCTACTGAAAAGAGCAGGTTTTTATGATGGCAAGCCTAAGCACAGTAACTGGGCGTGGGTATCAAATTGAAGTAAAATACAATAATAAAACAGTAGTTCTTTGAGTTTACTGATTCGATCATGATTTCTTGAAAGTTATCAGCAGAATGAATGAGCTACTAATGTTCAAAAGTAGAAAACCACTCAAGTATTTGTTGTAACATCATTTTTGTGAACACAAGGGTATCTTACAGTTTTGTAAGTTATTTCAGGGGGAAAAAAATTCCTGCCACTAACTGGTGATGAGAAGGCACTTTTAGAGGTTACTTCACAGTTAAGCTTTAGCTTTGCAGTTTGTAGCTGAGAGTGGTCTCTTTTCACTCACAAAAAAAAATTTAAATAAGTGGATATGTTAAAACCTTGCTCTCCAAAATCACCCTGTTTACCTCTCCTGTTATTTTCTTTGTCTTAAGAATATCATAATCCACAGAAATATCTTATCAGTGATCAACAGATTTACTAACCCCATAATAAAACTATGATCAAACTCAATGATTCAAATTACTATTTCTTAATTTAATTTTAATAACTACATAAAGTTAATTTTGGTTTTTTATTACAGTATGTTCTAGTAAGGCTACATCGGGTTTTAATACCAATAACCCACTTCATTCAGGAAATGTGCTGTTTGAAACTGAAATGTAATAATATGGGATTAAGCTAGACTATCTACAGCTATATCTGGATAAAGCTGTTTTATCAACTTTTTTCCATTAGCAAATCAGTTAGCTGTTCCTACCAGAAACCATCCACCTGCGTAGCAATGTTTCTGACAGAGTACCACATTTCATCTCATGCTTCAGGCATGTTCTCTTTAAACTTATTACATCAAGCTGATTAGCCTGTCTGCTTACCCCACTGAGAGAGACCAAGAGAACTAAAAAAAACAAAAAATAATCTGAGAAGTATCTTTTGTGCTTTCAAAATCTTACCAGGATAACCTGGACCAGCTGTTCATGTACAGAATGTCCACATGAACCTCAGACCATCTCTGCTCATAGGACTCCCCCATTTTCCAGCAACGGTTTCTATCTACAGCTCTATACCTATCAAATTAGTTAAAACTGTCACACAGTCTAGAACATCTCTCTGTTGAAGAAACATAGGTACCAAGGACTGAGAAAACACCTGCTTTTTAATTAATTGTAGGGCTTCACGTGGGGTCTAAGGATTAATACAGTGGTCAAACAAAGTGAGACATCAATTGAGAGGCAACTTCAGATCCTTAAAAATACTAGAGCTGCTGACAGCCAGTCAGAAGACCCAATGTTTCATTTGATTCAACTGGAACCAAGTGCCAACGAACCACTTACAGGGATTACTGCCACCACGGGTAACCATCCGAAAAGACAATGAATAACTTGTTGTCTTACCTGGCAATTTGGGGTATCTTGGTTTGTTTGTTTGTTTGTTTTCTATTTTTCTGACCACTGGCTCCATGGCAGTATTGGCTTTCCTAATTTCTGACTTTGACAGTTAGTTCCAAACCTGGTTTAGATTGGCTTTAAGGCTAGGCTGAATTGGTCATGTCCTTGATAAGAAACTCTGATTTGAAATAGCTATATACTGTACCTACAATGTTTTGAAAGCCTTACCTTAAGTACCTGTAAAATGAAAATATTTACTAGCCAAACAAAAATGGGTGTCTTGCTTCTGTGACAGTAGGAGTCTTCTAACTCCTGAATGTCACTTGCTAACACCTTTGACATTTCAAAAAGAAAATTACAGATTATCATACTGCTCCAGAAAACTTAAAGCTGCTCTTATCCAGCTACTGTTAAGTTGAAATAACTGGATAAATACTGTAATTTACTATATCAGCTAACAGTGTTAAAAGCTACAAACTGCATCATCCCCAACAACAGAGAAAATTTTGGCCTTACATATGTAGTCATTAAGTTAATGCAAAGGCTTGTAGAAAGAAAGCATGTTGGATACTCTTACCAGACGTTATATTACCCACAGAGCTGCAGACACTGAAAACTTAATGGGGAAAGGGAAGGGGAAGAGAAAGGAAAAGGGAAACGGGAAGGGAAAGGGGAAGGGGAAGG